>JAUPFP010000029.1:1200000-1707500 GCA_036925085.1 Brachycybe producta
TGTATATAGTGAATATAGGTGAAAATAGGCTTATTGGAGAAGGACCATTCGGATTTCTAATTATGGAGAAAGGGAAAAAGATCAATTTTTTCTTAGAATGTATATCCCAACTAATGTGTGGAAAAAGACCGATTTCAGAAGAAAAACAGCATTATGGGATGGATATTCAAGGTTCTGTACGTGCAACTAATGATTAGGGTTTTCGAGGTGGGGGCACGGATTTTCTTTGAAACCTTTACTATTTGCTGTAACAAAAAAACAGAAATTACAAATTCTTGAAAAACTCTTCTATGTGTAATGGTTAGCGTTCGGATTTTTATGCAGTATCAAGCAAATGTTTTTTTTATTCGGTCACCAAAGAACCAATTGGGAAGTAGCAATCCCATTTAGATCAACCAACAATCATGTTTTTTTCAATAAAAAAACACTAGTTAGAGGCTAGAACTTTAGTTGACAACTGATAGTAACCAGACATAGCCTCTATAGCCTCTCTAACCAGCCTTTATTTTAAATGAAAAAAAGCATAATTGCAATTGCTCTACTGATGATGAGTTGGGGCACATATTGAGAAACGTTTGCTTGATATATTGCATAAAAATCCTAGCCCTAACAATTCTACTTTTGAGAGTCTTTTCTTTTTCTTAACCATTTGCGTAAAAAGAGAGAACCATAAATGTTGTTGGAAATGTTCAAATTTGAATGAGTTAATTTTATTTGTTTTTTTAAGACTGGAAAAACTATTTCTGAGATTTTTGACTAAACATAAAATATCTCTATCGTTAAATTTCGTCGTCGTATACATTTACAGCCATGGAAATAAATTTTATGATGAGTAAATCAATGTTTTTTGATGGAGCTCCTGTCTGCACTTTTTTCTCTTGAATATATATATATTTTTTTCTTCAGTTGATGGCTTTTTTATAAATATATATGTATACGAACGAATATTTACTAAACCAGTGATTTTCAATGGGTGTGCCGTGAGTTGTGAGAAGTGTGCCGCGAAATTTCTCTTGCTATTTAGATTGTGATAGTATAATTTAATATTTTCAAATAAATTTTAACTTGCTAAAAGCAAAATAAACAAAACTGTCCTATTACACACGAACGTGGTTTTCAAAGTGTGTTACTGCAACACACTAGTGACTGCTGTGCCGTGAGTTATGCCAGGTGTGCCACGATTTTTTTCAGGCACAAAATGCTGTGCCATGAGCTAAAAAAAAGTTTGGGAACCAGTGTAACTAAACCAAGCTATACGAGATATGGTATGGAAGTTTGATATATACATATAAATAATATAAAAGATTGCACCTTAAATACTGAACACCCTGAAGGTTTTTGATTGTGTGTACAAGCTCCATAATATAATGTATATAAAACATACATAATACATAATGGTGGTGGTGTTCGAGCTTCTGAGGCTGTTATTAAAACGTATGACCGTTATGTTATTTCAGTATTAGTAAATTTGTATGTAAGTATGGCTATGGCAAGGCAAATAAAACAAGGTGTACGTCATATCGTATACATGCCATCATTATATTATGATTATGGCACAAAATTTGTGGAAAGAAGAAATGTTGTTTTCACTGCAAAGCAACCTACACGCTTATTTTGATGAAACATTTTTCCAAGTCATATTTCACTTACAGCACACACATATATACAGGCATTGCGATGCAATTTAGGAGGGTTTACATATGTTCGTACAGGGTGACCCATTTCATGTATGTTCTACTTTTTTTTATACATATAATGACTGAAAATGTCTGCAATTGGTTTAGATATACTTCATATAAAATTGCCGCAAATTTTAATAATATTTGAATAATACACGGTTTAAGGTGTCATATCTACAAGTAGGCTACAGTTTAAAAATGTACAAGTGGCATATTTCAAAACGCACCTACTTAGTATGTAGTACGCACAAACAAACATAATATGTGCTTTTTGTGTGTTTATTTTTTTTTTACGAATTTATTCCATTTTCTGTCGAGATAAATATGACATTTTAAGGTTTTAATATAAAAAAAGGCCAACAGTTTGTTGAATATTAAGTTTGGCTTTTGAACGCGCTCGCAATCATCTGAACAACAATACGAAAATGCAAACATACATAAGAAGAACAATACGAATTGCCAAGAGCCAAAAAAAATGACTTTCGGCATGAATTAAATATCATATTTGTTATACATTTCAGTTCTATTACCATTTTACTTTTTCTATTTTCGAGTTACAAAACGTTTTGTCTCCGTTTATGTTTCTCTTTTTTCTCTTTTTTTTTTTCAGTGCTCGAAGTAAGTCGTGGAATTGCATTGTATTACCATTGAAGCCGAAATCGTTCAGCGAAATGGTAAGCACTAAGTACAAAAATGTGGCTTCTAAGGTACATTTTTCACTATTACTTACTACTTGTACAAACTGAATGGTAATTGGTTTCAAGTAATGAAGGCTCAAATTAAAACAAAAAAGAAACGTGACAAATTAAACTTCAATTTGGAACCACGACGAGGGTTCCAACATAGAAAAACAAATGTTAAGCTTTTTTTAAGCGTAAATGCTTCTCGAACTATTTATTTATTATTCAGTCTTTCAGAAGCAAAATCAAGCGCGTGGTACTCGAATGTGTTTTAGAAACTAGAAGGGTATTTTCATGCTAAATATATCTTTTAAAATAAGTGCTTTTATATATTTCAGTTTGAAAATAAACCAACAGACAAAAATTTAGAAATTTATTTTGAAAGAATATCAACATGAAAATACTTATTAAGCGATCAAGCTACCCGTTCTAGTTTTCAACATACTTTCAGTTTCTTCTTAGTGTTGCTTTTCTTAAACGTAGAATAAAATAAAGAGCTCGAAAATCAGCATTATGTTTTATAAAAAAAAAAGAATATCTTAAAAAATATTCAATGAAGTAATTGCTTTTCTACGATTTAAACTTTTGCTAAGAGAGGGTTCCACCTTCAAGTTCGAGACCCAAGATTTGCATTTTTGAATTAATGACATTCAATGAAAAAGAATTTGAATGGATTTCTATAATTGATTTTTTTTTGTCATTCTTATTCGATCAGAAGAAGGTGTTTTGCGAACTCGCCTCTAATTCTTTCAATTTACTCCACTTGGGAATTCGAGATGACATCGTCATTGTTCAAAATGAAACACAACAACAAATAACATTGATTGAACAGAGGATGATGATGGCGCAAAAAGGTACTGTCTTATTAATATTTCAACATATGTTTTTATGCATAACTTTCAATTGAATATGATGTTGAGTGAGAAGAAGAAAACATTTTTAATCCTTTTTTACAGAGATTTTTTTAAATATGTTTTTCGTCATTTTTCAACTTCCTAAGAAGACATTTCGTCTTTCTTTCTCTTTCTCTCCCTTCAAATAACATTCTTCAACATCAGGTTTTGGACTTTTAAAGGTGTTTTATGTGAAGTACAAATTTCAGCAACATTTTATGGGTTCTCTCTTTTAAATTATCTAAGCTTAACCATAATTGTTCACTGAAACCTTGCCATATTTTAACATCTCATCGTACCTTTTTTCTATCTCTCTTTCTCTCTCACACACACACACGCAAACTCATCCTATCTCTCTTTTGTCTTCTCTTCTGTTGTATTAGCTGTAGGGCCATTGAAAATGTGAAGTGCCAATTACATTAAGTCTCCAGTGAGCTATTAAGGTCATTAGATCTCTATCAAGTACACATGCATATATATATATATATATATATATATATATATATAGTGCTCTCAGCACTTTGGCCTACTACTAGTAATTATTATGATGATCAACATCGTCATCATAGTAGAAAGTCATATATCCAGCGTGGGTCTCTTGTATACAATGTATATGGAATGAATTTCGATTCAAAAAGTAGTCTCTTTTTTAACATTGAATTTCACTTATTTCCCTCTCTTTGAAATATTCATGAAAGATGAATAACAACAACACCTTGTCAATAGAGAAATTGAAACACCCAATGTGAGAATATTGAGATTATGACTGCAACTTGTGACGTCATTTTGTTGTAGACATGAAGTCAGTCACACTTGACATTATCCTCATTTATATATTTATATATAAATATCATATCATTGAAAAGTCAATGAATGCATATTTATGTGGCTGGCGCGGCTCTTATGTCATATTTTTTGATAGAAGTTTTTCCATAAGAATCTCTCTCTCTCTTTTATGTACCTGTGGCATTGTCCTATTTATTTATATATAAAATAGATGTATTTTTGTGCTCATTGTGTTTGGTTATCTCATTTATGTGTGATCCAGTTGTGCTTTCGAATGATGTTTTTTTGTCGTTCAGACTCAATCATTTCACATTTGCCAACACATTTATTGTTCATATTTTCATGTATGTTTGTGACCTTAAATATATAGGGCTTTTTTTGTTTGTTAGAGTTAGTTAGGCCACCTTCTTCATCCTCCTCCTGAAATCCCCTTATGAAGAAAATTGCTCACTCTTCTGTCATTTGAAGCACATTTTTGCTTTTGACGTGACTTTATCCACAATTCACAGTTAGTCAAACAATTTTCATGTGACAAAAGTGAAAGAAATCGTTGGCGTTGTTGATGTTGTTTTTTGTTGTTCTTCTTTTGGGATAAACAATTTATCTTCATTTTTTTCTTTTTCTTCTTCTCGTGAGTTATATTTAGGATACAAAATGATGGTGGTTGGCCCATGCGAATAAAACATGTGCAAAATGGTGAAATATATACAAGCCCAGCTTAGCTAGATGTTTTTTTTTTTGTTTTTTTTGTGGCCTTAGTTAGATCTATAGTCACATTTTTAGTAATGGGTGTTTTCTCCTTGTGCTTTTTTTAGTATAGTAAAAGTTTAAAGGAGCCAAATTGGGAGAAAGTTGGGGTGAAGGGCGCATTTGGACCTTTATTGAAAAAGAATGTTTGACTCCAGAGAAAATACAATTACTGTAAATCATGATGAGAATCGCTATTTTGGTGTGAATTTACGAGCAACAACTTTAGAACAAATGTAAAATAATAGTTGCTGTATCACACTTTTAAAGAATTAATGGACTTTTCTGGAGGCTGTTTTACTAATATTAATTGATGAACTATTTTAGTGATTTAAGACAATTGATGATAAAGAAGGATGAGAGTAATTTGCATGTGTTGTTACACAAGTACTATTGGCGTTTATTGTTATTTCTTACCACAAAACACTTTTCATTAGTTACTTATTGCATTAAGATACAAGTTACTTCGTGTTAAAATGGTCCTATAAATGGAGATGTAGTGTGAATAAAAAGAGATCGTCCGTACATTTTTCTTAGGTAGCTTACACACGATCAATTATGGTTTGTCCATTTTGGCTTTTCGAAGCCAAACACGATCATGTAGGTGTTAGAATTTGTTGCAGTTGATTCAATCTTTTTTTTTAATTGGCTTTCCATCTTCATTCGAACTTTCTGCTCAGGCAGATTTTTACTTAAATTCTGGAGGAGATGGATGACAATCTGTCTTAAGTTTGGGAAATTTGTTGAAATCGTAATGTTTTCTATTATGAGAAAGGGTTAGTAACAAAAAGAGGCAGTGCCAACGTACAATTTGAAAATATGACTGCAGGAATACATTCCTAAAAGAAAAAAGTGTTTCCCACCGTACAAATTACAAAGAAAAATTGACATTAATGAATTTTACGTGTGTGTCGATTTTGAATGACAATTCTGGATTAATAAATAAAGATAGACAAGCCAGAATTGATCGTATATAAACTCGGTATTTCCGTTCCACATTAACTCACTGAACCATGTACTGATTGTATGGTGGTGGTTCCTCATTTGATGTGTGACACATTAATAAACGTCATTTACATCCAATACTGATTAGCGCAAAACAAATTAACGGGTGCTTTTTTGAGGGTTGGATATTTTGTGGTGGTAATCTTTGTGGTACATATTTTACTATTTTTTTTTTACTTTGGAGAGCTGTGACACACTTCAAATACAAATTTGGTTGCTTTTTTATATTTCAGTCCTTTCTGTTGATTATGCACCTGCGGCCAGAGAGTTTGTGAAAAAAGGATGTCCTCAGAGTGTACGAGGTGACATATGGAGACAGATTTTAGGCTTACGTCTTACTGACAAGGCAAAAACTAATTATGCGATTACTAACTAATAATAATAAATTGTTGACAACATGTGTTGTTTGTGTCTCTCTCGTATACACATGTACATTATATTCCAGATTCTTTTTTCTTGTTTTAATCAAACAAATTGTCTTACGTAACGAGTTTTAGAGATTTTTGTTTGAAATGAATGTTTATTTTTGACAATGACTGTCGGTTTTGTCAAAAAAACAAACAAAAACAGTAACGTCGATGTTGTAATTGAAACGCTTCTTTTTTAGTTCTGCAGATTGATTTTCGTTCTTTTTTATGTTCAGGAACGACTTTATTACGAACATTTGAAGTTGTGTGTTTTTGAAACTGATCTGATGATAGATAGGCTTGTGATCAAAGTAAGTATATGGTGCCAATTTCGGGTACTTGTCAAAATATTAAGATTGTCAGTTGTAGAATCATTGAAAAAAAATCTTTTAACAAAGGAATGTGTCGTGCTATTGTGTTTTTTTTTTACCTTTCGTTTTGTATTACAGGACGTGAAAATGACGGCTTCGAATGACGACCAGTATTTTGTATTCGAAGATTATCTTTATCAGGTAATTTGATCGAAAGAAAAAAGGAAAGAAGAAACTTTTAAGTTGTTTTAAGATTTGTGTGTGTGTTAATTAGGATAATTTGTGTGGTTGCATGTATTCGAAATGAAAGGTGATGCTGTTGTTTTCGAGAGATCGAGAAATTCTTTCTCATTTCTGTGTGAGTTGTGCGACTCCTTTGAAAGCAGTGATCAAAGATAAAACGGACGGAGATCTAATTGAGGAGGTTTATCCTCCGAGTGGTATTATACCATTTCATGGATTTACCATGTTGAGTGAGTATTTGGCTTAGACTAGAAGAAACCCAATTTTAAGGGTCACGAAACATGTGTGTTTCTATCCGGACATGCAGTTGCACCTCTTTGCTTTATATACGACGATCCGATCTTATTGTATTACGCTTTTCGACAATTTTACACCAGTTATTTTTTTCGATTACACACAGTCAATTCTCACCCTCAGGTACCAAAAGCCCAGCTTGAAATTTGAATATCGTAAGATATTTTATTACTCTTGCTTAATTCACATTAATTTAATCTTAATTAGGGTATTCTTCAGTTAAGTCTCTTATTTGAACGATTAATTTCTGAACGTGACCCTCAATTGTGTCAGCATTTCCAAGAGAAACAGATTCGACCGTAAGTCCTGTCTTCATTGAAATTATTCTTATTATTCTGACCTATATGTATATACTGTATATATCGACTGTTAATTTGCATAAGTTTGAGGATTGTGTTCAAGTGGTTAACTCGATGTTTCTCTGGATACCTTCCTACGGAACAGATTTTATACCTCTGGGATTGTATCCTCTCGTACGATACTCTGGAAATCGTAGCAGGTAATTTTAAAAAGCACTCGTGTGATCGCTCATAATAAACACGTTAGGGGGTGATTTGATTTTTCCCATTTAGTTTTGGCGGCTGCAATCGTCGATTTTCGAGCTCCAATCCTGAGGCACGTTCATTCTCAAGAGGATGCCGAAGTTTGTTTCTTTTTTTCTATCGAGTTGCATCGTTTTGAGACTGTGAATTCTACACTAATTACCTATTCTCTTGTTCATATCGTTTCGTTTTAAGGCCGTTTTCACTGATTTGGCTTCAATTAAAGTCATCCCACTTCTGGTCCATTACTTATCTTTATAGAAATGGAGAAAAGTTTCAGATTCCCAACTGTATTCCTAGAGATAACAACGAATTTTAGTAGGTTAAATAAAAGAGAGAACAATCTAATAATAATAACTGGAGAATACATTTTTTTTTATCGAGATTCTTTTTACTAACACTTAAAACGTGATAATATCATAATATAATAATAGTCGTTGTTTAAAAACTCCCAAAGGAATACATGAATTTCAATTCTTTCTAGGTTATACTTGGTTACAACACAGAACTAACGTGGGAGTGGAATTTTAACAAAACAAAAGATAACAAGTAATAGTAATTGATAATAATTATGTGGTTCCAGCCACATAAGGAGGAAGATTGGGGAAGTAGGGGGTACCACTAAAACTCATCCTTTAGCCAAATTGGCCGTTTTTAATAGGTCCATGTTGATGTTTTTCTGAACTTCTGGTAAAATGTCTGCTGGAATTCCTTCGGCATCTGGCACATCGCCCTCCGAGTATTCTACGGAAGACGATTGTGAATCCTCCGGGTGATAATCGTCTAAATGATTCGACCATTCGTTGATCGGTTTATCCGAAGATACGTACTCTTTTATCGTCGTATCAGGTGCCATCGTGGTCGGTGTCGCAAAGGCTAACGGAGGAGGACTGTTGATTAGTTCTGCCGTAATCGGCTGGTGTTCGACATTAGTCGGTGGTAATGTACTTGTTACACCCGATTCTAAATTATTCTCTGCGATGTATTGAGGCGAAATGACATCCACTTTGGTGTTTGGATTTTCGTATGGTGCATCCATGGAATCTGATTCCTTTTCTTTAGGATATTGGTGACTGACTGACGATGTTTGTAATGGAATTTCCGTTGTACTTGTCAGCAAAATGCTTTGATCGCCAACATTTGAATAGGTTGCTGGCGGTGACGTTGGTTCGTTCCAAGGTTGCGAAGGATAAGTTCCCAAATGATTGGACACTGGTAAAATGGGTTGCAGTTGCTCCTCGTGGTAGGTCTCGTTGTTCGAATAGGTGTCGTAATCGATTATTGTATCGTTGTTCATGGACATTTGGCTCGCGAACTCGTTATTGTTCATGATTGGGCCATATTGATTAGGATTGGAATTGATATTGGAAGGTTGTGGATATTCTTCAGGCATTGCGAAATGTTCGAAGATGGTTGTCGCTTCGACGTGTTGTTCGTAGCCGTCAGAATGGGGAAACTCGTTGTTATATGAAGGATATTCGTCTTGAACTCTGTTGGGAAACAATTCTTGATTCTGTGGTTGCTTGTTGGGAAACAGCCCTTGATTTTGAGGTTGCTTGTTGTTTAAACCAACTGCGCCATTACTGCTCAGAGTTCCGGCAATTTGTGGCAGAGGGATTGGTGGGAATGAATTGTACACACCTGGATCCACATAGTCAGTGGCCGGTGGATGAATTTGGGGTTGAGAAGCGATAGGCGCTGGGTCATAGTTGGGTGAATTTATCGGTGGAATTGCCGATGGATACGGTTCTGAAGAAACGGACGTCTGTGCTGCTCCTGTTGGTAAAGTGGGATTTGATGCTGTTTGCTTGTTTTTGTCGTTGCTGGGTGCATAGGCAACATCGGAAACAGCAGCAGCAGCAACAGTCGGGTTTTGACTTGGATAAGCGCCTGTCACTGAGACCGCGTTGGACTGTGACGGTGCCGATTGTTCTCCTCCGACCGTAGGTGTCCCTCCGGCTATCGCTCCGGGCTGTACGCTTGTTGAAACTGGATTATTGGCCAGGGGTAGACTTTCTTGTTGTCCTCCTTCATCGAAATTGTCATTTGCGCCTGGTCCACTTTCGAAATTATCGAAATTCGGTCCTTCGACACCAAAGTCGCCGCCATCTTGACCACCTCCTTCTCCTCCAAAACTTTCGAAATTGCCGTCCGTATCGGAACCTGAAGGGATCGAGTCTTGTGCCGTATCCGATGCACTGGCGAAGTCGTCAGCCACCGATCCATCTGCTAAGCCTTGAGGGTCGTCACCCAATGGTATTTCTGTTGTCGGTTGGAACTCTTCAATCATGTCAGCCACCTGATTGAGAAATTCGCTAAATATTCCAGGAAGAGGACTCTCTCCGCCTTCTCCAGCTGGAGCATCTGCCGGAACATCTTCAAAGGTAGGAAGATCGCCGGGAACTCCTTCTAATCCAGGATCTTCGACTGGTGCGTTTTCAAACAGAGAGTCTTCAACTGGAGAGATTGGCCTAGGAGGTGGTCGTTGTATCGGTGGCCTCTGTGGGACGTCGTCCGACGCCGCCTCAGACGATGCAGTGGCCGGCGGATCTCTGGCGGGAGGATCTCTGGTGGGAGGTTTAGTTTTAGGTTCGGCCGTCGTTGTAGCCTTTTCTGTATCTCTAGCTGTAGTCGCTCTTGGTTTTGAGGTTGTTGCTTTTGTCGTTGGATTGTTGATGGGAGTGGTTTGTTTTATTGTTGCTGCAGTAACAGTTTGTGGTTTTTCATCGGTTGGTTTCACCGTTGCCACCTCCATAATTGCTGGCAATGGTGTCGAGGTCAGTGCAACATTGTCAAATGAACCGGAGGGCAAATCGGAATCGTCGTGTAAAGTGTCGTTCAGATTTGTGTCGTTATGTGAACCTTCAATAATGGTGTTGTTCTCTTTGGGTACAGGAATGTAGAGTGTCGTTGGTGGCGTTGAATTGGATTGCGAATCTTTGGATGGAATCATTTTGGTTACACGTTCGGATTCTGCAACAACGTCGTATAATTTGACTGGAAGATAGAGTGACATTTGTTGTTTCGAAGACGAGTCGGTTAGAATTGGATCGGAGGAGATGACTTGAGGAATTTCTGATGCCTGATATTGCGTGGGAGGAAGAGGAGGAGGAGGTGGACTTTGAGTGAAGCCGAGTGGTTTCCATTGATTATTACCGCCGTTGCAGCACGAGGATAGCCCAAGAGGATTGTTGAGTGAATAATGACTCGATGATGATGATGATGATGCCGATGAGGCAGCAGTAAGTTGATTATTAATGTAATTATATTGATGGTGGTAATTCATCATCGGATCATAATTGCTCGATTGTTGTTTTTGTTGTTGTTGTTGTTGTTGTTGGTAGCGAATTCCGTACGTTGGATAGGAAATAAACAGAGGTCTTTGGGCTCGATAGGGATATGGTTTCTTGGTAGCCGCTGTTGCATGATAAGTGCTTGATGCTGCTGCTTCTGCCGCCTGCATCAGAGATGTATAACTCCCATCGTCCCTTTGTCTATATGGAATGGGACGTTTTGCATGTTGAAATGGCCTCTGGTAAGGGAAATTGTCTGGTGGTGGAGGAGGAGGCTGTTTGCTTGACACGAACTCGTTAGACGGTTTTTGGTGATAGTCGTCAATTCGAAGAGGATCGGGAAAGAGTAAATGAGAACTGTGTTGTCCCAGTAGATCGAGACTGATGTCTAGATATTTTGGTTGTTGAGACATTTGAGGGGTCAGTCGTGAACCGAACCAATTAGATGAACTTGAATCCGTTTGTCTCGATGGCAGATTTTGATTCCGACTTCCGTAACGTCTTTGATATCTATTTTCCGAGTGAATCTGTCCGTCGACACCTTCAAGAATTTTTACGGACACGATTAAAAAAGCCCAGGTGATTATTATTATCACCTAGAACAAAAGATAAAGGAGATTAGTTTAAAAACTTAACGAGGTTTAATTAATTCCAATCATATAAAGTCTGATATAAGGTAGATAATAATTGTAATGAATTACCTATCATTGACCTGATTTCAGAGTGGTTCATGTAATTGTTTCTCATAAAATCTTTTAACTTAAACTAGATATTTGATCCGTTTATTTTTTATTAGATTAAACGTTATTTTGAGTTTTGTCTTAATTGAAACAGGTACAACTACTAAATATATATACATGTATATATAAAAAAGAGTTCTCACACCAGTGGTTATAAGGAGGAGGAGGGATCAATCGTATTTTAATTATGAAGGGGGTCACAGACCCTCTTGTTACCCATTGCCGGAGGATGTTTATTCAATATTATAGCCGACAATATTATAGCCCCGTTAACATTTTATTATAGTGATATTTAATTTGCATATTTAGGCAAAAAAAATATCCAACTCAAATATATAACTAAACACAACTAAACATCTGCCATATCCTTTGGTAGTTAGAATCCTGGGGCCTCGTTACAGAAAGTAAATAAGACTGTCATATGACAGTAAACTGACATACCAAGCTCATATCCTTGTAACAGGCACAAAATCAAATTACAAAATATATTATAATGACACATATAGTCACATGATTGTAATTGACTGATGGGCAGAGTAATATGACAGTCATAAAATAATAGCACACAAGATGAGTACATGTAATGATTTTATTCAAGGGTCGTGCGTCGTGTATTTCATATTGGTTTTTTCAGGGCCCTCATTACAAAAAAATCATAAAATTATGACAATCATTTTTTATGATACAATATTATTTTATGACTGTCATATTATATACACACCAGACTGTCATATGGCAATATTTGACATAATATTTTGTAATTTGTTTCTGTGACTGTTATGAGGATATGAGCTAGATATGATAATTTACTGTCATTCTTTCTGTAATGACACCTGCGAGATACAATTTACAGGTTTGTTGAAGCTCAATTTCGTGTTTTTTTCTTTCCTTTTTTAAAAAAAAAATATGCCGGTTTTTTTTTTTGAAAAGTTCAACGAACAAGTTAACAAAAAGGCTTAACATATAAGTTGAACAAAAACAGAATATTAAAAAAAATTGTTTTGGCCTCAAGGGGATACAAATAAAGAAGAAGAAAAAAATGTATGTACTTGAACTGGTCAAATGTTTAGAAATTTTAATTGAACCACTTGTGGCGATAAACAATTGTACCACATACCACTTTATAATATTTATAATAAGTATGATGACGATATATTCAAAATTATAACTTAGAAATGAGGCCATGAGATGCAAAAATAATCAATTTCCATATTCACTCCAAAAATGTATTGTGAAATATAATCATAATTTTACAAGAGAGAAACATAAATCTATTTAAAATGATTTGTTGTGTCGACGACCCATTAAAAAGCAGCCATTATAAAAATATACACAGTGTGTGTATACCTTGTGTTGTTCTTCTATTGTTTTAAAACATAGTTGAACTTAACCCCCTCTCAAAACTAATTTTTCTGTTAGGCGAAGAAAAAAGAGCGGCATTTTAATGAATACAACAACATCGCACATTATTTCCATAGTTCACGGCACACATAATTACATAATTCATATTTTGCATTCCTTTTTTAGATTTTTTGTAAACAGTTGACCAACTTTTTGAATCTGGAAGTTAAATTATCTGTTAACTTACAATGTTAAGGTTAATTTTTGCATATTTTACAGAATTTTTGAATAATTATTCTGCAAGCATCTCAGAGAGCCAGTGGCAGAGGGACTATTTAGTCCAAAAGCAGCATAGAAATGCATTGTCAAAATTATCACCTACTAAAACAATTTCCCATGCAAATGTAATATTGAGTTGAATGGCAGCATTAGTATACATTCCTTGTTGAATAGCGCTCCTATAAATTCTCTAAAATGTATGTCTATCATTAAATTTGCAATCAATTTTGTTGTATTTTATTACATCAAATTTAAAAAAACATTTATTTTTGTAATTTAATTATTTTTTTTGTTTGTCATATTTCATGACACAAACCTACAACAACAAAAAATATAACAAACTGTCTAAAATGAAATCAAGTTTGCATTGATTCCATACTGTATGAGCACTTTTTATATAAATAATTAATTAGCAAAAAAAATGATTATAAATAGGATGCCTATTTGATTGTGTAATTTAAAGAAAAGCTACCTGTTTGATGAAAGCCATAATTTTTTCAGTGATTTATCCAAAAATTGTTACATACACACAACACTTGTAAAAAGCAATTGCTGTTTACTATTTAGTAGTAATGTTGTCACAGTTTGCAAAATGTGGCTCGGAATGGAAACATGTTCCTTATCAGATGATTTGAACAAAAATAATCCCGTTATTTGGAAGTGGCCATCCATTTATATGTGGGCTGACCTAGACATTGAAAACCGTCCACTGGTAACCTACTTTTTGCCGCCCAAAAACAGAGTGCACTGATCTCTATTCCTCACCATAACAAGATGAGAATATTATTAAGGGAAGGGTAAAATAAAAAAAGATCACCACAATCCTGCCCTTAACCCCTTGTTATTGACCAACCAATGATGCCTGATCTCGAATGAAATTACCATAAAAGGGGTGTTGTTACTGTTGTAATAGTAATAGTGGTCAAATTGAGTCAAATGTTTATGTTTGTGGGTTGGAAGAGTGAATATGGACGCCTTATTGGGTTTATGGTTATAGTTTCTATAAATTGAACCGATTTCACGAGAAGAAACAAAAAACTAGAATTTAACATTATTCATCATTGGAATTGCAAAAATCCATAAATTAAATTATTTAAACACTGCGGTAGTTCTATCCAAAGTTCACCAAACTTTTGTGACGATTTCATATATGTCAATGTCTCCTGTGGATTCAGTTGGATTTGTGTGGAAATTTACACCTGATTTATGTACTCGTAGAAGAAGTTCATTTTTCTTCTTCAATAAATTCATTTTTTAATATACAGTATATATATATAATATATAAATATAAAGTATTCTTAAAACTGTTGAAAATGATAAGAGAGAAGAAAAGCCATTCATTCGTTCAAAAAATAATGAAGTGAAAAATTCCCATGAAACTCATCGAGGCATTAGTCTCTAGTAAATATGTTTAGTGATCTAATTAACGTTATTATTTTTTATAATTAATAGAAAGATTAATTAAGATATGTATGCAGTGGTGTTCAATTTAATCTGAAGCAATTTTTGTAGAATGAAGAATCCCTCCTCCGGGTCTTTTAATTCTGTAATTTCCTTACATAAGATGAAGGTTGCCCACATGTAATTTTCTTTCGGAGAACCACTTCTAGAGAGAGAAAAAAGCTTTGAGAAAATATTAGTGCTGAGCAACGCAATTAAATTAAAGGCTATTTAATTAAGTTTTTTTTCTTGGGGTAATTCACTTAATTCTGTAGACGCAGGGCCTATCATAATAGACAGCAAGTTTTTTTTAATAATTTTTGATGAACATTCTTTTTACATTTAAGATGTTTTATGAAGAGCTGTTTTTTTAAACCGTCTGGTTAATCTGCATTTCAGAGTAGAAACAACTAAGTAGAAATTGAAAGTATGTTAAAACTAGAATGGTAGCTCAATCACTTAGGAATATTTTCATGTTGAGGTCTTTCGAAATAAACTTTTTATAAATATAAATTAAAAAGTATTGCCTGCTAAGCATCGTCTGTTTAAAGTTGGGTTCTTTTCAAAGTGACATAATAAGCTTAATCAACATGAAAATACCCTGAAGTGATTGAGCTACCTTTCTAGTTTCTAAAACACTTTCAAGTTTCTCCTAAAAGACATAATAATCAGTGTTCGAGAGGCGTTTACACTTTATAAGCGCAAAGTAATTTTGAGAATAGTGACACCACAATTTTCCATTGTTTTAACACTTCCCAATGTGTCCACACCCAATTTGTTTTCTGAAAAATCTTACCATGAAGTTACACTCATTTACTAATTTCACTGTTTAAACTTCTGGATAATTTGCGTGTTTTTTTGTTGAAAAGGTGGAATTATGTTGCTTATTTTCGCCCATGAGAAAATTGTACTATTACATTCTCACCACATTCTATAGAAATTACAATACTAAGTGTACATTACGAATTTAAGAAAAAAATTTTGTTTTACTTTTTTCTTTCATAAAGGAAAGAAAAGAAGGAGGAAAACGCCTTTTAAAAAATAATAATGACACGTGTGTAATAATACAAAGAAGACTACATAAGATGAACGGTTGAAAGAAGTAGAAAGTCATTGGCCACCAAACACTCATTTTACGGACAAGAAAGAGTTCCTCTTGGAAGATTATTAAGGTAAGATCATTGATGTTGTTTTACACTTCACTTCCTCTTGTATCATTAACTGAAATCATTGCTTTCAACTATTATTTGTGTCCGGATTTCTATGCAATATCAAGCAAATGGTTTTTAATCTGTGGCTCAAGTGCCAATTGTTAAGTAACAATCCCGTTTAGATCAACCAACAAATAACGTTTTTTTTTCTCAATCCAAAACACACGGTTAGAGGCTATACGTTACCAGACAATGGCCTCTAACCGGCTTTTTTATTTGAAAAAGTATAAGTGCAGTTGCTCTAATGATGATGATTACTTCACAATTGGCACTTGGGCCACAAATTGAGAATCATTTGCTTGATATTGCATAAAAATCTAAGCCCTAATAATTTATATAAGAACTTGTCTGTAATAACTTGTTTCTGATGATCACACACTCACTCAATTCTAAATGAGAATTCTAACCTTAAATATATGTATAGACAGAAAGAGAGGTATTGACATAATAATGAATATCGTGTGATAATGTGTTTCATATAATTATGTATAATGAAAAAGCACATTGCACTTTGAAAGAGCTTAGTGCAAGACAATTGCATTTTTAATACACTTTTGCATGATTCGCATTTAAAATTTAAATAATAGGATATATGGGGATTAGATGGCACATTTGAAATTGTGGATGATATTTTTTTTACAAGATTATAATTATTACACTGACTTTCGTAATTGAATTAATTGTATCTGCGTAATTGATTTCATTTTTCATCATTTTTTTTTGAAAACTAAATTGAGAATTATAATACAAAAAAATGGAAGTTTATAAAATTAATTTTCTCTTAACTCGTAACCATTATTATTAAACTTTATATAACTATTAATTATTTAGTGACAATTTTAGAAAACTCCAATCTTATGCTGCTATTAGTTAAGACGGGGGATAGTTTGGTGTCCAATGTAGTAAAAAGCATTTTTAACATTTTTTAAAATATGATTTTTCTTTAATTTCTGGAATATCTTATGTGGCTGGTATATTTAGTGGTGGTTTGATTTTTCAGTGGGAATTATTTCCTGTATACCTAGTGACCCATTTAAGCCCACTACTACAGGTGTATTGTGTGTTTATATATGTAGTTTCGGTCAAGTGCCATTGTCCTAATTTAGATGAATTCTAAACTTTATAAAATAAAACACACCATTATAGTAGAACGGGTTGGATTTCTATTTAGACGTTTTTCAATCTTCACTTTGAAAACATAAGAAAGATTCCAAAAAGAAAAACAGACGCAACTAAAAAGAGCGACCTACTTTTTTCTTAGCGTAAATAAAACGTGGATTTCAAAGCAGAAAACAAATCTTATTTTTGTTTAAACTTAAAAGCAGATTATAACTTTTATCCACTTAAGATTTAAAAGTGAATTTGGTTAAGTTACGTTTTTAAATGCCGCTCGTAGAAAAGACAACAAACATTTTAAGACTTTTATATTTATTTATTTATTTATATAATAATGATGACAAAAATACATTACAATAATACGAGATATTTTAAAAACAAACTATTTACAGGTAAATAAATAGGAAGAAATGATGAGAAATGTGCGAGTGTTTGGCATTGAAGGTGTTGTTCAAGCGAGATCACGGTCAGTTGAAATTGACTGGTCAGTGTGCGTTGTTGCAACGAACGACTGGACAACATGAAGGATAAGCCGTGTCCAGACGAGGGGTCAGTTTGCACCCCTTCTGTGCAGACACTTTGACACACCTGTCAGAAATTAGTCAAGGTGAGAAAACAACAACAACAAAAGAAAAACTGTTTTGCTTTAGAAAGTGAAAACTCACCCCATAACTTCTTCGTAGAGTTTCCCATTGTCACTTGTACAAGTGGCCAATTCACACCTTTTTTCATATGTCCAGGAATCACCCACCGAGTGAATGTCACCAACTTCATCTTTGCACTGTCCTGAAATAATTACACAAATCTGTTCAAATCTCAATTTTTGCACCCTTGATTAACAAATAAATTTACAATTTCTTAACACAGTGAACTTTTAAAAACCCATTTATGTAAAAACTTTCAAATATAATTTTAATTAGTATTGTAGTAATTTATAGAAATCTGAAATCGAAGGGTGGCTCAATCACTTAAGTTATTTTCATATTTCTATATTTTATGTCAGTTTAAAAATGACTCAACTTTAAGCAGACAATATTTTGTTTAGGAAAAAAAAGTTTATTTTGAAAGATATCAGCATGAAAAATAACTATTAAATGATGGAGCAACCTGTTCTAGTTTCTTCTTCACTTTCAATTCCACTTTAGTGTTGCTCTCAAAACGCAGAACAACCAAAGTTTCATTAACCTGTTTGATTAAACAGGTTAATGAATTGTTATTTTTCCTTTTTGGATTCTTTTTCAAATTAAGTTACTACCTTTATATTCGGATGCTATTTTGGTGTAGGTGTATGCGGAGGTTTGTGCGTTCCAGATGGATAGAAGGTTGACGAAGATTACGAAGATGAGGATGGTGGCATTTTTCGTTGAGTAAGTAGAAGACATGATAGCAAAATTCAAAATTATTTGTTCGATGATCACGAGAAAAATTACTTCTTGTTGTTGTTTTATAGGTATAAAAGTTGAGTTGTTCAAGAATCGAAAGACAATTTGTTTTTGTTTCATTTAGTTTTTGGTTCCTTTCTTTTATAGATATTTCGGGGGAACTCCAATCTAGATGAAAAAGACCGGATCTGTTTTAACGTTCAAAGGGAGAGAGAGAGAGAGAAGTTTGGAAAAACCAAAATGCCCACAAAAACAAGCTCAGGAATTCCACTAGAAATTAATGCTTCAGGTATATAGAAAAAAAAAGCACCTGACGTCATATGTTACTTTTAGAATTTGTATGACGTTCCAAACCAACTCCCCCCTTTAACCCCCTTTAACTCTTAACTCCATCACCCGAAATAATATATGTATATGTATGAGGGGTGACGTCCGTTCCTCCAATAGAAATGACGATGATGTCAGATTGGACGAATAACTGCGAAGGTCGGAATGTAAAGCCCTGCAGGAGGGAAATCCTGAAATGGGAATCATCATCTTAGTTTCTCATCCTGTTTGAAAAATGTTGCTGCTGCTGCTTGCTTCTATTACGTCAGTACAGTTATGTTATTTGTTATTTTTTTGTTGCTGTTGAGTTGATTAGGGGTCATCTGGGGTCTCAGTCAGAGTCTGGCGCCGTGGCGACACTTTTCTACCAGTCTTTAGTAGAAATAAATACCTATATTACTGTGGCACAAATTCAAGAAAGATTACTTAGGTTGACCACTTTGTGGTACCAAAAGTTGTTGACGCGGCCTTGCTTCACACGTGCAACCATTTAAAACAATGGCAATGTGCAAGCCACTAGTATGACCTTGATCATGGCTTGCAAACAAGCACTGGTCGCCACTTGTGGCCGGTAGCAGTACACGCGTAGCATGGCCACTTTAGTGCGAAAAAACGGTGGCTCATTTGAACGCTCTTTATAATATATAATTCAGTGGTCTGCGATGCCACAAAGTGGTCCGTGTGAAGGCAGCCTTAGCCCTTTCATCTTCGACTTGCACTCTTAGGCCGGGTTCCAGAGCAAAGAAAAACTTTTGTTTGAAATGTGTTTTCTATGTTACAACCCAGTTCAGAGAGTTCAATTGTGAAGTTTTCTTCTTGAATTTGGACCTCTATCATTGTTGTCCTTGTAGATGACTTTTAAATTGGTGTTTTTCAACAACAGAGTAATATATTACTCTACTGTTACGAGAGAGTGAAGAGGATAGGAGAGGGTTCAGGTATACAACGTGGACAGCATAATTTCTTATCGAGGGAGAGAAAGAGAGATTTCATGTTTACTTGGAAGTTTCTTTTTATTATATTACATATGTATTATACTCTTGACCATATATAGTCATGATGAGTTTAGTTGTAATTGTGGGAGGGGGGGAAAGGGAATTTAACCCCATGAACCCAAATCATTCTTTTATTTTTTACTCATCAAATACCAACACGTTTCTAACCTTATTTAGTTGGAATTTGTTCTCTTTTCTTTTATTTATTTCAAAAACAACAATAATAATAAGAACTCTGTGGTTTTTTTATTATGTGGAGGATTTATTCTGGTTTTTATTATTTCTTGTAGATTAATAATTATTAATAATAAGACAAATAAATGAGAATTTTATTTTATAATGAATTTCTTTTAATAACGAAAAGATGAGATTTAAATGGAAGGATCGTCTGATGGAGTCGGTGAAGTTAATCTTTCTCCTCCTACTATGTTGGGCTTGGCTGCGGCCGTCTGTGTTTACGTGAAAAAAAAAAAGATTTACAAAGGGGTAAGGATGAGGAGGTCTTCTCCCTCTTTTAAATGAGAGAAAACATCACCTCGAAAGTGGACTTGATGTGAGCACAAACTTCCTTCAGTTTGACAAAACTCTTCATGAGGACTTCCTGAGCAGAAATGTCTCCTTTAAAAAGGCAAACGAGAATAATTTAAGTCCGTCTCTCAAACACATTTTAATAAACAACTTCTTATCCATCTATTTCATATTATTTGACACGTAGCGACGTTGCGTAACGCACCTTAGACCTCTTCAGGTTCTGTCTTCATTTATTTAATACTTGGTTCTTTTAAATAGTCTTTTTAATATTTCTTAAAAACTAAAAAAAAAATTTTAATCCAAACCAAACAATAATAGAAAACTAGAAAAATAATATGAAATTAAACATTTTCATGTTGATATCTTTTAAAATACACCTTTTTATGACATTTTGAAAATGACTCTTTTTAAACCACAATCATCATGAAAATCGTTGTGATTCACTTTTAAATTTCCATTTGTTCCTACTTCCCATACATATTATACAAATTAAATAATAAAGAAGTTTTGTGACGATATCTTTAATAATTAAACTTTCATCAAGTTCCATTTCAATCCCCCAAATGTTTTTAAAATTGTTTTTTTAACTACTGAGCGTCTACCAGTGTCCTGAAAAAATACGAATCCAAATCTAAAGTCGTTGAGACGCACGCGTGCAACACATTACGATGAACGTTACAAACAAAAAGGTGGAACCGAGCTAACCATGCGTCTGTACTCGGAAGTGGATCTTGCTCTCCAACGGATGAGGAACGGTGTAACCACAGAACTTTACTTGAGGACTACAAAAATACAAAACACACACACACTCAATACTTTTCACGAAATTAAAGATGTATGCGTTTATACTCAACGCATTTGACGCGGCCACTAATTAGTGTTTCTCTTTTAGGTTATCGTGATGATTAAGAAGATATACTTTTTCATGAGGATGTATCTCAATGCGTTCCCCAGAGTGTGGTCCTCATTGAACATGACGAACGTCTTGCACGTGAGGTCGTCCTCGGCCTCTCCCGTGTCCACCTTCAATTATCATCATCAAAACATAATATTCATTCGTCCCATTACAGGTAAGGGCGTTCATTATTAATTAAATCTCTTTCTCACCACTTGCAGTCTGTTCCCTTTCTGTTGCTGTGGATCTCCGGGCATTCTGCCTATCTCCCTCTTATGTAGATCGGTTGTCTTCTTCTTCGGAATTTCCTTTTAAATTTATGAAAGAAACGCGTTTATAACAATATAAACACGTGTTTCCTTGTGTCAAGAGAATCGTGACCTTTAATAATAATTTAATGAAGCGAAGACCTGCTACTAATTTGGCGAATCACCAATAGAAACGTTGAGGCAGCGCTGTTGTTGGTGTGCCACCGACGGCGCTACTTACACACCACATAGATCACTTTATAGTTTATGAAGATTCTATGATAGAGCCTAGAGGCAATGTATTTTCTAAAGAAACAGCTGTTCCTTTCTACAAACTGTAATGGCTTTAACATGACGTCTATGTAAATACTAATGAATAACACATATAAGGAAAGCTTTGGCAAAAAAGAGACCTTTACCATCAGGTTGTGTAAGCAGCGCCGCCATACGAGAGGAAGTGTTTTACTTCACTCTTTTTCTCAAATTAGCAGTCCTTTTCTTCTTTGTATCCCACAACGTTATCGATATGATGTATCGATATTATGTAGTTTATTTTTTTGTTTTTAATTAGATATTAATTTTCGATGTTTTTCTATACAATACGTCATTTCAATAACAAATAAAAAAAACTTTTAATTTTCTATTAGATATTTGTAATTGATGATCCTACTCATAGCCTCTTAAAGAAGGAGTATCTATAGAAGGCTATGTCCTACTTATGATCCCTTTATCGATTATCGATTCAAATATCGCGCTACCAATAATTCTCCAAACAAACGTATCACATTTTAACATACGCTGTACTTCATTTTCGTTCTATGATTAAAGGTTTGAGCAATGGGATGTTGTGTACTATGTAGTTTGAAGCTTAACTGAGGCGTACTAATATGGCGATTTTCTTTTGAACTTAGACGGTGTAAGACGCCATGTTAGTACACCCCTTTTGTAAGTTCGTATTGCTCATCATGTGCATTATTTTTATTGTAGAAAAAGGAGAAGAATTTGCCTAACAATATTTGCACTTTAAATATTTATGTGATTGTTAAAATTGAAGTATTTTAATAATTTTTGATAATACATTTCGAGTTTGTTTTTAACTTTTATCTTTTCATTCCGTGCCACCTTTTTAGAAATGCGTTTTCTGGTGGCGTGTTTGCAGATCCCCATCGTACGTGAATAATAGATTTGTAGCAGAGATGACGCAACAGGTATTAAGCTTCACTCTTTTTATCAAATGAGCAAGTGGTTTTCTTCTTTGTAGGCTATGGCGGAATAATACATTGAAGAAAAAAAACGAGCGAGAAGTAGTTGGGCGCAGCCAGAAAGGTTTGTTCTGGGTTTGTTATTTAGGTTTGTTATTGGTCTGATGCTCATAAAAGGGCGGGGCTAATAGAATTTTTCTGGCTGCGCCCAATGTCCTCTGTTGAAGCGTCGGCGTCCACTCTCCCTTTTGTAAAGTGGTGAAGCGTCCGTCGACCGCCATTTTCGATTTTTCTTCTCTTTTAATTTTCTTCGCATTTTCCAACAAAACGAATTTATAATGAACATTTTTCAGCCATTTCATCACGTTTATCCACAAATGTCGTTCTTTTTACTGTGTTTTTATCAAAAGTCGCGTTCTTTTTTTCCGCCGTAAATTAAGGAGAGAAAAAAAGGTAATTTAATAAATTCCTTTCTCATTTTTTTTTGTGAATTTTTAACGATTGAACACAACACGTGATCTTAATTAATACTTTAACGATGTCCTTTAATTAATCAAATAATTATGTACACACTCGTATAATACAAATGGAAAGGTGGTTGTGGGATTTGGCAATTTAAATTTTTTTAAACTTTGTTTCAATGATACAACCGTCGAAGTTGGCTTTTGAATAGTTTACTTTGAGCGAGGATTTCTCCCGCCGCTCGGCACCTGCAAAAATTAACGAAAAGAACGTCACGTGACTCAAGAATTTCAAGGTTAATTTGATACTAGAAGAGGAAACAGCGATGGTCACCACCCATGACGTCACATCTTAAGAAAATCACCTTTTTTTCATGGTAACCAAAGGGGTGAAAAATGACAAGAAACAAAAACTGTTTTAATTTAAAAAAAAAAACCAATGTCATCATATCACACCTTCGTTTACAATTCTAGTTTCTAACAAATCTTAAAGGTGATTTTAAAATGTAAACCCACCTTTTGAACCCTTAATTAATACTGTTGTTCAGAAACTAGAAATGTTTTACAAACTAGAAAGGTCATTTAAGGACACATTTTAAACTTTTTCTAGTCAAAAACATTTAAAAAAAAAATAAAAAGTAACGTTGAGTCGTTTTCAAAAATCAGCAGAAATTAGAAACAGATACGTTGTAATTATCATTGGGTCTTGACAATGCATTTCACATGCTGCAATTGGACTTTTGTCCCTCTACATCAGGCCGTCTTGGCTGCGTGCTAATTTATTTTTTTTTTAAAAAAAATTAATAACAAAGTGAAATTTCGAAGGGTTCTTTCTTTCCTAAGTGATGGAGTTACCCTTCTAGTTTCTAAAACACATTCAAGTTCAATTCATATAAAAGTTCAAGAGGAGAGGCGTCTTACTATATAAAACAGTAGCCTTTTTTCCTTTATACGGCGTATCAAAGAGGAGGAGGAGGTTACCGACGCATGTCACGTGCCCGCCCTCCCCGCACCCCACTCTCACCCATCCGCCACCCACCTGCACATCCTCGTGTCAAAGTAGGTGCCCGTGCTGCACTCTGAGAACTCCTGACACCTGCACCGACATTCCTTGCTGTTCCATACCTGAAACACAGTGAGTGAGTGTATAAGAGGGTATAATGAAAGGGGTGGTTCTTAGGGTATTTTGGGTGTCTATACTTGGGGTTCCTTGCACTTGAGGTGTCCGTTCTGTTGCTCACAAACGCACTGACAGTTCTGTCTGTCATACACTTGATTGGCACTACAGTGTTCCGGTTGAGTCTGAAGAAAAAGAGAGAAAGAAATGCCGCATTCGATCGTAGTTTCCGAATGATACACTTAGAAAGAGAGACTTATAGCACTCACTTTACACTGACACTTGCATTTCGTGTGTCTCTCGATACGAACCTTGGCCACGGCCTCGAACACAAAATACTCTGCTCCAGAGTGAGGATAACGAAGGGCGACCACCTTTTTTATTTTATAAAAAAAATGGACGGGGAGACTGGATTAATGGTAGAAAGAGAGAGAGAGAGAGCGAGTGGGGTAGTTAGAGAGTAGAGGATGGTCGCACCTTTCGAGTGGCGTTCTTGACAATGGACGGAACGCACTCGAAGAGTTCGTGCGCGCAACATCCACCGCACCTCTCGACCTGAATGCACATGGGTTGATAGATGAGAGTTGGATCTTCCGGTTGTGGAACGTTCACAGGTTGACGACGTGGATGACAAAAAGCCCTTTTGTCAAAGATGGGTCCGATCTCTAGAGGTGTATCCGTGCCGCCGCCTCCTCCTCCATCTTCTTCGTCTTCTATTTGAATAATTATAAAAAGGGAACCAATTGTATATTTTTTAAAAAAGAGTCACCCTCTCATTTTGTACCTGAATCGTCGTCTTCGAGATCTTTTGGATTGGACGTTTTGACCAGTTTGGTGGCCGATTTGAGACCTCGCCTCTTGTACCTTTGACCCGGTTCGATTACTTTCTCGAACAATTCGTCTACGTTCGAGATATCCTTTAGCTGCACGATGAGACTCATCGGAATCTACGGAGATCATCGTCATTAAGAAATGTTCTTTTTAATTTAACCATAGAAGGTCTTTGTTTTTTCTTCTTGGGTTTAAAACACAAACTTACGTGCTTAGTAAAAGGGGATGTGACGTCATCCATCTCGCTGTTTATCTGTATATATAAATACATAAACGCAAATAAATACGGTCTAATGACGATATCCTTCTATTAGAATGGAAGGAAAAAAGTTAGCCTATTTTTTTTTCATCCACTATTTTAATTTTAATTTTTCTATTTTTCGAATAAACGCGCCAAATTAGGAATTAATAGTTGTGATACGTTGTCACTAGATGGTAGCACGATCGCAGTTACAGTTCAAAAAGAACTGTTTTTTTTTTCCTCCCACTGATAGAGACGCCATTTTGATTCTCATGTAGACGACAAATTCAACATAGAAAACAATAAGATTTGTGACGTCATCTGCAGTGTTTTTTATTCTAATTTTAAAATTTCTTCATTTTCGTGTTCAATAATTGTGTACATAATGTACAAATGTATTTTCTAAAGAAAACAACGAAATTATTCTTATTCTTATTGAAATTCAATTTTTAAATTTTCTTTTCAATCAATAATTACTAATTAATATAAAAAAAATAATGATGATGGAGAGACATTAAGATTTAAAATTGGCATTTTCGATGAAATAATGATAGGATTGTGACAGAATTATCTCCCTCACCCTCTCTCTCTTATCTCCTTGTTACTAATTTTGATATATAGATAGACAGATAGATAGACAGATAGAGAGGAATGGGTTTTATTTTTTCTATCTCTTTCATCATATTATATTTATTTGGTGAGAGAGAGAGAGAGAGACATATATTTAATATAAAGGAGGAGGGGAAATTGATGAATCTGCAATAATTTGCAATTTCTCCTCCTCTCCTTTTATGTTATTTGTTGTTTTCTCTCTCTCTCTCTCTCTCTCTCTCTCTCTATATATATATATATATATATATATATATATATATGTATATATATATATAGATATATATATATATATATGTATATATATATATATATATATATATATATATATATATATATATATATATATACATATATATATATATACATATATACATATATACATATATACATATATATATATATATATATATATATATATATATATATATATATATACATATATTACATAATATATACATATATATATATATATATATATATATATATATATACATATATACATATATATATATATATATATATATACATATATACATATATATATATATATATATATATATATATATACATATATACATAATATATATATATATATATATATATATATATACATATATACATATATACATATATATATATATATATATATATATATATATACATATATATATATATATATATATATATATATATACATATATATATATATATATATATATACATATATATATATATATATATATATATATACATATATATATATATATATATATATATATATATATATATATATATATATATATATATATATATATATATATATATATATATATATATATATATATATATATATATATACATGTACATGTACATGTACATGTACAGTAGTAATATATGGTGGTGGTTTGGGTTATATCTTTTTATTTGTCAATTTGGTTGTTTGTTTCTTCTTGAAAGGACTAAAAGGGGAGGAGATAAATGGGGAAGAAAGAAGAAGTTGTTGATGGAATTATTTTTTTTTGTTGAAAAGAGAGAAATATGAAAAGGAGAGAGGAGGTTTGTGTTTGGTTGTGGAAGTTATTATATGCAATAATAATATAATATAATATATATATATAGAAAATCGCAATTTTCTATGGATCATCTTAATTTCAAATTTTTCACTGTAAATCTCGAAATCTGTTTCCGACCAATAAACTTCTGAATGAAAGCGAGAGAAAGAAAACTTCAAAAAAAAAAAAAAAAAGAAGAGAGAATTGTGGAGAGGGTTGTGTGTCCTCTCTCTCTCTCTCTCTCTCTCTCCCTCTTTCCATCTCTCTTTCTGGGATTCTAATTGAATGTTGTTATATATGTGGAAATTGAATGGCCCTTTTTTTCTCCTCCACCACACCCCTCCCCCCAAACTCCCTCTTTTATTCTTCCCTTTTTCAATCCAGAATCCAATCTGTTTATTTGTATATAGATGCATACATTAGGCCTAATTGTGTTCATCTTTTCGTTTTTTTTTTGGTGTCCAGTTCGAACATAAGGAAGGTGAATGTAAGTGGGAGGAGGAGGGGGTCAGTGCCCTCTTCTCCTATTCATAACACTGAAAACATGTCAACCATGAAAACCCTATTTAGAAAAAAAAAAAAAAGCTTTGAAAACAGAAATTGATGACGAAAATTCTCTCTTTTACTGGACTTTATTATAGAAAAGACAACAACAAGAATTAAAAAATATGACTGACCAGTAAGTGACCAATAAAAATGAATAAAAACACATTAAATTTATAATAAAAAGGAGGAGGTGAAGGATGTGCCTCTTTATAAAAACCCGACTCTCATTTTTATCTCATCTGTTTTTCTGTGTCTGTGACATTTATCACAAGGAGGAGAAAAAGAAGTTTTGTCGTTTTGTGTTTGTTCTACAACAACGACGACGACGATGATGATGAGAATTTAGAAGGAAAGGAGGAGGAGGAGGGCGGGCGCTATGAATTTTTTCCTCTGACCGATCGATCAATATTAAAGTTTAGAGATAGAAAAAGGGGTGGGTTTTATATATGTATACATTTATAAATATATATAAAGGTTTATGAAACCCCCTCCCTTCCTCCTTTTCTAGCTGTAGAAAATGATGTAGTGAGATAATTAAGTAAGTTGCGACGGCGTGAAATTACGGGCCACCGATGTCAACTACTAGAAATTCCTTTTTCTCTCTCGCTCTCTCTCTCTCTCTTTCTCTATTCCTCATCCTATTCTTTCTCTCTAATATTCTATGGATCTCTCTCTCTCTCTCTTCTCACTTTTATTCTCCAAAAATAACAATAATAATAAAATACTAAAATGATACAAAAAATAACAAAATAAAAGATAGAAAATAAAGGTGAACCTGAGTGACCTTTTCTTTGATGATTTCGTTGTACGATGTTAATTGTCGTTGGTGGTGGTTATGGTGGTGGCGATGATGGTCATTGTCTTCTGTTCGAGTGGTCGTCGTGGTGGTCGTCATCGTCGTTGGTCGCAGGAAAAGGACTTGGTGGTAGAGGCTCGAATTAGAGAGCGGTGGCACAACCGTTCCGGGTACGAGCTGTAATAATATCAGGCACAACACCAAAGGCAACAGGAATCCTTGTTGTTGTACCTTTACCATGCTACAAATACACATTGTTTTCTTATCGTCGTCGTCGTCCTCCTTCTTTCTTAATAAAAAAAAAGTCGTCGTCTTTTCTTATTGTTGCGAACTTTCATGCAAAAAAAAAAACACAACAATAAATAGAAACCACCAAGTTTCTTTTGTTGTGTGATTATATATGATGGTGGCGCACAACTTAAAACCAACAGAAAATAAATTAACTAGTAACTAACCATGCAAAGAATTATTCTCAAAAGGGAGGAGGATTTATATTTGTCCCCTATTGTCTACGTGTTGTATATTTATAAAAAAAGAAGTAAACCCTCCCTCCCACTTGTTCTCCATTTAAGTCGTTTTTGCTAAACTTGATCCGGATGTCCTTCCTTTGGTCAGTGACAAACATCAAGAACTAAATTCGACGTTTCCTGTCTTTCTTTCTCTCAAAGTCGCTTTAATAATAAAACAAAATTTAAAGATATGAATGTCTTTAAAAAAAAACATAATAAAACAACAAATTCGAACGTCCGTTTCACACTCGGACATACATAAGTGACCACCTCCCTACAATTCCTACTCCTCCTCTTCATTACGACTTAAAAGTTGTTACGGCAAACGTAATTTCTATAGAATGTCTGGTGATATATTTGAGAGTAACATGTGTGTCATCGTCATTATTATATAAATAAAGGAGGAGGAGGAGGTGGAGGTTTTCTTTTCGTAGAAATTGAAAATTCAGGGTCACCCTAAACGCCCCCTCAACATACAATTTTGTGTACAGGACGTTTTGCTTTTATTTGATCATTACCTGAAAATGAATTTAACTTAGTTTGAAAAACTTCAAGTAAGAGAAAAAGGAAGAAGGGAGGAAAATACAATCAACATTTCTTCTTCTCTTTTGTGACGTAATCAACTTAGATTTTAAATTACGTTTAATATTATTATTATTTCCGCAATGACGTTTTATTTTCATTTTGAACTCCTTTTTCCTTCTTAATGAAAATTATCCCGTTACTTTTTTCTTTCATCCTATTTTCCATATTAATTGTCTAAAGAGAAAAAAAAGGGTTAAAATTCTTGATTATCTTTACTGGTTTTTTTCTTTCTAAAAGGGGTTCCTGGGAATACGAGACACGATGTGTTATTGCCTTCAGGATTCCACTTTTTCTAGTCCACCATAATTACATTGTAATTTTTTTTTCTTCTATTGAAATATTTAAGTAGTATTTTAGCCGATGGTCGTTTCTAGTATCTTATTACTTGCTAGATTCTATTTTAAAAAAAGTAAAGGTTTCTTCTTCTCATTTTTCTGCTTCGTCTATTTTTTTTTTCTGCTTCTTCAATATTCTGCGTGTTGTTGGTTTCGTATTATTGCAATTATAGATGGATATAGGTGAATTTATAATGGGGTTGGTTGTGGGGAGGGGGAGAGTGCTAGAGAGTGGGGGGGGGGGCAAAAAGGGGTGGTGGTTGTGTTGCCAGGCGCTTTTTTTTGTATGCTTTTGCTGAAGTTAGTGCGTTCACCTGATCCTCTCTTCTCCCCACATACAAATTCTATTATCAATAGGAAGATTGTGTGAGAGAGAAATGGATAGAGAGGGAGAGCGAATGATGGAGGGAGAGATGGATAGAAAGAGAGAGAGGGAGAGATGGATAGAAAAAGAGAGAGAGAGAGAGAGAAACTCCGATCTGATCTCTTAAAAAAGGAGATGGATTTTTTGCATTGCATCAATATAGTACAAGGCTTACATCTGATTGAAAATTTTATGTTATTAAATGGAAAAGATGATGGTGATGGGGGGGGGGGGGGGTGATAGGATGAATTACAGCATCACCAATCACCACTATTTCTAAAATCGTACATATTATAAGAACCTTACTTACATTATAGAGGCCTATATACAAGAGATACGGTCTCAAGATCATATAGGCCTATATATATATATATATGTTACTGTAAATCTGCGAAATCAGTCAATCTGCAAAGCAACCAACCTGCTAGTGAATGTGCAAAATTCAACACCTAAAATGTATCGAATTTTGCAGATTCACTAGGAAGTCGGTTGTTTTGCAGATTGCCTATATATATGTTACTGTAAATCTGCGAAATCAGTCAATCTGCAGATTGCCTCGACAGTATGCAAAGCAACCAACCTGCTAGTGAATGTGCAAAATTCAACACCTAAAATGTATCGAATTTTGCAGATTCACTAGGAGGTCGGTTGTTTTGCAGATCGCCTAGGCAATCTGCAGATTGACAGTAACATATATATAGATCTAGTTGAGTATAAGACTGAAATGTAGGAGGTGGGTGGTGAGTAGATAGAGAATAGTAGACAAAGGGGATGAGAAACAAAAAAGAGAAAAATTGCAATCTAGGGTTAGGTTGGATCACACATACATACAAAAAAAGGTGCCCCCTCCACCCCCCTTTTAGATTTTTTTTTGTATATTCGAGTCGCTCTTTCGTTTTTTACTATTCATTTCGCTCAAATGCGCGCTTCTCTTTTATTTCTTCTCACGAATCAAACCTCCCAAATTCTAGTATAATTCAATAATGTAAAATTATATTTTAAGATTTTCATGTTGGAACTAATAGAAGGAAGAAGAAGAAAAAAACCGGGAGATTGAGAGAGGAATATTGAACCCGGTTTTTGATTTTCTACGAATGTTTCTGATTATGACATATTGAAATTCAAGTTCTATATAAACCTAATGTGCGTAACCCCTACCTGTTTGATAGATAGAATGAGAGAGAAATAAAATCATACAGATTTTGGAATTATTTGAACATTAACAAATAAAACCCAACCTGAATGTGTTCGTTTGTGTTGCGGCATTAATGAAAATGAGTGTGGTGCCTTTTTAGTGGTAATTTCGGTACAAAATGCAAATTAGTACAAAGGGATAGAAAGAAAGAGAGAAAGAGGATTCATTTTGTAATATTACCAACAAACAATGTGTGTGTATATAGTGAACATGTCAAATTATGGAATCGAATTAAATGGGATTATTTTAGATTTTACTATATATATGGTAGCAGCAAATTCGGAACATTAGCCAGAGAGAGTGAGGGGGTGGGGGTGAAGGTGTGTTGTGTTCGTTTATGCTAATTGCCCAATTTGAAAGCGTGAATCTCCTGTATTTGCCAATATTATATATAAATATAGGCCTACAAATATTGGAGTTTATTTTAATAATACGAGAACGAAAAAGGGGGGGGGAGGAGGATTCAGATAAATTCGTCTAATTGAATCCAAACAGATCAAACACATTATGGAAAAATACAAATATACAAGTATTAGAATGAATGAAAAAATACATTTTATCAATTTCAGGCTTAATATGTTTCTCTCTCTCCCTCTCTCATTTGCTATATTTATAGAGGACTCATGTGAACGCGAAATGGGTTATTTAGAAAAACCAGCTATTGGACGTAATGCTAGCCTCAGCATACAGCCTTTTCGGTTTATTATATTGGGGGGGGGAAGAGAGAGGCTAGTAGTAGGCCATATAAGGTGATTTCTTTGAATAGCTATACGTTCTATCTACAATGTATATATTAGTTCTATTTATTATACAAGCTAACACATACATTTAGAGGGGAGCTTGATAGAAAGAGAGAGAGAGAGAGAGAGATCTAATTAACTCTTTTGGTGTCTTTTGTTTCACTCTTTACACATATGATGCGTATATATTAGGAACAATATGGTTACTCTTGCGGCATCAAACGCTTTTATTCATTGCCTTCAATGCAAATGTTTTGTTAAAGTGAGAACATCCCTCACTCTCTCTCATTCTTTCTTCATTTTGTTTTAAAATCCTGCGTTAGGTAACAGAGGAGTGGCCAATGCATGGCCCACGAGCCACTTACGGCTCTCTTGTACTCCTCAATTGAATGAGAGAGAGAGAAAAAAGAGAGACAGAGATTAATTTTGTACAAAATGTCTCTTTTTGTAATCTCCTTTGAATGAAGATTTCGATATTACTGGGTTCATAAAGATGAAGAAGAAAAATGCGAACCGAACAACAAGTATGTCCACAACCGACCATAATTACGTATTGAACGTACATACGGATTTACGGACGGTTTGTTTGGCTCTTTTTTATTCGAAGGATGGGATATTATGTGTGTTTTTATATATAAATCAATAGAATTCGCCATTATCTGGGGAAATAGAGGGGGGGGTTAATAATTATGAGTAGAAATGAGGTAGAGAGAGGTTAGAGGGAGGGGAGAGGTAGCTATATTTGGTTAATCTATGGAATCGGAGGTGCGTATTTGAACTCCCTCCCTCCTTGTGATTTAATATGCATTGCGTTGTTGTACAAACGGTGATCGAATGCCGTTTAGCCGAACGACATTTGCCCTCCTCCTCCTCCACCGTTCGTATTCGGTCAAGTGCCCTTTCCCTCCCTCCCTCATTTGGAATTTCACCTCATTTTATCGGATGTTAATGTGTTTGTGTCGTGAATCTGCTCATTCTCTTTCCTCTTTGCTGCTGGACATTCATTAGTGGACAATCCTCACACACACACACAAAAAAACCTCCCCTCCTCCTCCTCGTCCAAAAGCGAACGATGGACATTCGCAACATTGTATCTATACAGTGCTCAAGGACATTTTAGGGTGGACATTCCAGTCTCTAACTCTTTTTCTCTCTCTCTCTCTCATTCTCTACTGTTATTTTAGATGACTGCATCCAGATAATGTGTTAAGCTTATCTTTTATTTTGGAGGTGGTGGGGTGAGAAAGAGAGAGATGGGGGAGGAGGGCTGCATAGAAATAGCAACATAAATGATAGAATTTCATATTTTAAATTTTGGCCTCTTTTTTTTTCTAGTCTCCATTTTATTTGGTATTTTCTTGAACAACAACAAAAAAGGAGAATTATCGATGAAATTTCAAGTTGATGTTGTTTGTCTGAACGTTGATTAGGTGGTTGTCTTCACCACTTCAGATAACTGAAAAGAAGAAGAAGATTGATTGCTTGCACTGACCAACCCACCACCACTGACCACTGGTCTCTCTCTCTCTCTCTTCTTCTCGTCCCTTTATGTCACTCAAAATGACCGATTCTTTCTTCTTTTTTGTTGTTGTTGTTAAAATTAAGAGAATGATACAAAATACACGAAAATGAGAGGCTTCATCTATAATTTATAATGAATGCACTTTGACCTTCATTTAACCTTTTAAGTTTATTTTCGGTAGAATGGGTTAGCTGATGATGTCAAGTAGAATTAAAGCTTTATTCCAAGATGCATATACAAAGGTAAATCAACTACGAGTTCTTCGTAGGGAGTTACTAAAATTGAGTGTGGCCAATAGATGGCGCAAACTGTACTTAGAGCTTCCTATTACAGAGTGTGTGCCAGATTTCTCTTTCTCCAAATGTCGTCCCCCTTTAAAATAGCTTGCCACGATACCGTACGAGATTCACCTCTGTGTCGTCCTCTTTCGCAAGATGGCTTCCTTCTAGCTTCAAAATGCAGACGATTTTTCATTCACTTTTGGCGTTTTCTTTTCTAGCATAGAATTGTTTTACCTTTATATAAATGTATTTTGCTCTATTCGTAATAAAATAAGATCACGTTAAAATAAATGGACACACACACACGAATTACTTAAATGTAATTAAAGTATTTTGAGAAAGAGAAAAGTAGATTAAATTGAGTTTGGGTTTTAAGGGAGTGAGTGAGTGCGTGCGTGACAGAGTGTGACAGACAGAAAGAAAGAAAGACCGGCACAATTTAATATGTCAGCAATTGTCGTGTTATGTTGTTTGCCTACTTGAACAAATTTACTAAAAATAACAATTGTCATAATAATAATAATAATAAGAAGAAAAAAATAACAATAAAAATAAAGCAAAAAAACAAAACAAAATCTGTTTGATTTTGTTTTTATTGTGTTTTGCCTTCTGCCTTCTTCTTCTGAATGTGACGTAATGTTATTAGTTGCTTAGCAACTGATGAGTTTTTAGTTATTGTTTTTTTTTTACAAATAACTTCACTTTCTGGATGTTCAAATAGAAACAATGGTTTCATTTTGGTAGCCAATTCGAGCCTGTGTTTTGTTTGGCACCACAGCAAGTCTATTATATTGTAATATTATAGAGAAGAAGAAGACAGAACCAGGGGTATTTTTTAAAACCTTATGTGATTGGAGGAGACACTAAAAACAAAAGAGAATGAAATGAATGTGACATAATGTGGAAAGGGGGGGGGGAGGTTAAAAAGGGAGAAAAGGAGTTTGATATGTGGCATAACGAAATGCCACCATGCATATCAAAATGGCGTTCTCTCTCTCCATCTCTCTATTGATGGTTATGCACAAGTTGATATGATGAATGCCCACTTGCAAAGTAGAATGTTCAGTCTACTATATACAATATATTCTACATAATACATAAGAGAGAAAAAGACCAATAAAAGACTTGCATAAACCCCCCCCCCCCCCCCCCAAAAAAAAAAAATAAAAGGGATTTAGCCGCATCTACAACATTAGATGTTAGGCCTATATTATGTGTCTTGGTTGAATCACCTATATTTGTATAAAGAGAGAGAGAGAGAAAGACTGAAAGAAAGTTCATTTTGTAATACTGAATGAATGAATACTGAGTGAACACTTTTCTTCACTGTTTTGTTTTGAGTGTTGGTGTTGTTGTTGGTGTTGGTGGCGCTCCTTCTTCATCACTCTTAAGCCCTTATTATCAATGTCTCTCCTCCTCTTTTCCCTCCAATCCCCATAGGGACAATATCAAATGTCATATTCTCTTTTCTTTATACATGTATATTTGTACATAATATATGTCATAAGAGAGATAGAGGTACAACACGTATTATGATCATAGGGGTCTTTATTTACTAGACTAGAATATCAACGTTTACTTTGTCTTAAGAATATCAAAAGAGAGATAGGAATCGGAAAACAAAACTCCAACAGAAATGGAATTTATTTGCTATTTAAATCAACTTTAACAAACACACAACTATAACTAATTGTATAATTGTTGTCGTATTATTTATTTGGCGGTTTTTTAAAACTTTTCGTCCATTTGAAATTATGATTTTTCGTCTTTTCCAATTTTGCAACTTAGAGGAGTCTATGTGTGTTAGTAGTGATTGCTAACTTAGGGGGGACCAAGACTAGAAGACCCGTTCGTCATTTATCACCGTGGATCACTATTAAGAAGGGGGGGGGGGGATAAGAGATACTTAGAAACTGGTTGGATAACATGTATGGTAATTGGTTAAGGTTGGAAATAAGAAGAAGATAAAGAGTTAAGGAGGAAGAGGAGGTTAGGCTAGGTTAAATGACCGTCATCATGAATCGCCCATCATCAGGATGATCGTCATCGGTAGGCACGTAAAAGTGAAGACGTAAACAAAATGGATGATTGTGGCGCTGATGATGGCGTTTGTGCGCCTTCTATTGATAGGAAGAAGGGGGTGGGGAGAGAAAAGTGTTTTTATTTTTCTGTGTCACTTCCTTCCTAAGCTAAACTTAATTTGGTGGAAAGAAACTAAGAGAAGAAAGATTGTAAGGAAACTTGTTTAGTTCCCCCCATTTCTGCTTCTTCTTCTTTTTCTTCCCTTAATTCCCCCTCCCCCTCCCTTATTTATCCTCTCTATCCATCTATCTACCCTCAATACAAGTTCGAAATTTCTTTTTCAACAAATCCCACTTTTTATTTAGTTTTGTGAACTAAAAAAAAAGAAGTTCGTTATTTCTTCTTTTTGAAGTTTGTGTTTAACCAAAATAACAACAACAAGAAGCGAAAATTTAAATTTAAATTTAAAGTTTCTTCTTCTTTTGTTTACTCATTATAATTCTACTAATTATGTTATTAGTAAATTATGTTATTAGTTAGTTGAATCCCATTTGATCTTTGAATCTTGGATCAAATGGAATCCTCCGTCTTCTTCTTTAGAAGTCTCAGAGATTATTATTAATATTTTCATTATTTAATTTGATTAAATGAAATGATGATGAAGTAAGTCGGTTTCATTTGTTTCTTTTTCGTTGACTAATTTCAAAGCGCAAATTAAGTAATATTCAAAGAGAGAGAGAGAGAGAGAGAGATAGACAGAGAGAGAGAGAGAGAGATAGACAGAGAGAGAGAGAGAGAGATAGACAGAGAGAGAGAGAGAGAGATAGACAGAGAGAGAGAGCAATTAAGAGAGAGAGAAGAGAAAAGAATGTGACGTTACAGTTTATGTGATTTTATAAACAACGTACCGATTGGTTTTTATATTGATTGATTGGTTTTTTTTACATTCATTCCTTTTAAAAAAAATTGATTGATTCTCCATGTGATAGATGGATAGAGTCTTCTTAAGGAGGGTGGAGGTTTATTTATTATTCCTCATTTTCATTGTTCTTTGTGGCTTCTTTTTTTTTAAAGAAAAAAAGAATTCTGAACTATAAAAGTAGGTTCTTACATTTAGAAGATAAGAGTATTAAGTTTAAAATAAACGATTTTTTATATTGAGTAATAATCTGGTGTCGTTAAAAAGTGTTTCTGGAGGTCGTCGTCGTCGATTCCTCCTTTGATTGTTTTAATTGGAGATTTAGGTGTTCCGCCTCCTCCTTCTCCTCTTAATATTATGCATAATGTAAAAATGGGGGCGGGCCTTATTTTAATGAGGCGTTTTTTCTTTATTAAAATAATGAGACCCCCCCCCCCTACACACATACGTTCTTTTTGCTTACCCCCCCCCCCCCTCCCTCTTCCCTCTCTTTTACATATAAGTTGAAATTGTGTTCCTAAATAAGCAAATAAATGAAATCTTTACCTAAGTATTGTTTAATTAACAATGCAGTTTAGTTGCATTTCGTATTTCGTTTTGAACAGCACCTGTGTGTCTGTTTAGTAGTATCAGTAGGAGTAGTAGTAGTAGCAGCAGCAGCAGTAGTAGTAGTAGTAGCAGTAGTAGTAGGAATAGTAGTAGTAGTAGTAGTAGTAGTAGTTGTTGTAGTAGTAGTAGTAGTAGTAGTATAGCTACCCTACGTGCAAAGCCCCTTTTCGCCTTATTGCGCGCTGAACTGGAGGGTGAGGAGGAGGCTATTTGCATTTGACCAAAAATACGACTGATTTCTCTTATATACAGTAGATTACATTAATTCGGAAGACGTTTTTCATGGTTTCTAAACAAACATTGAACATAGATTTTAATCTCAACCACTTTGGAATATTATTATTATTATTAGGTTCTTTTTTAAATTTCACTGTACATATTGTTAAATGGAATGAGATTGTTTAATTAGGATGGACATTGACATTATGGGCCGCCGCCGCCGCCGCCGAAGACTCATTTCTTCATATTATATGATGCTGTCAATCTGTGAAATCAGCCAATCTGCAGATCGCCTAGGCCATCTGCAAAGGAACTAACCTGTTAGTGAATCTGCAAAATTCAAAACGTTTTAAGTATTGAATTTTGCAGATTCACTAGCAGTTTGGTTGTTTTACAGATTGCATAGTCAATATGCAGACTGACTGATTTCGCAGATTGACAGTAACATATGTAGGGGAGGTTAGTAATTAGACGTGGAACATGATTTGTACGCCAATTAACAAGTTCAAATTCGTTAAGATTCATTTACTTCGTAATGTGCCACACACACATTATACAAATGTTGCATTTTTAAAGAATTGAAGATCTTTTCTCATTTAACTTAAAATGTTCATTAATTAAGAAATGTTTAATGAAATTGAAGCAAACACACATCATAATCCACTATAAAGTCGATCTCCATCTTACTATTCCGCGTTTAAAGTCACCATTCCTATATGCAAAAAGAGCTTTTTTCACGCCATGCAACCACTTTTGGTGGTCCAGTTTGACTTTACAAAATGTAGTCGGTTTGTCGCTGAAACCGACCACTCGATTCGACTGTAGTGTGGTCGGAATTGGAATCCTAGTGTTACTGTAATTGATTGAAATTGCAAACAGAAATCGACTATATTTTTCAATCGAATTGGACCACCAAAAGTGGTTCCGTTCTTGTGTGTTACTCAGCGTTCGCTCTCTCCTCCTCTCATTGGAGAGAGTAATAAATATTTCTATAAATTTCAAACTGAAATATAAAAACCTATTGTTGAGATGTGTTTAATATGTTGTTTCTTCTTCTTCTTCTCTCTTGCTTCCATTCATTCCGGGTTTTTTTTTGTATGTTTCTCTCTTTCTCTCTCTCTCTCTCGCATTGGAGTCATTTTTATGCAATTTTATCATCGTCGTCATCATCATCATCGTCGTCATTATTACTATTATTATTTCCATTTTTAATATGCGCTCTTCCTTATTATTATTATTATTACAAATGAAAGATGTTTTCTCTTCTTCTTGTTGTTCTTCTATTGTGTTTTCTATTGTGTGTGTTCATGTACACATGTACATATATGTACCTTTTTATTATGTTACGGCAGCTAACAACAAATTGAAGAGAGGCTAAAAAAACATTGTGTATTAGCATATAATGTAAAGAGGGGAGGGGGAAGGTGTGGGTTCTTTAGGGGGTTAGTAGACACAATATATAGAAGAACCATGTTAGAGGGTGCGTCTCTTAAATGATAATTGGTTTTCTCCAGCTATTACGCACATATTAGAAATGGAACAAACATTATTATTATTATTATTATTATAGTCCATATAATAATAATAATTTAGCATCTCTTAACACAATTTACAAACTATAAGTTTGAAACGAAAAGGAATAAATAGCAAATGGCCTACAATAGGCCATTGTGTGTCTTATGTGTTTGTTTGTTTGTTGTGTTCATTGGCCATTTTGAAGATAGAGTGAGAGAGAGAGAGTGGAAAAAAGTGGGGTTTTTGTTGAATGGCTTCTTAGAAAAGTGTTTTGTCGGTGAGAGAAAAAAGGTTCTTCTAGTATTAATGGATTTTCTCGTGTGTTTTTTTCTTCTTCCATTTATGGGGCCCTAATGTAATGATGATCCAATGAGAAGTCAGAATATAAGAAAAGAAGAGTCTAAAATTATGGTCCAACAAGACATGACTAAAAGATTTCTTTAATCAAGTTTTCCGTTTTTTTTTTTTTTTTCTTGCTTTTATTTACTCTTCTTTCTACTATTTAAGACCCTCATTATTCCCATTTTAGGATGAAAAGCACCAATTATTAATCTCTCTCTCTTTTCTTATTCTCTAATTACTTCAATACTTTTATCATGATTACAAATTTAATCATGTTAAAAAATAAAATTAGAAATAATTCTTAAGATTCAAACAGTAAAACTAAATGATTAAACACAACAACTTTTAGCTTTTTAAAAAAAAATGAATGCGATAATTAATCAATCATAATGATATTTTTAAAAATAAACTTTATTCGTGTTAATTTTTAAACAGATTTTCTGTTTTTGAAACATTGATCATCATCATTTTCAAACAGCTTTAAAACTGTTAATTTTTAAAGATTATCAAATCAACTCTTCTAGTTTACTTTATAAAATGACGAAACTAAATATAAGTATAGGCTGCTGTTGATCCACGTTAAAGGTTGTCGTCATTCGATTGGAATTGAAATTCCATTTGACGTTCGAACTTCGAAAGATATTTTTCGTTTTTTTTAACGACACTTTTCCCTAAACAAAAGAGCCCCATTCTGCACGATTCCATCTTACGAGACGAAGGAGGCTGTATGGCCATGGAGGCTACAAATGCTTCTTGTTAATGGAGAATGAAGGAGCGTTGATCTCTCAATAACTAGCCTCCACCTCCAACCCTCGTTGTCGTGCAAAATGAACACACACTACTGTTCTCGTTCTTTGTCAAATGCAACATTTATAGAGTTGACTTAAGGGATAAGGAGTAAGGAGGGACCCTCCCACAACGGAGGGAAGGGGCCCTCCCCCGGCCCCTATCTCCCTCATGGATGACGCCTCTCTTCTTTTACCTTTTATTTTTCTTTTCACATCTTATTACATTCTCTTTTATAACTTCATCCTTCTATTAATGGACGGAATAGTGCATTTTGTGTGTTGTTGTTGTTGTTGCGCACGTGCATTTGGGTGTCTGTCTGTCTGTCCACGTAGTGAGAATATGCCCATAACACAAATAGAAAGAGAGAGAGAGAGAGAGAAAGGGCCTTGTGTTTCCTTTATGTACTGTATGTACATTATAACGCGTTAAAAATTGAGTGGCGACGTCAATGTTTTAACGTTGATGCACTTTGTCAGTCATCCAGAAACTTGTCAGTGAATTAATGCCGAAGTTGCCCCTTTTCATTCTCTCTCTCTCTCTCTCGTTCTCTCTCTCGATATATATATACATGTATATACTGTGGATATCTCTCATGTTTACAAGTTTTTCTTTTTTCGTAGCACTTAACACTTAGGAGTTTCACTAGGCTTTTATAGGAGGTGGTGGGGTTGATATGGGGGAGGTGGAGGTGGTAATTCAAGAATTACATTTTTTGTGTGACGATTATTAATTATAGATGCAACTATAGATGCAATATGCAGTGTTTTTGAATAAATTACTTTTAAAAATAATGAATTACAATTACTGTTTACATCAGCAAAAAATAATAATTATAATTACAATTAATACATTTTTTTTAAAAAAAATTCAATTAATTATTAAAAAGTAATGTATTGAGAATTACTAATTACAGAAAAAAAAATTAATTTAATTGAAGTAATTGATTACTTTTGCTAAATTACTAACATTGGTTAACTTATTGTGGGCGCCCAAATATAATATGAAGCCACAGACGTCCATTTTTGTAGAAGAATTGCGTTTTATAAAAAAAAAGGTAAACTTGTTCAACAATTGATTTAGTGGAAATACAATGCAAATTTAGCTTAGGTTTGAATTGAAATAAAAAAGGGACCTCTCTCCCTTCAAAGGAAAAAAAAAAGCAACGACCTCACCCCCCTCTTCCTCAAAGTAACTGACTCATTCTAAACAAGAAGAAGAATCGATTATTCTCATTTATATACTAGAAAAACCATCTTCCTTCCTTTTTTTTTCTTCCTTGTTCATCATTTTAGAAGAAGAATTTGTTTTATATTCAAGTTGTGAAACGAAATAGGTAGAAATTTATAAGGAAAACTATACACAATTGGCTTATGTTTATACACTTGTTCAATATTATAATGTGTACCACGGACGGATGGATGGAAAGAGAGAGAGAGAGAGAGTCTTAATAGATTTTATTGGCTATATAATAATAATAATAATAATGCAAAAACATCTCAGAAAGGCAATGTTGTTGTTTTACATACATTATAACAACGTATATTGAGCTTTTCAATTTTGGAAGAAGACGAAAAAAAACACCCTTGAAAATCTCCCCTCAGGGTCTGAAATCTTGATTGTTTCTCTCTCTCTCTCTCTCTTTCTATCTTCTGGCCCCCACATCTCCTCCCTGATTGACTTGGATGGGTTTTTGTGACCCCTTACCCCCCTTTCCCCCTCCCTCCAATCTCTTTTATAGTTTCACTAAAAATGAGTCCATTTTGATGTTGCAAAGTAAAACCGATTGAGTCTTCCTCCAATTGGTGGTCAATTGTACGATGAGAATGAGAAGGAGGATGGATGAGTAAAAAAAAACACGGTTGAAATTTAATATTCAATCTACATTTAATAATCATTTTAATATTTTCAATATTTAATGAAATGCATTTTCTAGTTGGTTAGAAAATTTGGTTTTGTTCCTAAGAACCAGTTTTGTAAAACTTTTTAAAACATTCTTAAGGTTGTTCTTTGAAGTGTTTGTTAAATGTCTCTCAAACTCGTCTTCAGTATTCTTTCAGAAGAACAAAATGAAGAGAAACTAGAAAGGTATTTTTTCACATTCAAGTGTGGCCAGCACTAGCTTTTCGTTTGCTCCGCCCTTTTATATGAGCGTCATCAATTTCTAATTGGTTTGTTATGTGGTCTCACGTCCATTGCCCCGCCCTTATCAATTTCTAATTGGTTGATATTTGCTCTGATGCTCATAAAAGGGCGGGGAAAACTAAAAGCTAGTGCTGGCCACACTTGCCTGTATTTTTTCTTCTCGATATTTTTCAAAATAAACTTTTTCTAGGCAAAAATTAAAAAAAATGTCTGCTTAGTGTTTGGGACATCATTTTTAATTTCAAACTCGAGTAATATGTTTATTATGATATTAACACGAAAAAGCACCCTTGAGTGATTGAGCTACCTACCACCTTCTAGTTTCTAAAACATTTTCTAGTTTCTCTCTCATTTTTTGCCTTTCTGAAAGACACAATAATCAAGAATTGGAAAATCAGCTCAGTTTAAAGAAACCCCATCTTAAAATAAGTAAATAACTTGTGAGTCATGAAATCATTTTAGATGATATCTTTCGAAGTTTTTCTTTTTTCTCTAATTTACTAGAATGTTTTGGTCTATGTGACGTCATTCGTGTATGTGATATTGAAGAAATAAAGAGAATTGTTTAGTCTTTGCATTATATTATGTGTAACGTAACAACATCTGTCATTGTCAACGACGAATGTCTGCCCCCCCCTCTCCCTTCCTCCCTCCCTCTAACCTCCCCTTTAGCCTATTAGCCTAATAGATGTGAATTTGTATTTGGATGGTTATTGTTGTTGTTGTTGTTGTTGGTGGTGGTGGTGGTAGGTGATGGGGGGGACGAGCCCCTGGATCCATGAATCCATTCATGATTGATGATCGGTCGGGTTCAGGGTGAAACCTTCAAACTACCCCTAATATTGAAAAATGTTTTATCTTGTCCCTACCACACTTCAATATATTCGTTATAATATTGTTCCAGTCGACATATATATATCCCCTTCCCTCCCACCCCATTATCAAAATCCCCCTTGAGACGACCGGGTAGTTTTTGGTTCAAATCCGTCGTCAACATTCAAAAACTACCGAATATTAAATATTATACGATATATAGATTGATATATGGATGTCACCCCACTAATTTAACTTGGTTTTTATTTTGTTTGGCAGTTAAATGGTTTAAATTAAAATGTGATGAATGTTACAAAACAGAACAACATATGTTTATTTTGACTAAATATGCTAAATTGGCAATCCGACACTTTCAACCTTTTTTTACTTTCATAAATAATAATTTACTATAGATCCTCGGTAAGTTTTAATTTGAGTTATTTTTAGTTGAAAATCGACGGTTAAATAAATCTCCTTCTATATATTTCACTTTGTTCAGATTTTTTTCTTCATCTTCTCAATATGAGTAATGAAATGCTGTGATATTTAAATGAGTTACGAGCGAAGAATTGCTAAAATGGCAAATAATACAGAATAATAATACATATATATATATATATATATAATATATTTGAGATGATGGAGTGAGAGAGAGGCTTTTTAATATATGTTGCCCGTTCACATTTGATATAAAAGCATATTTATCCTAACCCTAAAAACAGCAACAAGAAGATTGGGGGGGGGGGGTTGTAGGAAAGAAAATTGAAATCGTTATAAAATGAGAAAATATTTACAAAATTGTGTTTCTTTTCAGAGAGAGAGAGAGATCGAGAGAGAAAGAGAGAGATGATATTTTATTGAATTTTATAAGAAATAAAGATTTTTTACTCTTTTTTTCCCTATCGATATTCGAAGAATGTTTTGATGAAAAAAGCCCCCAAAATATAAGAGAGGAGGAAGAGTAAAAAAAAATGTCGATAATATTTGTGAAATATAATTTCACATCGACAAGAAAAAGAAAATCCTCTCTAAAAGTTGTAAATTTTAAATTATGATTCTAGAATAGTACACTACAGTGCCTCTGGCGGTCGGTCGGTCGGTCTCACTTGAGTTTTATTTTGAATGACAAGCGTAGCGAGACATTTATTAGGTTTCTTTTTTACCAATCTTCAGTTGACATTTATTTATATATAGAAACTCATAGGATAGAGAGAAAAAAAGAGTTGTCTCTTTTTCTCTCGACTTTTTAAGTTCAAAAACGGCATCAACTTTTTCTTACATTCTTAATAATCTTCAAAAGTTCCTTTTTCTCCCTCTCTCTCTTCCTATCTCTCTCTCACTCTCTCTTCCTGACAGGCTTACAATAGATTAGTTCAGAAAACAAGCTCAAAGCTGACATTTCAATCAGAAAGCAATTAAGTCGCAAACTGCATCAGACTTTTGTCTTGCAGCAAAAACAACAACAACAACAGCATAAACGAACAATCGAAATCCCAGAGAAAGATAGAGAAGAAGAAGAAGAAGAAGAAGGTAATTAATGGATTTAGGGTTAATGAGCGCGCCAATGTATCTATATACTAGTATATATGCAAATTATGCATGTATAGCCTCTTCCCTACCATGAGTTGCTTAACTGATATTACGTAATATCCTTGGCCTGAGAAGAGAGGGGGGGGGGCTACCCCTCATGTAACCTGTCTGTGTGGTTAAACTGGTACTATCTTTTATAAATTTCAATCTGGGTTAATTAAAGCTTAACACCCTTGGATGGATGGATGGATAAAATGGAAGGAGAGAGAGAGAGAGAAATTTTGGTGGTAAAGGACATTTACTGCATACATGTCTATTTCTACTGCTGCCCACAACACACACATACAATATGTTGCAAAGTGAAAAATCGATTGATTTGAAACGTATATTGTTTTAATTTGGGTTAGGAAACATTTAATGAAAAACCACATTGAATATTGAATAGATTAATCGCGATCGAATCCTTCGTTTTTTGCTGTAAAAACCGGAAATTTCCGTATCTTCGTATTTTTCGGAAGTTAAAGCTCAAAATAGATAGGTTTTTTTTAGAAATTTATTCAATCAAAAACAAAGTTTTAAGTCTCAATGTTTAAAGTAGGGGACCCGGAGTACAGGTGAGCCTCACTTGATCTTCGACTTAGAATTATGAGATGTTAGTTTTAAAAATAGTACAGGAAATAGTCATATCCTCGCTTAACGTTACCTTTGAGAAGATACTTCGCTATAACGTAGTTCAGGTACGCACTGGCTTTGTATTGACCCCTTTCCCCCAAATATAAATATATTTATAAATATTATATAAATATATTTATTATACTTAAACTTAGGATGATGAACAAGCAGATATTGCCTCTGACCCGAAGGTTCAAAACCCACTGGACTCAATGTTACATCTTCTCCTGTCGTAACTTCCAGATACTTTCAACCAACTAAACCAACTCTTGTGAAGTAGCACACACACACACACACACACACACACACACACACACACAGCTTTCAAAGTCTTTTACCGAGAGGTTGGAACGACAACCTTCACAGGACTATAAGGACATCCCACAAGACCCTCTGTCATAGCCAGGTAAAGCACAGTGGGATTCAAACTCGCGACCCCTTGGTTCAAGGGCAGAGAGCTTACCACTAGGATATTCTGCCATATGCTACTATATTGCCAAAAATTGTTAAAAATTATGGTTTAATCTAATATTTTAATTTTTTAACAAAAATTATTTGACACAGACGTTACCATTCTCTTGTACTGGCAAGTGCGATTTTTCAAAATGTTAATATTTTTACTTAAAAATTGACTTGACAATAACGCACATGTATCGTTAAACGAGGTATGGCTGTAAATTACGTTTTTATTCATAGTAAATATGTTTATAGTGTCTAATTTGGGGGTGGGGTTACCTGGATGTGGTTAATGATCTGAATCATTATCAATATGTGTAATGGATTCAAATATCTCCATGGCACCGAAAACACTCTTTTGATAACATGTTTCTTCTACTTTTTTTTAAAAAATATATATATATAGATGAAGGAGAAAAAGAAGATAGAATAAATGGTGAAAACAAATTTGTCCATATTTTTCTGTGTTTCCATGTGCCCTAAGTGCTTATTTATTTATATTCTTGAATAATAATAATCAACCCTAATAATACACCAATATATGTATAGAGAGTATAATATAGATCTGTTTATTTCATCGTGTGTGTGTCTATTATTGGTTGATATTGTAGCGACACCTATGTGTTTTCAATCGAATCGAATTAATTCAATTAATGTAAAATGTTTCAAACTTTCGCTTTGTTTTTCCAAATAAAGGAAAATGATGACCAGCCCTTAAGCTTGCTTATTTAATTCAAATTATAAGATTTAAGATAGAGAAAGAGAAATAAAGCCCAATATCTTGAAGCAATAATAATTAAAATAATTATTTATAATGAAGTAATTTGCCTAAAGTTAAAACTCATAGTGAGATTAACGCTCTTTTTTTTTTGCTTTGCTTTTGGCCAATAGAAATGGTGGTCAAAACAGGAAATCTAAAAAGAGATCCCCTTTTATCGGATAATAAACATGAATAGAACTGTATAGGATTATATCATTTGTAATTAATTTTAAATCCAGGATTTCAGGTGGTTGTTTTTTGAAGTAACAATAACACAAAATAGTCACAAAGTCACGTTGGGCTCTCTATCATTTTATATTATGTAGATTATGTGAGAGAAAGTATCGATTTCAGTGATATGACCCCCCCCCCCCCTAAAAAGAAAGAGAGAATTGTTATTTCTAGTTTGACCTTTTGTCAGACCTTCATCAAAGGGTTAAATGTTTGATCAAAGGAGGTCACAATGTACTTTTACTATACAATTTAGAGTTAGTACATAGAAAAAGTGTTTGTGTGGACATAGCCCTGAAAGATTTTTAATCTTTGCTGTTTATACAAGTAAATTAATTACTATTGGCTCACATCGTCTTAATTAAACTCATCAGGAAGTACCATTCCTTTATGATAAACACACAAAAAAAAGGGCATCATCGTGTGTTTGGTGTTTTCTAGTCTCCATCACTTTTGTATATTGTAATCAGGTCATTCAGGTGACAGGCAATTAGAAACGGGATGAACAGAAGTTGGCTCCGCCCTTTTTTATGACGAACGGGATGAACAGAAGTTGGCTCCGCCCTTTTTATGACGACCGGCAACTTCTAATTGGTTTGTTGTGTCGTTCGACGTTGAAAAGGTCCGGAGCTTGTGACGTCAGACTACATAACCAACTAATTAGAAGTTGCCGTTCGTCATAAAAAGGACGGAGCCAACTTCTGTTCATCCCGTTTTCTAAATGCCTGTTTGAGGTACGGTTGGAGGGGGGGGGGGGGGAAGGCAATTTGTCTTCCTTTTAGCTCACAGTGATTGCCTACTTTCAGGCTGAATGTAGGCTTAAACATTACGTTACTATATATTTCAAATGTTTTCTCATGTTTTCTCATGAAAATGGTGTATACAATATGTAAGTTTAGTGATTAATTTTACATGTTTTGTTTTTTTCTAGAAGGAGACAAAATATTTTTGCTTTTTAGTCAACCAACCAATAGACAAAAGTAGAAGAAGATGAAATCCAAAAATGAACATTTACTTTAATGCCTATGGGTTCAAATAGACAAACAAAAAAGGAATCGATCAACATTTTCTAATTGAACAGATTGTCATGTGCGTAAGTCTCCCTCTCTCCCCTTTTTATCTATCCCTTCTCCCATCCTTCCATTTTAACTCCCGTATTGCTTAAATTTATACAATAATATATATAACATTGCAAGTTTCTGTTATTTTTAATGAAAAAAATATACTTATGATTGTTTTGTTTCATTTTAATCATAATATATTATTGTATGTAGGAAGAATGATTTTCAGTGAAGTCGCTCGTTGTCTTATTATTATTATTTGTTATATGATCCAATTACTTTATCGCTAAGGAGATGTTAAGGGGATTGAGTGAGTGAAAGGGAGAAGTAGTAGGCTTTAAAGGGGGCTGGGGGTTGATTGGGGGTGGTGGTGGTTGGGAAAGTATTATTAACTGACGTTTGTTTCCGAAATCTTATTTGTTGTCTGAGCTCGTATAGGAAAGCGCGCTCGCTTCTTAACAAAAAACAACAATAATAATAATAATAATAATTTTGTGAAATTATGAAATTTAGATTTTTTTTATCAAATTAAAACCCTGTTTAGGAAGGAAAAAAATTAATAATAAAACAAAAAAAAACAAGTTTTGTGTTTTGCGGACATGATGTCAGTAAATCAGTATTTCAAACCGATTTTCATAAGAATTTCAAGACTAGTACAAAACTAAAAACTAGAAGAGCAAAAAAAAAAGAAAAAAGCATAAAGTAATTTTGTATTTATATGTTTTGAAACTTTTTATGGCAATTTTTGATCGACTTAAGTTGAAATAATAAAACTAAAATCATAATAAATTTAGTTAAAAAGTTTATTTTAAAAAATATTGTCATGAAAAATATATAATACTTTTTCGTTTATATTTTTCTAAACTTTTCTTAGAAATCCTAAAATTCTTTAAATGCTGCGAAATAAAAAAGACTTTGTAGCTCATAACGTGTTTCTTTTTATTGTAGTGATTTGTTTGTGACAAATTGGTAATAATTGTTATTGCATCCTTAACTGTTATAATTACAGTTGCAATTACACCGACAATCATTGAGAAAAAAAAATATAAGTGGAAACAATTCACTGATGCTGCGTTTGTAGCTGACACGTTTCAAGCTAACGGCCTCCTTTTGTTTACAGTATTCAAATTTGAACAGAAAACAGCAAGTGATGACTTGATCGTGAAATACTGACTATAAACGTGGCATAAAGATGGTATTCCATATTTGTTTTGTTCTAATGAGGCTCAGAGTTTTCTTCAAAGAATTGTTCGTCGTAAAAAAAATAAAAGTTTTTGAGAGATATGATTATATTATGATTGTTTTAAAAATGTTAGGGTTATGTCTCTTTTTTTTCCTTCTTCTTCATACATAACATAACATCATTATGATGACATTAATTTAAGAAAAAGAAATGTTCTTATTACTACTACTACTACTACTACTACTACTACTACTACTACTACTACTACTACTACTACTACTACTACTACTACTACTACTACTACTACTACTACTACTTTTATAAAAAACATTTTGGCTCTTATTTTTTGGAAGGTTTTTTTTTTCTTATGTCGTTTCTGTTTTTAGGAGAAAGGAGTAGGATGAGGAGGAGGCTTTTTTCAGGTTAAGAACAGCAGAATATGTGTGTCTCCCTGAACGACTATAAAAACAAATGAAGAATTTAGAAGAAAAAAAGGAAGAAACTGTAGTACAGTATGTATTACATGTACAGTACACTGAAATATTGTTGAGTTTCTTTTGGGACCACCTTTGTGTCACTGTCATCCCTAACCCCCCATGTTAACCATCAGCTCAATAAACCTTTTTTTCTTACTGCTCATTTGTGTCATATAAATTGTGGTTTCATCTTGTTTCCAAGAAGAGAGATGTGTGATCCTGATAGACGCCATCTTTTTCTTCTTTATATTTGGGAGATTGCCCCCCCCCCCTCCTTTTTTTTCTTATTCTACTATTTATTTCCTACCCCCCCCCCCCCCCCCCTATGTACATACATAAGGAATATAAAAAACTAGAAAAAAACTTTTAACGTTTCTTTTGCTATTATATATATAATCCATTGTGTAAAGGTTTTTTTTTTGTTGTTGTAGTTAGTTTGCTCATGAAACGCACAGTGAACAGTAAAATATATACTGTATATTATCCTTCCTAAAAGTTAATGTTGTTTTCTCTCTCTTTTATGGGTAATCAATGATCCAACTTGATCAAAGATATTGGAGTAGGAGGGTTAAATTGGAAGAAAACGAATATCGAGTAGTCATAGAATTTTATAAGGTTTTATTTTTAGGAGGTGAAAGGGTTAACAAAATAAAACACTGATTTGAGTCAGATTTTCATTAGTTAAAGCAAAACGAAGGCTCTTCGTACGAATGCCTTTTTTTTGTGGTCGATTTTGACTGCAAAATGAAGTTGCAATATATTTTTATAGAAAGATTCCAAGTATTCAGTTTTGAGCGACAAACGACGACGTCATTTTGCAGTCGAAATCGACCACCAAAAGTGGTCTGTGTTCTACAAATCCAAGTCAAATCTTAGACTGGGCGCAAGAAAGTGGCAGCTGGCATACAATGGTTGCTTGTTCGCATTGCTCACCATACTGAGCAGAGGCAACATTCACTTACTACTGTTGCCAGCTACCAATTTGGTGCATGCAAATACAGCAATGGGCACTAGTTTATTGTCACCAGCTGCTGTTGCTGGTTGCAAGCTTGCATTGTTGCAAATTAGCCTTAAATTATAAGTTCGTAGCTCTAGCCTCTAAACAGCCTCACTGAATGAATTATTTTTGTTTTAATTATTAAAAAAATATAGTTAACCATCAAAGTGATATTATCAGTAATTTAACCCTAATAACTAACTAGGCAATGCGACAAAATTACCATTATATTGTCGGTTTTTTAAGGCAATGTAAGGGGTTGGGGTGATGTGCTTCCATCAACAAGTCAATTACACATAGATTTGGGCTTGTTCATTATGTAATCATTGTCCATCTTTGGTCGGTCAATAGACACTGATTTGTTCGTTTTGCCATATTGGCTGGTAATTGTGCATAATTAATGATATTCCAACATATACATAATAAGATGTTGATGAAGATATATAACATTTTTCACATTGAGCTAGGTATAGTAGAAAGGGGGGGGGGGTTTGAATGAAGAAACAACTCTTTGATTTGTTGTTGTTTATGTTCAAGTCTTCATTTTTTTATTGGGATTTGGGAACCGGCTTAGGGTTCTTTTTTCTTTCTCTTGTGTGTGAAAAGAAGAAGATGAGAGAATGAAAAAAAAAGAGAGAGAGAAAGAGTGAGGTTCGTTTTGCATGAAGGAAGAGATTTTTACGCATCCTTGCATTCCGATAACAGGCGAATCTCAATTCTTCATTTGCATTGCAAAATAAGCTCATTTTCAATTCCTCCCTCTTTCTCTCTCTCTTCTTTATACATATAGGCCTACATATATATATGTCTACTGGTGCAAGGAGAGGGACCATATATAGAAATCACATGGAAAGGGGTGGGAAGAAGAGGAGGAGGATCAGGAGAAAAATGTTCATAAAAGAAACGAAAATATTTCTTTTAATATAAATATGTATGTAAATATAAAAAAGTGAAATGATGCTCATCTTTCACATGATAAAGTTCTCACTTTCATTCTTATTAGTATTACCATTTTAGTTTCTAATAAATGGCAATTGATATCACATTTGGTACTTAAGTGTGTGATATGTCGTGTATTATTGAATATTTCCTAGGCAATCTGAATATATATATATATATATATATATATATATATATATATATATATTTAGATTGCCTAGGAAATAGTCATATATATACTTTTTAGGCAATCTGCAAAACAACCGATCTGCTAGTGAATCTGCAAAATTCGATACGTTTTAGATGTTGAATTTTGCAGATCCACTAGAAATCCACTATTGCCTAGAAAATCTTCGGATGTAACATATATAAATGTATATATATTTATGAATAATGATTTTGTAAATTGCTTATTTGTCTTATTGTGGTGGGGTGGTTGGTGACATGCTGAAAAGTGGTTGATCTTCAATTTCAATAGTTAATAATTTGTGGTTCTCTCCAACTTCAACCTCACCTCTTGCCCCCCTCCTCCCCCCATGGTGACACACACTGAAGGGGGACACCTCATCATCACTTTTAAATACACTCAGGTTTTTTTTAGATTGTCAGGCAGAAGAAGAAAAAAACATTTGCATGTTGATGAACATGTATATTGACGGATATGAGTGAGAGACCTTAAAATGCCACACATATGACTATTATAATATATATCGATTAAGAAGCATTTGAAATCTTGATGAAGATGTCATTTGTTGCAGTTTTCTATACACATTTAGTATGTATACACGGAATAGGGAGTTTATTAGGAGAGGGGGGGGGAGAAAGATGAAAAATCGATTACTCAAACACATAGGAAGAAGAAGTTGACGTGTGCGCCCTCCTCACACATACATGTACATATACCCCGGTCAATAATAATATTTCTATCCACTGAAAAGGCCCTGTCTACAGTCACTACTTGTACGTACATATAGTATAAGCCTATATATGTGTGTTATTGTTACGTTTGCGTGTGCGCGTGTTTGAATGAGAAATGATATCACAGAGAAACATCTGTGACGAAGGTTGTTGATTCCAACAACAACTGCCATCATTATTATTGAATTTTTTTTAATGTTATTTAATTCCAATTTGGGGATGTCCCTTGAACTTACACATACAATGTTATCCTCGATCCCCCCCCCCCCCCCCCCCTTTCCTAACTTAACCACCCCTCTGGTTCCCTGGACAATTTTCTCTTGTTTGTTTCTTTCTAAACTTTCAATTTAAATTTCTGTCAAGATGAAATTCATTATTAATTATCCTTAATTAGATCTATCATTTTGCAACAATAATATTAATATATATATGTTTGGTGACAATTGTTTATTTATTCTCTAATCCTCCTCCAAGTATGTAGGGGGGGGTGGAGGATGGTTTTTTTTTGGTACTGACAGACATTCTTGCATGTATGTACATATGTATGTTGTTGTCGCCCTCTGGTGTGACAAATGAACTCTTCTGAATGCTTTATAGGAATATAATAGGGAACTGTGCTACAATGTAGGGATAGAGGGGAGACAGGGGGGGTGGGGGTGGGAGGATGGTGGGAATTGGTGTGATTGAGAGTCTGTTATGTTATGAGAGCCCGTGTGTTATTCGGTGGTGGTGGCGGCGGCGGCGGCAGTGGTGGCGTTCATTTGCGCGCGCAGTCTCCATTCCATTCTATCCAAAAATCGACTTGTTCCTTTTTAGGGCTGCATTTTTCTCTCTTTCTCTCTCTCTCTCTCTCTCTCTCTCTCTCTCTTTTTCCATACATCCATTTCTCAGCACGAAAAGTGAGAAAGAAGAGAACCATTTTTAGGTGGATGTTGTTGGGTTTTTTTTTTCTCTTCGGGAGCAGTGCATCCTTCTGACTGCAATGCAACAACATCATCATACGCACTAATTATTATTATTATTATTATTATAAGGAGCGTATTATCCATCATCATCTTATATTTTACACGATTTTTTAAAAAAGTGTGTGCCGTGTGTTTTCTTATATATAGGCTATATATTTTTTTTGCAATACAACGTGTTGTATTTTTAAAAAAAATGTTTTTGGATTTGTAAATTACGACAAAACGGACGGATATTTATTTCTGTGGTGCATATTTATTAGGGGCAGTCAGTTAGTGAGGAAGGGATATTTTTTAAGGCTCGTAATCAGGAATAGGAGGAGGAGGATTAATTAATTATTAGGGGTGTGTGTGTTTGTGTGTGGACACCTGAGTGGAGAGAATGCGGCGTTTTGCAACGGAGGTGGATGAGAAAAGAGTGTCCTTATTATTTTGAATCCTGCATAAAACGAAGAAGAAGAATCGTGTCAGTTGTTGTTTGAAAATGTAAGTTACATTTGTCGTTGTGTCGTCGTCATCCTTCCTTTTTCTCAGGTCGTCATCTCAACTGAGAATCAATCGATAATATCTTCTTCCTTTTCTTCCGATATATATTTCTTCTTGTTTTTTGTTTTTTGCCTTCCTAATTATTAATGTTATGCTAGGTTAGGTGAAAACGGGTGAAGAATTGTTATTTTCATTTTTGGTGTCTACTATTATTTATTTTGTGTTTATGTGTGAAATGCGCGATTTGATTGCAATTCTTTTTGGGTTTTGACAATGCATTTCACATTGTCCCTCTGCCACAGGCGTTCTTGGCTGCTTGAAGAGTATAATTTTTCAAATTCAAACTCAATACATACACACACCTGTAAACAAACTGGAGAAATAATTCCTAATCATAAATAATTGTCATTTATTTGCACAAATTTCCCACATGAAATTCAGTCAAATTGAAATCTTCCTATCTGTCTACAGATAGAAAATTCAACAGTCTCAAAAATATATATGCATCAGTTGTAGTTCTATTATTTAATAATTTTTTAATTGGTTTTGGATGCCCGTTTCTACTTATTTATATACGGCGGAGGGGTTTCTAGTATGGATGCAATCTAACAATGCAATGCAATGCAATGCAACGCAATGCAAGATGCTTTTATATACAGTATATCCTCATAGTATAATTGTCCACGTTTGTTTTGAAGAAGGAGTTTATTAAACTCGTAAGTTATGATGCATTGTATTACAAGAGGTGTTTCCAATTTGATATGGTAGTCAATCAAATTTCATTTAATTTGACTGATTTGCATTTTTTGTTAAAGGCTGCACAAAACTAGTTTCATTTGTACTCACTGGTGGAGTCACTTCTGCATCATCTTAAATAGTTTTTGATGGAAATAACGATGCATCGAGGTTAAATAGAATGTATCATTTTTGCGAATTCGCAAAGTAATGTGCATTAATACCACTAATTAAGGAGAGACAAAATAGTGCATATTGATTAAAAGTTGTGGGCAATGTATAAAATGCCTAAAATAACAAGCAAAATGTCGCATTATTACCTGGTCATGTCCTATTGGAGCTGTTTAACACGAAACGGAAAAAAACTGAAATGTAAAAGAATTTTCGTGCTATGGAACTGGACCAAATATATTTTTTTATATTCGGTTTTTTCGTGTTAAGCGGTTTTTCATTTTTCAAAATAGTTCGTAATGAACATACAAAAAAAACATCTTGCATCTATGAAGCGCCAAACTATTATTAAGTCTATTAGAGATACCTTTATAGGTATTGTTGCACACAAAATAACATTGATTAAAATTATATATTACTAAGAAAAAAAAACGCAATAATTGTGTGTGCATATTATATTATGTACGATGCGGTAAGAATAGAAAGAAAAGGAAGAAATATTCGTATAAACTGATATTGAAATCAATAGACACGTATTCGTATAAAGAGGGAGAGAGAGACACGTACTCCACCTATACAGCAGGAGGCTGAGCTCATAAAAAACGTACAATTTCACGTGTGTTAGTCGTAAGATGAAGAAGTACTAGTATTGTATATATTGGGGTTTGATTCCAAAGGCAATGGATCCGGGTTATGTATGTTTGTAACTGGGGGAGAAAAAAATAAGGATGAGAGAGAGAAAAAGGTGAATGTTTTTTATATTCTATTCTATTGTAAAGGGAGGATTCGGTGGGGGGCTCCTTCTAGTTTTTATCCATTTGGCGTGTATTTCTCCTTCATTTATGGCATTTGTGTTCGCACTGTTTGACGCCAAACTGGAAAATCCTGATTTCAAATGATTTTCAATCTAACTCCGACATCTTTTAAAAGATATAAAAAAGGAGAAAAAAGAAAAGTCAAGAAGAAGAGAAAAAATGAATGCGAAATATTAATTTAATTCGGATTTCTTTCTTTTTCTCTCTCCTCTCTCTTTGTATTTTCAATCTATTGTTTTACGCTTGAATTGGTACGCGTTTCTAAATTTCTAACTTTAAATGGTATGAAGTCGCATCATCCGTTGTTAAAACGAAAATGAAGACAACGTTGTCTTGCAACCTTCATTTCAAAAATGTTTTCAATCCGACATGTTTGTTGCATTTTCCATCAATTTATAATATTTTTTAATAATACTCTTAAAATTTGTATTTATTATGCATTATGATAGATAATCACTTCAATTCAAGACAGTATACAATTTTACCCTTGGGTAAATTCCTTCGAAACAAATCTTGGGCGTATTTTGATTATAATTCTTATTTAAATTAAATAGTTACAGGTTAGAAATTTCTACCAAAAAAAAAAGAACAGAAAGATGAAGCTTAATGTCAAATTATGAATAAATATATTATTGTATAATAAACCAGTGCAGTGAGAGATATTAGTATAAATTTATTTCAATATAACAGTGTGGCTTTTTTTAGGAGTAAAGTAGCCCAAATATTATAATCGGTTGTTGGCGTGTCCATTTGCATTGTGTATTTTTGGCTGAGGGGTGGGGGGTTAAGTTAGGTAGTTAAGGATAGGATGAGGTGGGGTGAGGGAGAGTTAAAATCAGATTCACAGGAAACTGAATCTGACACAAGTTGATCCACCCAGAAAATAATAGCAACCTATAAGTTACATTTGAGATGATGTGGTCAATTGTAGAAGTGGGGTGTGGGGGTTGTATAATTCAGTGAGTGGGAAGGGTGATTATAATTCAATGGGGGTGAAAACCTAACAATGAGCATAATTTGAATATGAAGGTGTTTTTGTATGTTTTACTAAAGTGGTTTTGTTTCTTCCAATGATATGGCTCATCATCATCATCATCATCGTTATTATTATCATTATTATATACAGTATATGAGAATGGGAATGTTGACTGGTGATGTCAATGGCTGACGTTCACCCCCGTCCTCCACCTTCTCGTATTTTTTTCTACATAAAAACGTGTCCAGTATGTTTTGGTGACATTTCAAAGTTTATATTTGATATTAACTGATATTTTTTTAAAAAAAAAAACTACTTTTAGCTGTCAGTTTTAATTATTTTTCTGATAGAGTTAGGGCTTAAGCACACTAGCCACTTTTAGTGTTTGAAAATGTAGTTGGCGTGTCGTTCTTGTAACAAAGTCAGGCGTCCTTCCATAGCAATAGATTACCAAACCACAGCCACCGTGTCACAACATTTTGCAGTGGAACTCGACCACTCAAAAAGGTGGTTCGTGTGTGTTATGGCCCTCATTATTAGCTTAGCATTGTAGTATATTAGGTGAGATCATCATCATTATTATTAGGTTGATATAGATGGGGAATACAGATACAATTACTATACTTATTTGAAACGTGTGATCGATTAAAAAAAAGAGAAGAAGAAACCTTAACGACTGATTTATCTTTTGTTTTGCTTTTTTTTTTCTTGCCATTTTCACTCATTAATTACACAATTAATCAAAAGCTAATACCAAATAGAATGGAAGAGAGATTTGGAGAGAAAAACAGAAAGAAAGTCAAGAAGCAATTCTCTCACTCATTCACTCTTTCCAATTACATTCAGTAATACAATGCACATCATAGATTTGAACCTGAGTTTGAGCCTTGAGTGGTATTTTTTAAGGCTAAAAAAAGTAAACCTTTTTAGTGGGAGGAGGAGGAGGAGGGGGAGGTCTTATAGGCCTACTACTATGTATACATAGGCATGTGTGCAGAAGAGAAGAAAAAATCGATTGGTTTTGGTCTTTTCCCCCACCCCTTCCACCTCCACCCTCTACCCCACCCCTGAAGCTTATACAAAAGGCCACAATCTCCTTCCTGCAGCAGCAATTCCTACATTTTTCTATTATATAAACCAACGGTTTTAGTCCTATTTTTCTAGTTTTTTTTCTTCTTCTTTATCTACATTTTGAAATTATTTTCAGGCAAAATGATTAAAAAGTGATTTCAAAATTAGATTTTTTTGTTTTGTTTTTGTGTCATTTGTGCTTTAAGATATTTTTGATCTCTCTGTGTGTTTATTTGGAATTGTATTCTAGTTATTAATCTTGTGCCATTTCTAGTCTTATTTGGAATTGTATTCTAGTTATTAATCTTGTGCCATTTCTAGTCTGTATTCCTATCTCCCCCTCTATCTTTGGTGGTCGTAGTTTTAATGTCTTTATCTTTTCTCATCTGTCGATGACAAATGTTCTTCTTCTCCTCAAAGATGGAGAAATTTCCCCTCTTTTCTTAGGGTTTTTTTTTATAAGTATAGAGTTTTAGCTTTTAAAAGGAAGGATGGGGGGGTAGGGAGAATTGGGGAGGGGGGTTGGAAATTGGGGGAGAGAAAGGTCTTCTGTTGCATTTCTGTCATCACGTGGTTTTAACAGTTGGCTGTGGTGGAGTAGAGGATCCTTTTAAAACACCATATGTTAATGAATAATAAGCCACAGAAAAAGAGAGAAAACCGGGGGGGGGGGGGGGGGGGGGGGGGAGGGGGGAAGCTAGGGATTTCTAAAATGAATCTCTATTTTTAGACCAAACTCTCATATATTGTCTGCAAGTCAATTCTCTGAACCCCCCTTCTTCATGTTTACCAGATTCTGTATTTGAAAACATGAATTCATAATTGCAAAAACAGTCAAGTCAGTCCAATGTGAGGATGTGTTGTACGTGTTTGAAATCAGTGACGACAAACTTACTTATTGTTGTTACACAACTTTAAAAAAAACAAAACAAAAGAAGAAATCTTCAATAATTTATAACCCACCAAAAACAACAAAACACAAAATTTGGTTGTAAAACCTTTTTTTTTAAAAAAGTGGACTTTTTAAATTTGATTGGTTAAATATAGTTGTGATTCTATATATTATATACAGAATATAGAACCAATTTCACTTTAATAAATGTTTCTGTAAAGTGGTTAACCAAAAAGTAAGAAGAAGTGGATAGGCCAAAAGTAAATAGACGCTGAAAACGACGGTGGTGGCGACGGCGGCAAAGAAGAAGAAGAAGAATTATAATGGCAAATTGGATTGTGGGCGGCCATTTCATTTAATAGACCAATTATTAGGTTGACCATCTTTTTTCGGTTTTGGACTCCAACCAATTCTCTCTCTCTCATTTGTGTTAGAAAGTTGTTGGCATTTTTGCTTATACATTAGTCAATTTGTTATGTGTGTTTCCATGTTTGTTTGTTTGTGCAAAAGATCAAACACACACGACACAACTGTGTGACCCCTCCCCCCCCCCCCTTCCTCTTTTGACTTATGAACAACACTTTTCTTTGTTCTTTAGTGTATTTTTGTGATTAGGCCCTACTTACTATGAGAGAGAGAGAGAGAGAAATGTGAAGGACCCAGGAATTATTTATATTATTAAGTTAGACTTAATACTTGATTTGGGCGTTTGATTTCTCCCTTCCTCCATCCCCCACCCCTCCTTTTAGATCAAAATGGAGAAAAGCAAGTTGATGGGTGAAAATTTTCACAAAATTCCAATATGATACCAATCCATACAGACGGAGTGACTGACTATTTGGATTTTACTTTTAATTTCCAATTCCAATTTATTCCTAAACATACAAAAGTTCTTATTTTGTGACACCCACCCCCTCCCCCTCCCATCTTATCTCAGTTTCTCATTGTAATATGAGATTTTTTTTTCTTTCTACATTTCATCTTTGTGATTGAATTCTTGTGATCTTCATTTGAAATTGTGATGATGATGATGATGATGCTCAATCATTTGAAATAAGATAGATGATAATTGATGCCTTTGAAATTATTCTCCTAATTGTAAATTCTCTGAGAGTTCACTCCTATTGTGTGTTGAATTCTACCCTAAACCCTCTCCTAACCTCCCCTCTAAACACCCCCCCCCCCCTCCAAATACATCTTATCTTTGGGTTTCAACTTTCAAAAGGAAGAAGGAGAGAGGCTTTTTTTTATTATTGAGGCCTCTTCAGTCAACTCAGTCAGTGCAAGTCAAGGATTTTTCTAAGAAAAAGAAATCTAATTAAGATGTAAATCAGCGTCACTCATTAATTAACACTGTTTAAGGAAGATGAAGGTAAAATTAAAAGGGACTTTTTTTTAGATGGCTAAATAAGAATGAAAATTTCATTCTATTCTTGTTTCTTTTTGTGGTTATATCGAATGTGATTATTAATTACTAATTAATTATTATTGATTTAAATTATTCATAACGTGTATTGTATAGGACAATTTAAAAAGTTAAAAACGTTAATTTATATTGGCCATATTGGTTTTTTCCTTTTCGAAATGAATTGTTTATGAGGCTAAAATGTTGATTGATAAGAATGAATATATTAAGTTTGGTTTAAAGAGACTAGAGGGGCCGCCCGCCCGCCTGCCTCTAAATCCAATGGATACAAAAATGCGAGTCTGTTTTGTATCATCAGGCTAACAAATTGATTGTCGTAATTTTATTTATTCACGTCGTTGTTGTTTTTTTTTTCTTCTGGTATTTAATATTCAAGAGGGCGATAATAATGAAACAAAACAGACTCTAAAACAAAAGAATGTTTTTACATTAATTATTTATATAAATAAAAAAGATGGTTGAAGTTTTAAATTAAGAGAATTTCTCGACTAAAACCCAACCACCATTTTTCAATTTCTCTGTCTCTTCTTCATTTCCTGTCTAATAAAACTATAAATACGTCCAGTGTCCGAATTCAAACAATGGACACATGTAAACATATTTATTAAACACAAACAAACCTACAACGGTTACACAGTTTGCATTTTAAGTTCAATTAAATAATTAAAAAAAGGGAATATCGTGGTTTTTATAAAAAAAAATAATCATTCAGTTGAGAATGTAATACCTAGTACGCACACCTGCTAATTTAAATGCATTTAAATAATAAACTTGTTTTACAGAGCTCCGTGAAGGACAAACGAACAATATGTTGTTGAATTGAATTTATTCAGTTAATAATCTAAAAATATTGAGTTAGTACTTTAATATATAAACTATTGACAAAATATTGATTTAGTATTTCAATTTTAAAATATTAACAATTAAAGTGAATTTTTATTTGGTTTGTATGTCCTTAACTGGATTCCGTATAATTCACCTAAACACATTTAATTTGAATTCATTTAACTCATGTGTGAATACAAGGAAATTAGGAATAAATATAAATTATAATAAGAAGAGAAGAGGAGAAATTCATCGTTATTCACTCCCCCTATAACTGATGAAATTCCTTTTTCTTCCATCGTTCGTATCGAAATGACCATTGTCCATCCATTCTTCCTTCCTTCCTTCCTGTGCGTTTCTTTGATATGTAATTTTTTTTGTGGTCCTCCTCCAATCATGCGACATTATAATAGATACACAGTCTATTTATACGGAAGACCCAACTGACCCTTTTCTTCGAAGACGATGGTCAAGCACAAGCCTTGGTCAAGTCAAAAAAGGAGGGGGATTTGTGAAATTTAAATCTGTGGACAGTTCTTTCTTTCAGCTGTTGATGAATCTAATAATTAATCAGAGGCATCATTACAAAAAAAAAATAAAGACTGTCACTAATTTACAACATAATATGATAGTCATAAAAAATAAGGTATGATTGTCACAATTTAATGACCTTTTTTTTCTGTAATGAGGTCCCAGGTAACCACACATATAACATAGATAAATACAAAAGGTGCTTTTCTTGGTTTTCAGTTCTAAATCGAACTGACTTATTTCCGCTTTTCCTGTCTAAAATGTACCTGAAATTCAGTTTAAGGAAAAAAAAGAGGGAATAAAACGATTTCTTCGATTGTTACAAATATAAAAGAAATCGTTATTTGGTTGGACTTCTCTCCTATTGATGTGTGAAAACATTGTAGGAAGAAAGGATAATGTGGAACACATTGAATATTCATTCGTATTTGACGGCAGTTCCATTTTGGGAAGAAAAAAAATACTTTCTCACATCTCGACGACGATGGGCTTTTTTTTTATACACACACACAATTTCAAAATGGATGATGCACCACCACGAGCAAGAACCCGTACTTTGGTACTAAAAATGCACCACCATCATCATCAAAAGTAACCATGGCAACTTGTATTAACCCCCATTATACTCATACACATATAATGTACATTAAAAGAGAACCCGGTTTTTGATCCCGCACCTCCCCCCCTCTCCTCCGATTCCTATTCCTTCACGTTAGGTTTACATAAAGGGGAATGATGTTTTAAAATACAAGAGAGAAATATCTTTTATTATTATTATTAGGCCTATGTTTCATATATGTGTTATTATTATTATTAATATAAATTATAATGGACTGAGGACCAATGGGCGGTGGGCGTTCAACAGAAGAATCTTTTGAGATGATTTTTCTCCAGCTGAGAAGACAAATTACCCACGATTCAGAGGGAGATGGGGGAGAGATTTACATTTACACACAAAAACATACAATTGTGAAGCTTTTTCTTTTAATTAGCCTCTCCCCACATCCCTCACACAAACACAATTCGGGTAGTTTTATATATTTTGAGTTATAATTCATAATATATACAAAAAAAATGTGTTTTAAAAATGTTGTACAGGTGTGTAGTATTATAATAATAACACATGGGTTCGATATTTATTAATTTCTTCCCTGGGTTCTTTTTTTGTATATTTGATTGATGATTGATGAATGATGATGATGATGAGTGAGTGATAATGATTGATGAATGAAATGAATGAATGAATGATTATTATTAAAAAGATCCACAGGTGTGTTTGTTGGTCGTCATTTCCACCAGGTGAGAAAATCACTGTTTGCTACCCAACTGGTGGCATTGGTGGTAATCACCTGAATGAACATTATTATTAATACACACCTGTCTGTCTGTCTGTCTGTCTTGTTTCTCAATACAAAACATTCACACAAAAGTTCTTTCAATTTATTTTTATCGACTTTTCTTTTGATATTTTGTTCTTCTACTGTGTGTGGATTTTATGAAAACTTAATTATTAATACAATTTTTAATATAATTAATCATTTTTTTTATTTGAAATGAAGTTTCTTTTTAACAATTTGCAAAGAATCATTATTTGTATTTTTTTCTTTAATACATTAATTACTACTAATTAGTATTAATTATATTAAATCTGTTTTGTAAATTTCAATTTTTTATTTAAATATTAACCAAATAAAATTAGCCATTTTAATCGTTTTAATTAATTAAAACAATGTTCTTTATTAAAAGCCTAAATTTAAAAAAAAAACTTGACAAAAGTAAAATATTAGTTAAAATTTGATTTTATGGACATTTAAGTTTTTTTGTTCATTTATTTCAGATTTTGTAATGCTGGTTAGAGGCTGTCTAGTCTAAGCAAGAATAAGTTTTAGATGCTAGTTTGACTTCTAACCTCTTGAATTCCAACAACTCTGAAAAATATATTTTTCTATATTTAACATACTGATAAATTATATAAAAGTCTGAGTTTTCTCTCTCCACTAGATGGCGACACAATTTGCGTTTTGTGTTCAAAAAAAATTTACTAAATATTTCAAGATAGAAAAAAATTATACAAACTCCATCATAAGATAATTTTATAAGAATGTAGAGATGTGTGTTATGTTGGGATGCCTCCCTTTTACTCTTTCCTTAAACCCCAATGATGATAATAATGTATGTGGGATCCCTTTTAATAGGTGTATCAGTTGCACAATGTGATTCTTATGCGATTAGATTCCTTTTTTAAGAGAGGGGGGGGGGGGTGGAATAGGGGGTTCAAAGATCAAAATGAAAATTCCGTTTTCAAACAGAGGTTTCATTTTTGGTTCTGGATGGATGTTTAGTTTTTGTTCTCTAGTCCCCTTCTCTTATAAACTAGAATGAGCAGAGAGAGAGAGAGAGAGATTGGAAGAAAAGATTTCTCTTGTTTATATCCTCATTTAGTTTTTTCTACTCTCTTCCCCATCCCTCCCCTTCTTTTCATCATATTATTTTGTTCAACTCTTCAAAACGGAGGTTTTTCTCTTTATTTTTCTCATCATCAAAAAAAGAAAGAGAAACATTTTGAGCATTTATGGAGCTATTTAGTAAAAAAAAAAGTACATTTGACAAAAAAAAAATTCCCCCGAAATTCTATCCTCCCCCCCCCCCTCCATTTCTATTTTATCTTTTATCACAGATTGTTTTTTTCCTTCATTTTTCTTTCCTTTTTTTGCATTATATTTTATATATATATATCTATGTTGGTCCATATTACTACATCTGTTTTGTGTTTATATTTTTAAAGGATTTTCTCCCATTTTCTCTTTTTTCTTGTATTTTTGTGTGTCGAATAGGAAATTGTATTTTGTTTGCTTCAAAAAAAAAAGAGAAACAGATTTACAGAAAAAAAGACGACGACATTTTTCTTCTCATTGATGTTTCTTATTTTATATATAAGAAGAGCAGCTGTATTTCAAAATTCGATTTAACGATAATTATATCAGTTCTATCCTCAAAAAAAATGTTCAGCTGATTTTTTTTATGTGTAGAACTTTTACTTGTAAGTAAATGAGATTTTTGTACAGTTTTTTTTTTTTTTTGGAGACTAGAATTTAGAATTCGAAATTGCAATGTACAAATTTCATCATTTATTCTCTTCCTTCTGAGCAAACGAAGACATCTCTCTTGTCTTATTTAAATCCCACTCATTATTTCCACCTGACGAAAATGAAGACGAAAATCAATAATTTATCGCACAAATAATCGCTCAAAGTTGAATAATTTTAACTTTTGAACTATTTGAATTTGTTTTCAACTTGTGATGATGATTCTAGTCATTTTTAGCATAATTTAGGCTTTTCCGTTTAAGTTTCACCAATTTCATAAAAGGTAAAATTCATTTTAATTAGATCTAACTGTGTGTTTACCTCAAAATAACACCATTTCAATGTGAATATTGATGAGAAATGGTAATTTGTAGGTTTAAAGGGGGCGAAGGTGATAAGTGTTTTCTCATTTCAATTAACCTAACACAATAAACCAAATAGGTTGCGGGGTGACATCATATTATTGGAAACAGGGCCTTATATCAAATACACACAGCTGATAATTTAAATGCATTTAAATAATAAACGTGTTCTACAGAGCCCTGTGAAGGACAAACAAACAATATGTCATCGAATTCAATTTATTCAGTTAATAATCTGAAAATATTGAGTTAATACTTAATATATAACCTATTGACATTAAAATATTGATTTAATATTTCAATTTAAAATATTAATAATTAAAGTCAATTTTTAATTTGGTTCATGTCCTTAACTGGATTCCGTACAATTCACCTAAACACATTTAATTTGAAGTCAATTAACTCAACTGTGTACAAGGTCTTAGAAAGAATTTCGTGTTGGAACCCTTCGTGCAGGGTTCCAACATTGAAAACCTTTTCAAAGGTACTCGAGTAAAACATGGCTTTTTCTATATTATAAATTATAAGTTTGAATCCTGCCTTCGAGGATTCAAGTACCAAGTTTTTCCTTTCTTTCTGAAATTTGGGCCTCCAATCTACGCAATTGATTTGTCTTCAAGGAGTATTTTGTTTATGAACACATTGAATGAATGTCCAGTGTGTCCATCGAGTGTTGTTGTTGTTGCAAGAGGTTTCAATTTTCAAAATATGACAAATGTTTTAATTTGTGTGAGTGGGCGGTGTGGTTCCTTCCCAATTTTTATCTTCTCTGCTGAACTTGATTCACTCTTCTCAAGTGTTTTTTAATAAAAAACTTCATGTTGGGGGTGTTATCAATGTAGTGAATAATCCGATTAGGATGACCTTTGATCTTTTGAGGACGTGTTTTCTTATAAACACTTTAAGGTTCCTTTTCTCTGAGTGTGTTTAGAAGGTGCCCCTCATGATAATCGTAAATAATTAAATTGTGTATATTGTAACATATAATTCCTTCTTTCGCTTTATTCTCACGTATTTTTATTAAAACGTATTTATTATGTATTTATTTTTCAAGCACAAATTATTAGACATTTTTTTTTGTTTTTAATAAGGATATGATTTTCTTATTATACTGGATTTATGCAAAATGTAAGCAAAACATTCACCATTGTTGCTTTATGGATTAATTTAATTAGGACGATCGACCTCCCCCCCCCCCCAATAATATATATGTATACTTTTGTCATTACTTAAAGGGAAGGGGGGGGGGCCTTAGGAAACCCCCATGTTTTTAATCGGACTTTGTGTGATTGAAACTTAGTCATTGAAAACGACATAGATTTGATTCAATTTGTTTTTAACTAATTTGCTTTTAAGTTTACTTTGAACTTCAATTTAAAAATAATGGAATTGCGTTTCTACTATTTATTACTTTGGCGATGCTTTTAAATGTTCAAAGCTATTAATGGAGGAGGATATATGGAGGGGGAGGGGCACAGCTAAAGTAAAACGAAAATTCAGTTTTAAAAAAACGTAGAAAACGGTCCGTTTTCCCTTTAATTCATGTCATCTGCACTTAACTGAAATACATAAACATTTATTTTTATGAAATTAATAATATATAGGCTTAATTTTTTTTGCACCAAATTGAAAATAATCTTCAAAGGACTTTTATTTCAGAAGAAGTTAAATTTCATTTTAGACGCTTATTGTACAGCTAATTAGAAAACGGGATGAACAGAAATTGGCTCCGCCCTTTTTATGACAAACGGCAACTTCTAATTGGTTTGTTGTGTGGTTCGACGTTGAAAAGGGCGGAGCATGTGACGTCAGACTACATAACCAACCAATTAGAAGTTGCCTTTTGTCAAAAAAAAGGGCGGAGCCAACTTCTGTTCATCCCGTTTTCTAATTGCATGTCCTATTGTTCTTAGTTATTGATGCATATTAGGAGTTATTTAAATTTTTCAATATATCCGCCCCCCCCCCTTCCCCTTTTGAGATGTGAAATTCGAAATTTAGAAAAGGTTAGAAAACGTTTTTAAATTTTTCTTAATGATGTTTACTCAATTGATGATGAGTATTTTCATTTGTGTAATTTAGTTAATGTGTCATCCTTTTGAACTAAATTAATGGGTTTTGTTACATCTGCATTTTTTTTAACTCTCGTCCTTTAAATATATCATAAAAAAGGGGTATGAGGGGCCTAGGGGGTGGGCGAACTCATGATTGCAAGATTTCAGTCATTTTATATTATCAACAATCTCTCTGAACAGTTTTTTTTAAAGAAAATAATAAGAAATGTGATCATTTTTTAAATAAGTGCAATTTAAAACTTTTGAAGCCTCTCTCTCTCCCTATTAATAATTCTCCAAGTTGAAATCTACCAATGAACTTTGTTCTTCCGTTCTCATTTATAATATTTGGCCCTTGTGCCTGTTATTATTATTAGAGAGAGAGAGAAACATCTGCAACATTTCTTGTGCATTTTACACGATTTTCGTCTATGATATTCTTCATAAAGAAGAAGAGACGTCTTTATCTCGACGTTTCTAACCTCCTCCTCCATCCCCCCTTTTTAACATGAAACTTCTTTACGACTGTTTGATTTCACTTTATAATTTATTATTTATGATTGACCCCTAGGCCCCCCCCCTTCCTCTTTTTTTAACTTCTTCTGTAGCTTCCAATGGGGTTTTATTTAGACTCAGACAACTAAGGAAGACTTTGATTTTGTAAATTGAGAATATTATATTCTGTTTGTTGGCTGCTTGCTGCCTGCTACTACTGTTCTGGTCAGTGGTCACTTTTATCATGGTCAAGCTATTTAACAACATTATGGGGCATTAGTGACTCTATGTATTTATGTGTGTGTTTGTGTGGTTTTTATTGGATTCACCAAATTTAGCAGGTAATCATCGTGGGTCAAAGGTCATTTTCATTCTGAATCTATTGGATACATATTTCGTTCTGATCCGCCTATGATAATGATGCTAGATATTATTATTATTATTCTGTTTTGCAATGAGGTGATCATTGGTCAATGCAATTCGTCTTCTGAACACCAGTGTATAATCAGAGGTCATAGGTCAGAATAACAACAAAAGCAACAACAACACAGGTGTTCCCTCCTGTTATGAATTACTGATTTACGTTAATATAAACATGGTTGTCCAATATTAAAACAGTGATCATTATGTATGTGGTCAAAATAATTATGCATTTTTCACTCAAAGACACTCGTTTAGAGGCTATAAAATTTTCGCTTTTACTCTAACGTTGGTAGGATGGTACGCAAGTATGCAAGCTGACAATTAATCTAGAGTTTTAATTTGAATTCTAGCCTCTAAACAGTCTCATTGATTGATAAAATGCATTTTTCCTTACTGATTATTATATATACTGTATATAATAACTATTGTGGTTTATTATTATTAATGTAGGTGAGGGTCATGTTCTCCTCTAGTGTGACTCTCCTATTACCTAGTACACATTAAATAATAAACGTGTTCTACAGAGTCCTGTGAAGGACAAACAAACAAATATATCGAATTCAATTTATTCAGTCAATAATCTGAAAATATTGAGTTAATACTTAAATATAATATCTAAACTATTCACAAAATATTGATTAAGTATTGCAATTTAAAATATTAAATAATAAGTCAATTTTTATTTGGTTCATGTCCTTAACTGGATTCCGTATTATTCACCTAATCACATTTAATTTGAATTCTTTTAACTCGTGTGTGTGTGTGTGTGTGTGTGTGTGTGTGTGTGTGTGTGTGTGTGTGTGTGTGTGTGTGTGTGTGTGTGTGTGTGTGTGTGTGTGTGTGTGTGTGTGTGTGTACAAGGTATAAGTCTCCTTATAGTGAAGTCAGGGATATTAATTTTCTTATTCTTATTTGGATATGTATATAATGATTTTCTTTCATATTAATAATTCATTCATTCCCTCCCTAACTGTTGATTTTTTGAAATGTAGCAGGAATTTCTAAGGGAGGTAGGTGGAGTTATTTTCTCAATTGAAAAGAAGATCCTGACGCCTGCAACAGTGTTGATAAGAGAGAAAATGCAAAGTAACTTATAATATGGAGTTACTTCATGAATGCAAATAATGTATTATTGGATGATCGTGGAGAGGAGGGAGCAGCTTTTGATCAACTTTGACTTATTTTTTTGTTAATTTCTACAACAAGCAACTTTGCATCATAATTGTTTAATGCTGAAACTGATACTACTATTATTATGCTAAAACTAGCCTTAAACTTAATATTAAAAAAACATAATGCACCTTAAAACATATTTATGCATTCTAGGCTCCTCTAACATTGTTATGATTAAAGTACATTATTACTAATATTATTATAATTTCGAGACATATCAGTCACTTGATATAAATTCATCAGACATTGGTCAGACAGCAAGTTTCTTAACTGAAGAGAGAGAGAGGTCATTTCAGGCCAGGGTCACTTTTAGACTATGGTACATTTTGGTAACAGCTGTAATGCAACACTTCGAGTAGACACCCTATGAGAAATCGGGGTATTATTGGAAGTGGTGCGGCTGGCTACTAATTAGAATATAAGCTAATAATAATAAGTTGTAGGGTTACATACTGTACATACATTAGGGTGGTGGTTCTAGGTCTCTCTTAGTTAGGGTTAGTTTTCCTGACTGACATCCTTAAAACTTTGACAAGAGTCCAAGGAACCACACCAGACAAAATAAAAGAGAACCATCAACAGTCAGTTTGGGTGGACGTTATTTACATTATTATTATTATTATTATGAGCAAGAAGATCGATTGAACAAATGGTGTTTTGTGTCACAGTGTGTGACTTTTTGAAATTGACAGCTTGCTTGGGATATTTTTGTGATATTTTATTGTTGATTTTGCTTACAGGTCGGAATATGTTGGAATAAGAATCCTTCCGTAAGGTTATTGTCATGGACAGTAAGGACCGTAGTCTGACTCGAAGTGTTCGTCCTCCACCACCACCGAACGTCCGGCCTCACGGTCTCCGCAAGGGGCCAACGAACCATCCAGGGTTCAACACGTGTTCGGACAATGAAGTAGAAGGTGGGAATCCTTACGAATACATCGTCGACGATCACGACAAACAATTGACTATGAGGGCAAATGCAAAACATGCGGGTAAATCGAACTCAACTTGATACAAACTTGCATATTTCTAGTCTGATTCCAATAACATTATAAGCTGACTCTGATTAATCTTTCTTGCAGAAGAAAAATTTATAGAAACATGAAACTTTTTTTTAGAAACTAGAAGGGTAGTTGAATCACTTAAAAAGGTATCTTCATGTTAACATCTTTTAAAATAAGCGTTTTATGTCAGTTTTACAATGATTCAACGTTAAGCAGACGATATTTTGTTAATTTATTGTCGATTTATTTTGAAAGATATCAACATGAAAATACCTTTAAGTGATTGAAGCTATCCGTTCTAGTTTCTAACACACTTCCAATTTATCCTTAGTGTTGCACTTATGAAAAAAATAAAGGAAATGTTGCGAAATCTAAACTTTTTTTTAAAAAAAAATATCTCAACTCCCAGTCTGGTACATGGACATGTCTCTGAATGTGGTTTAAAGTTCAGTTTGGACCATGGGTTAGTGAAGGAGAGGGGCCGTGCCCAATTCCCTCCCATTCTCTTTTTTTTGTACGGTCTCATTCTAGAGATTGCGATTTAAAATTTAATCATGATTCTAGGGTCAGTTTCTTTCTAATATGTATAAGTTTCGTAGGTAGTAGGACAAAAGGCACACAACCGTTTGTTTTCTCAGATAAATTTTATCTTCGGAACGGATTCTTTTGGTATATATTTCTGTCGTAGGTGGTACAGTATTACGAACACACAATATGTTCTCGTTTATTATCCGAGAGATGTCAATTTGTTCTCTCTTTTCCCGAATGTTAAAGAACGTACTAGAGAGAGAAACGGCTGACACATTTATATTTCATTTTGGAAGACACGAATTCACCGAGCTACCGACACAGGCTTTTTTTTTCCTTCTTTTCTCTCATTTACTTTCTTCGAAACGAAATTAAAATTGTAAGGTTTTTTCGTTTTTTACTTCTCGAGGTTTTTTTTTTGTGTTAAGTTTCTTCATGCATTATAAATATATATATATATATATATATATAGCTATAGAGGGGGGAGGGCTATGTATTTTTTATCCACTTTATCCTCCTTTATCCTATTGAAATGCATTTTTGAAACACTTTTAAGCTTTTGAACGATTTGCCAATAGTTGAATAAAGATGGGTGGATAGAGTGAGAGAGGGAAGGATTTTTTGAATTGATAAAATTCAGGAATGAAATTGAAAAGTTGCAGTTTGTGAGATGAGCAACAACAACAAGAAACATTCTCAATCTCTCTCTCTCTATAGGAAACCCAATTTTTTACTTGTTCTTTTCAGGTTTTTCAGGCACGTAAAGAGGGAAACTAGTCTCTTTCTTAGGTAAATACGAGGAGAGGGACTTATGAATCTCATTTGTTTGAAGCAACAACAAAAAACTTGAGAAGTTCAAAATCTACAGCCTGTTTGGTTGCATTTTGTTGGCAAATTGTTTATTCACTTTGAAATTCAGGGTCCTTCTAATGTAACTATTGAGGTTCTTTCTAAAGTTCCATAAGGTGAGGAGGAGTTCTCGAGGAAAAAGGAAGGAAGGAAAGAAAGGGACCGAGCGAGGTGATTGTCTGGTATATTGTGATGTGTACAAGTGGCTTAAACTTAGAAAATGCATTTAAGTGTAGATTACGCTTGAATAACCAACATTCTGGAATGACACACACAATAGGTGGTGATCTTCCTTTGAGTGTGTTCAGTAGATCGTGGTCCAATCGGTTTCCAATCTGTACTGAAAAAGTTCTTCTGAAAAACGAATTCCATTCTTTCAGTTCAACAATTAAAAAAAAATATATATTGGGGTCTCTTTCTCCTCTCGTGTGTGTGTGTGTCTGTGTCTGTGTGTGTGTGTGTGTATAGAGATTATATATGGGAGGCCTCTTTCGTGTCAGGACTCGAGACTAGTAGGTCCTCGAAGGTCTCGACCGTACGTAAATTTGTATAACCTACAGTCTGTAAAGTTCACTTCCGATCTCTCTTCTCTATTTCTTGTTGTTTTCGTGTATCCCCCCCCCTTTTTCAGCTGCTGCTGCTGATGTTGCTGTTGTTATGCAAATTAGGACTGACATGCCACTCATTCATTCTTTTAGCAAGGCGTTCAATTATGGCATGTTGACAATAGATAAGTCTTTCTTTCATTATACATGTATATCTGTTGAGGTCTCTTCAGGGCCATGAAGCCATTCGAAGGATCACTTGGCCCGATGAGGGCAGGACACGAGAGGGCTACTTATTTGCTATGGATGAGGTTCGCTTTTTTTGGTTTTTCAAAAGGGAACTTCGTAAGTTCACTGTTGTTGCAAATTCATTCGAGACAGAAAGAGAGAGAGAGAAGAAGAGTGAAAGTTCGGAATAATATCATTATGCTGCATGGTGTTGCCATGTTTGAATATTTGATGTGGTTTTTTGAGGATCATCAATCATCCAAAGTTCTCTTTTGTCACTCTTAAGGTTTTATGCCAAATTCAAGGATCTATATGGTGATTCCTTGTTAGAATTCTTATTCAAATTGCCTTGCAATTTTGCTTACACTTGAGTAAGTAGACATTTTACATAAGAGATGGATTTTTTGTGTGTATGTGTGTGCCTGCCTCCATTGAAAAATTGGCAACAATGTTATAGAGAGAGCTTGTGGTATATGACTTAGGTTTTTTCATTGTAATTGGTAAGTTAGGTAATGGATTCAGCTGGTGTCATAATCATCATCATCATCATCCTATCCAAGGTGTAGAGACTGCCGGTAGGAACTGCCCCATTCGAAGGTTGTTGCTAATACAAAATAGCTATGTTTGAAGTTTAAATACATGTAGGCCTGCTTCTGACAGTGCTACTTCAAAAACCTATTTCACATGAACTGGAAAAGCGGCAACGAGTATCTTGCAAGGACGTGATATGTTCCCAATTAAGTTTGCAAGACAGCGATGTCTTCACTTCCGATTGAGGCTTTTTTGATTCGAATTTCGAATAATTCATAGTGGTTGTATCTGTGGTCGCCTCTGTGACACTGCAATTTCAAATGAACCATATTCCTAACTAAAGTATTTTTGGGGGATTTTTCTCTTCGATTTGGAGTGTTTCAGTTAGGGCAAATGGTGGAATCCGAAGTTATGTCATCTCAGTCTGTCGCACTCTTCGAACATGATGAGCTTTACTCTTAGGTTTTTTTAATATTTGCTCTAAGCTTTTTGAACTGTGAATGACACTATATTTTTTCAGCAGGAGGAGGAGGCTTCTATCTTTTTTTAATGTGATTGGGGTTTTATTTTTGCTATTCCCTTGTTTTTTCATCTGCTCTTTTCTTCTTCAGTCTCAAGAAGACCCCTAGAGCCAAAGTAAAAACACATGCTTTTTTTTTTTGCATTCTACACATCTTCTGTCTTGACGCGAAACAATGACAAATCGCATCTGTGAACGTGGCAAAAAAAAAACGAACACAAAAAACACACGGGGTTGGTTGGTTGGGTTGACTTTATATATTATAGGGTTCGATTCAGTCTCCTCATATGGGAGGAAAGGGAACGAACTCCTTCCTTTTCTGGTTAGATGCTATTTTTCTAAGGGGGGGGTGTTTTCTTCTTCTTCATTCAAGTTTATTGTGAACAAGCAAACTCATTTGGCTTCGGTGTGGTAGTGGTGATGATGTTGGTATTGGTGGTGAATGGGTGACGATGAGCCCCGTTTGCCTTCATCAATCATCGACATTCATCGTATACATAAAATACAAGGGTTTCCGTCTACATATATAAATATATATAAAGTGAAAGATGTAGGAGGGATCTTATTTTAAACCCACTGCCCGAAATGCCGCATCGTCATCTTCGTCATCACCGAGCTCTCACCGATTACACTTTGCTTGTAATCGTAAAATAAGAGAGAGATATAAGTGTGGTGACGATGAAATTTCTTAAAAACCCGTACTTCATCTTCTTGTACGGTATGCAAAGTGGCCCCAGAAGATTAACTTTTTAGCATTGCTCGACTATTATTACTACTATTTCTAGTTAAATATTAGTAGTAATAGTTGTAACCAGGAGGAGATAGGACCATTTACTGAATACATTTTTATAAACAGCAGTTTAAGCCATAAATATAAAGAACGTTGTTCTTTTATTATTATCATTTCATTAAACTTGTTGCAAAACCATAAAAGTAAAAACGAAAAATAAGTCATGTTGTAAAATCATTTTAAAAATTAAAATATCCTTGGTGTCTGGCTGCATTTACTTAAATGAAACTGGTGTTTCAAAATCTACAATCAAATTAATTAATTGTAAGCTAAACTGCGCTAATCATCAAGTCGCCATTTTTCTATCACAAATGCAAAATTTATTATCTGAAATTAAATTAATAAAAATGAATTCTTGCAGCTAGTTACAATTACAATAACAAAAAGTACTCTGCTAGCAGCCAAATAGGCCTATGGCAGAGAGACATAACAGTCCACATGCAGCATTAAGCATTGTCAAGCGGATTTATAAAAAACAAAATTAATATACAATTGTCAATCCCACAAATAAAATTATCCCCATTCACCACCACTTCCTCAGTCCTTCCATTGTCTTATAACTCTAGGAAGAAAAAAAATACCAAGACCAATTTATTAGTTAAACAATATGATGAATTCGTTTAACTATAAATAGTCTCAGAATTAAATGAGATTTTTTTTTGTTTCTCTTAAGATATTTTTCTTCTTTTAGAGGTGCGTGCACACAATACGGAAATGATGATATTGCCGTTTTTATTTGTGTTTGTCCGAAACTCGGAATGGACATTCAGGATTTTGACATTTACTATAAACTACAAAAAAAAAGGGGGCGAAATAGAAAAATAGTTAAAGCTGGGTTTTCTCTCTCTTAAGTTGAGAGATTATTTTGCTATTGGTATACATTATAAGGAAGAGCTGGAACCAACCAAAAACAGATAAATCGATATTTCATATATTATAGAATAAACCTCTCTCTCTCGCTCTATCTTTCTGAAATAGCTTTTTTTTGTTTCAAGGATCAGATTGGAAATTCAATCATAGCCTAAAAACAACTTTACCTGAAAAAAACATACAAACCTTTATTAATAGCTATTGATTTTCATAATTCAGAAGAAGAAAAAGAGGACTTAAGAGTTGTTGGTTTTAACTTCCATTAGTTTATTTTTATTATTTCTCTTGTCATGAAGGAGGAGGAGGAGGTTTTTAGTTTGTTTTTCAAAATGTCGCATTGCATCATGGGTTTGCAGACACCTTTTTTAATATACATGTGTGTGTGTGTGCCTATACTTACGTTCTATTTGTGTAGTTTGTTTTAAGAGGGGATTGTGGGTGGGTTGAGTAAACGACGACGACGACATTGGTGTGTTTAGTTTAGCAAATCCAGACTAAAAACGCGCGAGATTAAATTAGGAAACAAAATCCAGAACATTTTAGTCGATGAAATTCTACCAGAGAACTTCTCTAGTCTCTAACACTTAGTAGGCGCTACATACTGTATGTGTACACCACATACAGAAGGAAAACTCTCAATCGGTATCTTTGATGTTGTTGTAACAGGAAGTTAAACAGGAAGTATCTTCATTTTAACTGGTTATTGAAGTATCTACTATAGGGCGGCCATTTTGAAAGAAGGTATACCGCCATTTTGAAATGGAGAAAGGGGAATAGATTTTTTTAACATTAAAATCTATAGAAACATGCGCAGAAGAAACTCTGTCACAAATTAATGACGAGAGTTTCCCTTTCTGTATGTTCTGTGCTACATATGATGAAACTAATACAAAAACAACAACAACACACTTTTGTGCCAAAAAAAGTAGCATTTTGTAACAATTTTACCACGAGACAATCCTGTTTATATTCATATAATTTGGTTTAGTATAAAAAGTGAATAACTTTTTTAAAAGCAATTTTGGAATTTTATGTTTTCAACCTGATTGAAATGAAAAGGATTAAGAAGGAAGAGAAAAAAAGTGGATTGGTCAACTGTGTGGTCAGTCACTAAATACAACAAGTAAATAAGCCAGATGCAATCATCTGTGTTGAAGTTTGCAATGGCGTCGTCGGTCTTCCAATTCAGGGTTGGAAAGAGAGAGACTTCATCTTTTATACATTTCAATGTGTCTTTGAGATTTTGTTGCCTGAAAAAAAGAGGAGGAATGAGGGTAGAAAGTGAGAAGAAGAAAAAATATCCTTTTCAGATATATATATATGTATATAATATATTCCACTTGAACAAAAACCCAATTGATGCTTGTCAATGTGTTTGAAAGAGACTAGAAAGGAGAAAGACTAAACAGATATAAGATAGAAAGAAGGAAGAAGTGAAAAGATTGTTGTTTGTTGTTGTATGAATGGAAGTTACTTGGATTTGGACACTTGAATATATTTGAACACAATCTACTTTTAATATTTTTCCAACAAAAAAAAAGATAGATATTCCATATATATACACAGTTCCTTATTTTTTTTATTGTAGAATACATATAGATAGATAGAAGGTATATTTGACACAATAGAAAGAGAGAGAGGGGTATTGTAGACTGCTGACATGTCAATAGTATTTCCTGTAATAGCTGTTTGAAATTCCAGTATTTGGGAAGAATATAAAAGAATAGAGTGGGAAAGGGAGGAAAGCCTATTAAAGAATATACTTTATTGATTTTTCTAGTATATAGATACACACTGTATGGGGGAGTAGAAGAGAGGTACCTAGTATATGGAGAGAGAGAGAGAGAGAGAAAGAAATCTCTCTCTACTGGTAAATCCTCAGATTCGTTAGTTAGAAGTTCATCCATAAGAAAAGGAACCTTGTGGTGATAAGGAGGAGGCGAATAATGATGGTTATGGTACTGCATGTCAACCATCTTGGTAAATAACAGTTGCACGAAATACACGTATATCACATGCAACATACTGGTCATTTTGTTACTAGAATGGTAAGACAAATGGAACTCTATTGTAGAGGCTTTTTTATGCATGAAAATAAACTTGTATTATTGGGGCTCTTCATTTTCTCACAATTTCAGCTTCACCAAAACATATTGCAATTGTTATTGGGTTTTGACAATGCAATTCGCATGCTGCAATTGAACTTTTGTTTCTCTGCCACAGGCCTTCTTGGCTGCTTGCAGTCATTTTTCAAATTCAAATACCAGCAATTGAACAAATTTTAATTTTTATTAACAAAAAAAAATGTTTAAAACCATTATTGGTTTGGTCTCTGATTGAGTAGCATTGCATTTTCATACTTTTTGTTGATTTTTTAAAGGTGTAAACGGGGGGGGGATTCTTCGAACTCTTAATTGTTCTGTCTTTTAAGAACAAAATGAAGAAAAACTTGAATATGTTTTAGAAACTAGAAGGATAGTTCAACGATGTTTTTTTAAATTTTTGTCTATAAAATGTTTATTTTGAAATATTATCACCCCTTAAGTGATTGAACACTACCCTTCTAGTTTCGAAAACACTTTCTAATTTCTCTTAATTTGTAGCTCTTCTGAAAAACAGAATAATCAGAGTTTAAAAAAATCCAATGCTATTCATAAACGACATTAAAATTTACACAATCTGCTAAAAATAAAATTGCAAATTAAAAGGGTAATAGAAATCAATCAAGAATCTAATAAGTGATTAATTATGAAAAGTGACACCCTCAATCCCCTTTAAGTTTCTATTAAATTGTGAATTCGTTGAAAACCATTTTCAATTTCCTCCTCCTCATCTCTTGCAAATAAAGGAGGAGGAAGAGGAGGCTCCTGGTCACTCACTGGTCAGTTCGTTTTTTGTCTGTCTCCCGATAGTTCAAATGGTAAAACATGGTCAATAATAACGTGCAACTTGTCCTTTCATCATCTCTTTTCATAGAATCGATTATTAGAAAGGACAGTTGTCAATATAATATATGGGGATAGTAGCCCTAGTGGTCGTCATCTTTTAGAGACCCTGGCACAATACATTTACAGATAGAAATGGATGGGAGATTGAAGATCTCAAAAGCCATTTTTCTTTTCCCCTTTTAAGACATTGTCTCCTCTAGTCTCTAAGAAGAAAAAAAAGATTCTGCTGAATGTCATGTTACAGTTCCACCATCACGACCACCCAAAAGGGTCACCACCCATAAGGGCCACCCATAGAGCAGACAAATTTGGTCATTAATGCCTTGAGTGTGGATTGAAAAGGGGTTTGGGGGGGTGTGAAGGTTGGTGCTTACTGCTGTGCAGGTGGCGCTGCTTTTCCTTTTTGTTTGAAGTGTCTCTCTTTTTCACTACTCTTCCAATCTTAAGTGTTGTCATGGTAACCCCTTTTGCAATTGATGACGACAGGAATGGAAGAAGAAGAAGGAGAAGAAAAGATGGAACTCTAAGGTTACTTACTATTACTAATACGTAGGAATATTATAGGAAGGAAGGAAGGATGGATGGATGGAGAAAAAAAGAGACCTTCCAGGCGCTTGTAGTCCTGCATAAATCTTAACTGTTCTTATTGGTGGAGGTGTTACTACCCTTTTTTTCTTTTAAGGTTTTAACTCATTCAGTTGTTATCTGTTGTTAACTCTTAACTACTTGTAGGTGCATCATATAACTGTGTGTGTGTGTGTGTGTGTCAGTGTCAGTGTGTTTTGTTAAGTGTTGTTAGCTAAGTGTGTTTGTGTGCATCTTTAAGGAATCTTCTCTCCCTACAGTTCTCGTGTACAATTATAATTTATCTCTCTCTCTCCACTTTTCTTTCTCTCCATCCACCTGACTCATTGGCTCCATAATAAGAATGCGTTTTGGATAGAATGACCAGTACCATTGGTGAGTGACCAATTGACCAGACAAGACATCCTTCAAAAACCTAGATACAGGCGGTCAATTTTGGCTTGTCAATATTTGAGTGTGAGAACATGAGACATTTGTTCCAATTAGTTAAAAAAGAAAAGATAAACACTTGCATACAATTTCAAAAGAAAGCCAAAGAATGGACAAGCCAGAATTGACCGTCTGTATCCAGCTTTTTTTTATTTGTCCTTTTGCCCTTTTTTCCCCCCAGAAGAAAAAAAAAGGTGGCGGAGAGAGAAAAAAAAGGAAGAAAAATGATCAAGTGACAAAGAATCATTTGAAACACACATGATTATGTGTCAGTGTCACTGTGTCTCTTCTTGTATCGTGTGACACAACTAATTATATATTAGAAATGACGAAAAAGACACTTTGTCATCAATAGTAGTGACTTTTGTGTATTTCTTGTCGATTCATTTCTATTAAATGGTAACAAAATGAGTTATTAGATTCTAAAAACATCATTTGTTTAATACTGTTGTCAAGTATAAGGAATAGAAATTTAAATAATACATATTAAACATTCATACATAAGAAAGATCTATAACAGAGTGAAAGACAGAGATGCGTACGAATGCACCTCTCGAGTGTTTCTATTGAGAATTGATGTAGAAAAGGGTGCATTCACATGCCGATGATGGATTGAGATAAATTTCCTGCTTATAATGAAATTGAATTGCGTTGAATGAAAATTGGTTAGTTTGGTTATTAACTACACGATACTTGAGCTGAGGTAAATGTTACACATTTTAAATTTGTGCTAATTAGACATTTATGTTCGTACATATATTATTATGGCCATGTTTTATAAATTATAATATATTAAAATGTATGTTTGCCAATTTAAGTCTTGTTTGTGAAAAATAACGAAGGCAAAAGAAGAGATTCCTTCCACCTCCCATCCCAACTGGTAATTCATTCATTGTAGAAAGTGGGTGGAGATGGAATAATATCTATGATATTCTTATATATATGGTTGGATAGAGGGAGGGGTGGGGGTTTGTTAGAGGGTATCTCAATCCGTGTTTGTTTGCAAACGAAGCCAATTTGCTACGAGAAAGAAGAATATTACTTTGTGCGTGTGTGTGCGCGCGCGCCTGCCCCCCCCCCCACCCCAATACACACACAAATACTCATAGGAATAACGTATATCAATGGGAATATTCATACTTCATAATAATCGTTGATATTTGTATCATACATTTCGTTAGTCTTTTTTTTTTTTACGTTGAGGGGTTTCTATTCAATCATTCATTTCCTTTTGTGTGTTGTGCTGTCAAATATCAAACATGCAAAATAGGCTTTATAAGCATTATACTGTATATATTTGATATATTTAGATAGATATATATGTTACTGTCAATCTGCGGAATCAGTCAATCTGAAGATTGCCCAGGCCAACTGCAAAACGAACCAACCTGCTAGTGAATCTGTAAAATTCAATACATATTATAGGTGTTGAATTTTGCTGATTCACTAGCAGGTTGGTTGTTTTGCAGATTGCCTAGCTAATCTGCACATTGATTGATTCCGCATTGATTGATTACACATTGTAAAGAGGGGAGGGGGAACACATTTCTATGGGGGTTCGACATTAAGTCGTTGCGTTTTTTCTTGCACAATTTTTATTTCAAATTAGAAAAAAATGAATCTGGAATTAAAAATTAAAAATGTGAAAAGGCAATTCATTTTAAATTTTTAATTGCAATAAAAATTATGCAAGAAAAAAAAACACAACGACTGATCTCAATTTGAATAATAAGGATTAAAATTCTTAAAATTTAAATTTCAATAATTGTCTACACAATGATCAAATCAAATGATTCTAATTTGTAATTAACGTAGAACTGACTCAAACCAATAATGCTGTTTGAAAACACAAAGACGAACTATTTCTTAGTAAAAAGGTCCTACTTAATTAACAAGTACGAAGAGCACCGTTTTCGATGAAACTGACGAACAAACACACACAACCAAGTTAATATTGAAGGAACGAATAAATGTGTACAGGAAGGGAATTTCCAATTCATCAATCTATTGTGACACTGATGGTGAAATGTACATAATGTGAAGGGATATCGCTAATATGCAGTGAAAACCGTTTAAAACGAAAAACCGGATAACACCAAATATATATATATTACTTGTTCCGTCCTTAAAATAGAATAAATATTCTTTAATACAAACAAAAATATTTTGGTCATTTCCATTTCGTGTCCGTTTTTTTGTTGAAAAAAGAACAACAAAAAAAAAGATGGCTGTCAATAAAAGGAAGATGGCTGCTGCAAATAAAAAGCGATAAAATTCTCACGTTCTCTATGACCAGGGGGGTTTGGGGAGGGGGAGGGGTCATGACAATGAAGACAAATAATATAAAGAAATAACACTGAAAGAAAGGTTGTCTCTTTGAATGCATTTTCACAGGCTTCTTTTTATCTATCTTGTGCCTGACTGACTGACTGGGCTTTTCTTTTTATCCTCTTTCTTCATTCATCTCCATTTTTTGTGTTTCAAGTCGTGTGAAGATGATTGTGTCCATCATTTCCATCCTGGTACCACTTACTTATCCAAGTAAGTGGTACTGTGGATACCCAGTGTGTCAATTTTACCTAACTGGAATTGTATTCGTTGTGGTTGCATTTGAAAACATGCAACTTCCTCCTTGCAACTTCAACTGTACATAATATGCATACAAATTAAAGTATAAATATCCAATTTTGTCTAGTCTATTCCTCCTCCTCCTCTTCCTGTTTATTTTAAATATATTTTGATATTTCTATTTCATGTGTATTGGGAAGAGGAGGGGGGGGATTTAAACAAATGCAGGTGTTGTTGTTGTTGCTGTTGTAAAGCATGTTTTAATTTAATTTACCAAAACGATCTCCTTCTTTTTCTGACAGGACAGTTAAGTTCCTTGTTCAAACTTTGTTTGGGTTTTCAAATACATTTTCATATAGTTTCCTCTAACATAATAAATTTAGAGTTGTATCTAGGATCCATGTTCATTTGTAAATAAACTATGGACGGGAGACATGATGATGTTGCTGTCACACGCTGTCAATAATAACAACATTCTATCCAAAATAAAACAGAAGAGAGAGAGGTGGCCATCTTTTTTTTTTGGGAAGCTTTTGACATTTTTATGTTTATATAAAATGGTGGAGAAGGGTGGAAATTGCTTATTTAATGTTTAGTTTGGTGGGTGAATCAATTTTTGTCCGTCGTCGTGATGAAGTTGTCATTCGTGAGATAATGTGACGGGACTGTCACTCTTAAGACTGTGATTGGTTAGAGAAATAACGGACTGAGAGGAGTTTTTTTTTTCGGTTGTTGTTAATTTTGAGTGAAATTTCACTTTTAGACAAGACACATCATTGTTGTTCATCTTCTTCTTTATGTATACGCATTCGGCCTACTGCTAATAAGAAGGGCGAATTTTCTAGTTGAAAATCTCAGTTTCTTATGCACGGACTCACTTCCAGATTTTTTCCTTTTAGTTACATATTACTATTATTACTAACAAGGGTGAAGAACTATACTAAGGGGTGTAGGAGGTTTAGTTTAGAGGGGGTTGTATTTAAGAAGAAGGAGAAAAAAAAGGATTGGCTTCTTCAGTCTTCTTGACAAGCATCTGCTTTTCTTCTTCTTCTTCTATATTTTTTCAATGACTTCAATGTTAGTCTGTTTTTGAGGCCAACCAACTTTTTACAATTGTCAGGATTAAAGTTGTGCTTCCCAATTCCTATTCCTGCAGTCACATAATGTTCTCAATTACACTTAGTTACTGTGGATTTACAATATTATGAGGGATATGTTGGAATTATGAATATGAAGTGTATTAGGTTTAATTGAATATACTGTAGAGAATCTCGATTATCCGTCTTTCCGTGTAATCCGGACCGACTTTTATCATAATATGTGTTTTAAAACTTTTTAAACTACCTGATATAGTGAATGAGAGTATTGTTATAAAAACCCCAGTAATATTTCGGATTATAGCCGGACTTTCGGTAATCCAGACCAGGTCCGTTCCCATTTATTCCAGGCTACTTCATAAAGAGAGGAGATTTTGTTTCTTGATAAACCTATTTATGCTACACCTCCTCCTCCTCCTCCTCCTCCTTGTGACATCCATGACCTGACTTCCTGCTGTTTGAAAACTACTTTTTTTTTGCCGGAAATAGGTCGGCCAAATGGGTTTTTTTTTTATAAAAATAACTTAAAATTACTCTTGACTTTTCATGTTGACTGCTTTTAAAAACAAATTATGAAAAATGGTTTTGGACTCATAACTTATTTTCTCTCTTCAATGTTTAGTTTTGTCTTTGTGGATATTATTTAAGTTGGTGGATTTGGCCAATTGGCGGCGGCTGGTTCAGATTTTCTTCTTCTCCTCCATTTCTATCTCAATTTCAACTTTTTAATGTTATTATTAGAAACGTAGCTTTTTTTTCTTCTCGAAAATAGAAAATCTTTGAGGGGTTTAGGAGTGGAGGGAAATAAATATGAAAAGGAAACCGGATGTAGATTTTTCATAATTAGGACTAACTGTTTAGCAGCAGCAGTAAAAGCTCTCTAATAGAAAACTGGCAAAAGTTCTTACTATTTTCAAGGATTTATTTATTTGAATGGAGAAAAGTGTGTGTGTTTTATGTATTCTCCCCTCTGTTCTATTTTTAAGTTGATGGGAAACCTGAAGGTTGTCCATCAATTCATCCTTTGCACTTGATATGCAATTTAACTACGAGATAGAAAAACCCCCTTATTATACTACAATATTAAAAAAAGAAGACTTAGTTAGAGGCTAGAAGCGTTCTAGACATTTAGCCAAATCTATCAAATGGGATTTATATTTTAGTCTCTTACTGAAGCCTTTTTAATAAGGGGGAAATATTTACATTTCTAGTCTGTAAAAACATGTTTGTTTTTTCTAGTTTCTTCATTATAATATAGTTTGAATTTCTAGTTGGTTTTCAATCATTTTGATTTAGTGATTTCTGTTTTGCAAATTGTTGATTCTATTCACAATGAGAGTGAAACACTTGAAAGTGGAATTGTCAAAAAAATAGAAAGAGAGAGAGAGAGAGAGAGAGAGAGAGAGAGAGAGAGAGAGAGAGAGAGTAAATTGGGAAATGAGAAAAAAGGGGGGTGGAGAGACTGAAAGAGAGAGGTTTCATTCATTCGTTCGTTCATTGTATGTTTTTCAATTATAACACGAAAGAAAGGAATCTCATGACTGAAATTCAGAATGATAGAAAAGAGAGAGTTTTGTTTGAAAAGTGAAAAGAAGACCTAAAAACTAAACTTAAAAAAACCCTCTTCTTTTCTCTGGTTTCATTCATTTTGTAATTTCTCTCTCTCTCTCATCATCATTTTAACTTTTGTCTTTCATTCTCCTTCCCTCTCTCTCTCTCTCTCTATTGACAATTTGACATTTTTACAGATGAAGATAGAAAATAAAAGAGATGAAAGTGAAAAAAGAAGAAGTTCATTTGTTGTTTCTAAAAGTGAAAACAAAAATGCAATTCAGTGGAAAAGTAAAAAAAAAAATTGTTTGAAATTTCCTAATTAAAATGCACGCACACCTACCCTAACCTACCCTACCCTGCCTACTGTACCTCGTTTATTATGTAAGTTTCATTTTATGCGCCACTTCACTCTCTCTCTCTCTCTTCCTCTTTTCCCATATCTCTCTGGGTTACTTAGGTAGTATACAGAGTATATGTGGATCTTAGATTGGGATACGGGAGCTCTCTCTCTCTCTCTTTCCATCTGTCTCACATGTAAGTTCTACCCTCCTCCTCCGAACACCATAATAAGATACACTCTTTAATTGGGATGCGGGTTTATTGAGATGAATCTTTTTACCTACCACCGCCACCACCACCTTTTTTTTTAATAAAGTTTCTTTTGTGAGTGTGTTAAATTACATTCTCTATTTTTCTGGAATCTAGATAAGAGAGATTAGATGATTAGAATATAAACACACACATTTGCGTATGTGTTAATATGTGTGTGTCTATGCAGGTGATTATGTATCACACACTCTCTTTCTGTCTATTCGTTTATCATACATTTTTTTTATCTCTCTATCTTCTACTATATATTGCTCAATAATTGCCACTTGATTTTGAGAACAAGTGATTTTGATGGGGAGAACGGGGGGGGGGGGATTTGGCTGCCCCTGAGCCATTTTATTATTACCCTCTCCCCCCTTTGCTTATTTTCTCTTCCCCTTTTTTTCCCTCCCTCCCCTCTTCCTCCCTTCAATACTCAGCCTTTTACCTCGTCTTTTCGCTTTTAATTTTACATAATTTTCTTGTTTCGCTCTGTGATTACTCTCACTGTGTGTCTTAATATATATGAGAGAGAAAAATGTGTCTCTCACTCTAAACGAAAAGTTAACATTTTGCCTGGTCGTCGTCGTCGTCGTATGTGTCAAAAACCCATTCAAGCATGTCATCGTGTTCATTTTTATTAATATGCAAATTTGTAATATGGTAAAATCCTTCTTCTCCTCCCCGAAAATATTCTTTAAGTGGGGTTTATGGGTGCATTGATTGGGAGATGAGGAGGAGGAGGAGGAGGGGGTGATGTTGCCTAATCGTCGTTTGCATGTCTCACCACCCCCTAGATCCTCTCCCTCAATTACAACCCCCCTCCCTCCCTTCAAATCCTCTCTAACTAACACTTATAATATTATAACACACAACACACTTGAATACACTCATTATAAACGCTATAATTTTCTCTAGTTAATATTATTAAGAACTGTCCTAATAATTAAAAGCAACAACAAAAAAATTGATGATGCTGAAGAAAATAAGGAGAAATAATAAAGATGATGATTTTTGCTCTTGTCTTCCATTTCTTGTCGCTTACGTCATAAACACACGCACACATGTCATGTGTCTTTCTGTTCGTTTGTTTATTTATGTGTGTTGCTTGTGTATATATATTTATCTCTATATGTTTGTATATGTATAATTGTTGCGTCTTGCAGGTAGGGCTGTTCAATGTAGGCCTCCTCCTACCACTACTACCAGTGCTACTACTACTACTAACCATGATTCGTTGGAGGGTGAAATAAATAGGCATCATCCACCACCTGGTGGCGGTTGTGGTGGTGGTGGTCACGGTGGTGGACACGGTCACACTAGTGCGGTGGCCTCCTCAGCTTCCGCTGCCGCCATCACGACCACCGATCCCCTTTCCACTTCCTCCAATTCCTCTTCTGACGCCCAATCAGATGCCACTTTCACCGGTTCCGAATTGGCTCTAGCCAGGGACACCACTTTGCTCGTCCGTCACGGTGAGCCCATATTAATAAAAAAAATAACCTACTGACATCGTCTAATGATAAACTTAGGAGGATCAAAATCGTCATCAATATTTATATATCAACCCTCCTCCTCCTCCTCCTCCTTCATTCTTTTCTTTTTCTCTTTCATTTCTTATAATTTTTTTTTTTTTCATTTTGAAATGTTTAATTATTGTGGCTCAACTTCCTGTTTTCTTAATCAGGAATCAAGATTTCAATTAAGAATTCGTTTTCTGATAAAAAAAAAAGGGGTGGTGGTGTTGAGAACCTCCTCTCTCTCTCTCTCTTCCTGAAAACAGGCAAAAATGAAATGGAGGAGGAGGAGGAGGAGGACACTATCGAAAGAAACACGTTTCCTGTCCGCGTGTCAGTTTGCAAGGTTATTTTATAAATTGTGACATTTAAATAAAAATGAGGAACTTCGTTGATTTTATTGAGAATTTATTTTTTTATTAAAAAGAAAAAGATTAAAAATTAATCATCCAGTTTAAAATTATTAATTACAACCAAAAAAATCTATAATAATTATTAGGCTTAAATTTTTACTTTAAAAATATATATAAAACGGAGAAATGTGTGGAGTATTGCAAAAGAAACTTCAATCAGGGGGAGCTTTTGGATGATAACAGAATTTTTTGTTTCGTTTATTTCTCGTCTTTTTTTTTCATTTTTAATTTGATAATTTTTTAATTAGGAATCACTACAATTGTTGTGCTTTTAATTTTCCTGTACTTTTTATATATGTTTTTTGAGTAAAAACGATCGCTTCTTTTTTAATATTTCACATCTTTCTATTATTATTTATGCATTCTTTTTTCTTCTTCTCTCTCTCTCTTCTAACTTCCTCCTATTCGTTTTATTTAAAATCTCTAAAAAGCTTTCAAGTTTCATCCCTTACCATCCCCATATTCCCCCTTTACCCTTACAAATGTATTCTGAAAGTGATCCATCGAAAAACACAAAAAAGAGAAAGGGGGGAGAGAGAGAGAGAGAGAGAGAGAGAGAGAGAGAGAGAGAGAGATTTGAATAGCCATTCACTTTGAACATTTTATATATGAAATGGGATTTCTATTGATGGACTTCACTGATATTATTCAATGAAGAAGCCAACTTCATCCATCCATCCATCCATCTATGGATATTTTATTGGAGAGAGGGGGTGGTTGAGTAAGAGAGAGAGAGAGAGAGAGTGGCCTCACTTAACTGACTGACTGACTGGCTTGCAGGCATGTTGGTTGGTTGCATGACCATCGCCACTACTGACTCTTATAAAAATTCATACCCAAAATGCCCTACAAATACACCCACCATTTTATATAGAAGCGAAAAAAAAGTGTTCTATTTCAATACATTATTTAAATGAGTACTGGATATTTTTATACCTTTTTTTTCTGCTCGAATTTGTACGCATGCGCGCATGATGCATGGTTCCGATTTCTTCAGAACTAAAATTGTTTGTTGTATATTCATTCTCTCCCCCCCCCCGCTTTCCTCCTCCTTTAAAACCCCTTTTTTCATACCCCCAATGAGAGATATGTTTGTTATTTGGGGACTCGTTTTTATTTCATGTCTCCATTTATCATTTGTGTGTTGGTTTATGGGAATAAGCTTAAGGATCAAACAGCGACAAATATAAAATTCTTTAAAACCCCCCTTAAAATCACACTTTCACTTCTGGTTTTTTTCTCTCGTTTTATTTATTTATTTTTTTTTTTTTCAGTGTTTTTTGTTATAACTATTTTGTACATTGACTGAAGAAAAATTGTAAGAATTGACGCAAATAATAAAAGATTAAGTGTAAAAACGCATTAAGAACGATTTAAGCTTTGAAAACGTTCATTTACAGCGTAATCTGAAGGGGATTTATTTTCATTTTAGGCTATTTTTCCAAATTCACTGAAACTAAAAATGTTTGGTCTTCTTATGAGGAGATGGAAAGAGAGAGAGAGAGAGCTTTACAGAGAGAGTGAAAGGAGGAATCAATGGAAAATTGAATTGAAATTATTTCATTTTTATCAGAATCATCGACTGATGGAAATTAATTATTAAAAAATAAAAAGCGATAATTTTAGCAATTTGGAAGGTCCAATGAGGGGGTGGAGGGAGGACTTCGAGTTATAGGCCTAATACTGTAGTTGTTATATGAACAAAAATTGAGTGTCAGGTGAAGATGACAGAAGTGAGAAACATAAAGAAACTAAGGATCGTATTCTTAGTGCTATTCTTATGCTAAGTCAAAGCTAATTAAAACAGATACTCATCAACTTTTACATGAAACTTCCTATCTAAAGAAGTTCTTGAGTTTAGCACTACCTTTGACTTAGCAAGCAATCATTAAGAATACGACCCTTTATTAACCTAGCAGAAATGGATGGTACAGGTGATTCATTTTGAACGATATTAAATAATATTTATATATTAAATATAATAAGGTGTAAATTTTGTTTTAAATTTTAGTGGTAAGGAATGAAGGAGAGGAGCTCAGGGGTGAGGGCATTGGGGTGGTCCCCTTCCCGTTCTCCTCGCACTGAGAGAAATTATCAGGCACAAGAGTGTTGAAGGGGGGGGGGGGGGGGGTTGAGAGAGAGGGTATTTTTTATATCAAAAGTACTTTTTTTTTCTACTTATACCTCCTATATACAATACATATATATGTATGTTGTAAATGGATGTCTTTATTGATTTAGCCCTGTCTTTTCTTCGTTTCCATTTCTGATTCTGCCGTTAGGTCAAATGTAACTCATTTGTTTCAAGGCATATCTCTCCCTTCCTCCCAATTCTACTCTAAAACCTTATTTCAACAGTTGAAACATATAGATAAAATACCCTCCTCCTCCCCCTCCCCCTGCAAATATGCATATGTGTATTTTTTTTTCTTCTTTCTCTATGAAACTTGTTTTCAAGTGAATGATGTCATTTGCTGTGGAAATTTTCGTTTCTGTCGGCTGTTCCTATTCTGAAATTTCTTTTATTTTTTATCATTGCATCGTCTTCTATCCAAAAATGCACACACATAGATAGATAGAGAGATAGATAGAAAGAGAGAGAGTAATGGAAGAGTCATAACTTGAAATATTAAATTTGCATGCAATTTGCGAGCTCTTTTTTTATTTTGCGCACAGTTCTTCTCCCCCCCCCCCACCCCATTTCGATGCATATGTCTCTTGTAGTAGTAGGAGTAGGAGTAGTTCTAGTAGTAGTACTAGTAGTAAGTTATAGTAGGTTGTAGTTGGGATGATGATGATGATGGCATATTATTATTTTCCAACATTCTATTTGATGTTGCGAAAATGTGTCCATGAAAGCGAATAATCTCATCAGAAAGTGCGAACAACCAATGAGATGACGATAATAATGGGATTCGTTCTTCTCCTTTTTCTGATGGTTCACTCTCTTTCTATCTCTCTCTCTCTCTCTCTCTCTCTCTCTTATGATATTATTTTATCACATTCTATGAGTGTGTCTGTAAACCTGTGTCATATGTATGATAATGATATGACACCTTTTTTATAATCAGGTGGCTTCGTAGATAATCCAGTGGATCATTTCACTCCGGACGTCCCTCCTCGTAACATCTCGATGGGTCGAGCGAATTCTCAGGTCCACCATGGAAGTGGTGGACGAGGTCATCATGTGTCCAACACTGGACCCGATCGAGAAGCCGATTTTGAACCTTCCTGTCTTGCCAGAACGCCTTCCGGCTCCATGTTTATTCCATCAGGTTCCATTTTCAATTCTCTTTTTACGGTGGTTTTCTTTATTAATAATATATAATACTAATACTGTTTTAAATAGATTTGCCAAAAAATCCATCTTCTCCCCAACACAATACAACAGGATCACCGACCAATAGTCCTAAGAAGGGAGATTCTCTTAAGGCCAACGCAGACAGGTAATTAATTAATTAACCCCTGATTGAATCTCACCTGTTCACATGACCTCCTATTATACGTTCAAGTTGTAAACTCTTAATTGGTAACAACAATTCAAGATTCGGGGTTCGAGTACTGCACCCAGTTTTAGGAACAACTTTAAAAAGTAGATATATTAATTACAATTAAATTATTCTTGGCTTGAAATATATAATAGACAAATATAATTAATGATTTACAAAGCCATAGTAGACTGAGAATTCACTTTTCACTGTTTTTCTTTATTGAATTTTAAGTTTACTATGGCTTCGTAATTAATTAATTAAATTTGTCTATTTAAAAAGTAAAATAATAAATGATGTTGAAAAGAAAAAAAAAAAAAATAACAAATCATATCCATATTGTGATTTTTCAAAATAAATACTTTTTATTTTAGTTTAAATGAAATTGATTTAAATAGTTTTAATAAGTTTTGAAAATAATGAACAAATCAGTTACTTATTCTAGTTTCTAACAGTTTGAGGTTGTTGTTATTGTCAAAAAAATTATTATATCTGAGCTAAATTATTGTAGTTGTGAAATCACCTTTAAAATATTCATTGAAAATAGATAACACTTGGAATTAAAAGTTTTAACGCGAGACGGTTAGGTTAAAACTTAAAACCGAATATACTACTTATTACAAGTATTAACAATCAGTAAAATCATTCAATACGATGGCGATATGGGGATTGTATTTATTTAGTGATGTGAGTAAAAATGTGGGAGTTTTAAAGTAAGGATTAAAAAAGGAGGAAAAAAGGACCGTCTATTAAATATTTCTACTTTTTTTCTTGTTAAATTTGTAATTTGTTCGTTTTTGTTTGTGTAATGTGCGTTTATTATTCAAGTAATGATATAAAATGGGCTTTTGCTCCTTTTTTGCCTTTTCGTGTTGTTTGTTTTATGAATTTCATTGGATTAAGTGAGAATACTTAATAGTATGCCTCTGGGGGGGGGACGGATAACAAGGAAACACCGAGAGAACAAACAAAAACAACTTTCGAAGATTTTTTTCTCTCCTCCTCCTCCTCATATTCCTCTAAAACAGCTTTTTTTTTTAAAAAAAATATTGATTGCAACATTGTCTTCTTATTATTAAATTATATATCGAAGCATAAACCAAATTGAAGTTTGTGCACTGTTTTAGATTTCAACTGAAATCCTCTTCTCACTTGTGGCGGGGAATTTGTAAATTTTTCGGTTGTTCGTTTGCCACATTTTGATTTTCTCATCTCTATTTTTTTTCTTCTGCCTCATTAAAAAAAGGTCCTTTGCCACGAATACGGTGCTGGTGTCCGGAACTGGTCCCGTCCGAAATAACTTACGGCGACCGACGTCCAATCATTTTTCGCATTCTCGTTTTCGACTGCGGAAGAATTTTTCCACTTGTAGTTGGAAATGTACAGCCATTTTGTTTATATTTTTCTGCATCGTTTTATGTGTGGCATTAGCCTATTTTGGAGGTAACGATGTGAATTTTTCTTCTTTTCTGTTGCTTCTGCTTTTTTATCTTATTATCTATCTTCGAATGATTTTTCAGCCATGAGTGTGATGAGGTGGCAACAGGAGAGTGGAAAGCCTTGTGCTGTCGTAGTGGAGGACGCGGAGCCCGTGTTAGTCACGACCAACGATCTGAACAGTACGTATCAAGTCGGATCGCGAACTGAAGGTAAAGACAGGTTGTTTGCTCGTTTGGTTCGGTCCCTGGACACGGGGATCTCCTCCGAAGTCCCTCGAGTAGACGACGCTGTGGAGGGCAGCGGAGGGCTCGAGGTGGGGGGGAGGGAGATGAACGATTTTCCATCCCCTTCCATCGAGAATTCTATTAGCCCCGTCTTGCATCTGATGAGGGGTTTCAATCACTCGACCGAGGATTCGGTTGCCGCAAAAAAGGCGGCAACCAACGTCATCGGTGTCGACGTCGACGATTCCGACCGTTACTCGGTGTCGAAGGATGATTATTCCTCTCGTTCCCACCTTGTCGAAGAGGGGTTTATCCCTGTTGACTCATCTTCAATTGGCAACAAAGCTTTCTCTCCGTTAGAAACGTCGTCCAAACAGCAGCGGCCGCCTCCGACGTTACTAGTACAGACGACGACCGAGAACGACGTCAGTGAACCTTCTTCGTCTCCATCTTTCATGACGACCGACACTCCAAAGTGGCCGACTCCGTCAGACGACCACCAAAAAGGATGTTTCTGCAGTTGTCCTTGCGCCTTTGTTTCTGAAACGGACGAATCCAGAACTGAATCCTCACAAATGAATCTTCCAGAAGTTGATCAAGAATCTGTTGACGTAAACGGAGAACTCGGAATGTTGGCGCATTTAGACAAGAACGCTACAATTTCCTCCTCCTCCTCCTTCCATGAAATTAATTCCACAATCTCTACTAATAATTCAACTCCACAATTCGACCTAATTAACATACTTAATAACAACACTAACGCCACCGATTATCGTCTTTATGATCATTTCACTGATGATGATGGTGATGATGATGATGATTTGGTGAGTTTCGACGCCACCACCACCAATATGACGAGTGTTAATCCCCCACCTCCCCCGCCTCCTCCTCCGTCTAGAGCGTTGGACGCCATCGTCTCGAACGTAGTAGTTCCCTTGTCACGTTGGGCCGCTCCTCCTGATGAAACTTCTGTCTCGCCTTCCATTTTAGTCGCAGGTGAGAGGGAGGGACGGTGGAAAAAGATGTTGATTTTTATTTCTCGAGCTTTCAAAATACTTTTGATGAGAGAAAAATGAAACGATTGGTTTCACACTCTGACCAGTGGTTTTCTTTTCTCTCTTTTTTACGTTTCATTTCGTTTTTATTATTTTTTATCATTTCTGTTTCTTGTCCTTTTATGTTTTTCGTCAACTTTTTTTTTCCTTTTGTGTTTCTCTTAAATTAAATGTTTTTTCATTTTAATATTAATTGTGTTTTAATTCCAAACTAATCCGAAGGAAATTCCTTCCTCCCTTCCTCTCATGAAGACACAAAGACATTCATTCACTGTTGTGTTTTCTGTTTGTTTTGATCTCAGTTCTCTTTGCTTTTTGTTTATGCTTCAATTATTAAATGCTGTCCTTTTTATAACCAAAAAAAAAACAAAAAACAAAATTAGGACCAACAGCTTTTCCAGCCAAGACTTTACCTCCGGATGGAAATTCATTTATGGACATTGTTTTGGGACGTAGAGTGACCAATGATATTCCACCTTATGGTCATTGGAATGCTCAGTTTCATCAACCTCGAACTGCATTTGTTCGTTTTAACTACACCGTTCCGAAGGATGCGAGCCTAGGGATTTACGGTCGTCGGAATGCCATTCCGACTCACACTCAGTACGATTTTGTCGAGATTCTCAGTGACGAGGAAAAACGGCGAAAGAGAAATCTCAAGGTTTTTTCTTGCAGACTTTCTTTTTGTAATTCTCGAATAAAAACCCTGGCTGAATACCATTTATTTTTGTTTGTTTTTACATTGAAAGGAGACCATCAATATCGTTTTCGTCCAGTATTTGGACGCTGGTCAGTGGTTCTTGTCCATGTACAATGATGACAATAAATTACGAGATGTCTCGTTTATAACTGCCATTGCTGGTTAGTGCTCAATTTCTAACTTGTTGTTGTAATTTCTTGTTTTTATGTAGCAATTAGGAAAGTGTTGTGTTAAAATCGATTATCGTGCTCGAAAAATATTAGCACTTGGAAGACAGGTTGAGTTTGTGTTGGTCATGTTATTTAAAGTCGTGTGCTTTTATATCTTGTTAGTTGTACACTTTTTTAAAAAAAGAGAGAATTCGTTTCAGATGACCTGAGTGTCGGTTGTCCGTACGATTGTCACGACCACGGCACGTGTGTACGTGGCGTTTGTGAGTGTTACCCGGGATACACCGGTCACGACTGTTCTCGAAGTATGGAGCCATGTTTTGATGACTGACGTTTTATTCGCGTGACAAATTAAGTGCTCGTTGATTTCCAAATGTAGGTGTTTGTCCGGTGCTTTGTAGTGGAAACGGAGAATATCTTAACGGTCATTGTGTTTGTAAACCCGGGTGGAAGGGGAGAGAGTGCAACTTACGATACGATGAATGTGAAGTTCCCGGCTGTCATGGTCATGGCCACTGCATAGATGGAAAATGTCGTTGTGCCAAGGGATACAAGGGAGAATTCTGCGAGTTAGGTAATTGTTATAGAAGGCGTCATTCAATTTAAATTGAAAACTTGGTGGTTTTGTAACAAAATTATTCTGCTTTTAGTGGATTGTCTCGTGGCAGACTGCACGGGACATGGAGTGTGCGTAGAAGGGAGTTGTATCTGTCATCGCGGATGGAAGGGAGATGCGTGTGACGAAGTCGACGGTGAAGTTAGAAAGTGTCTTCCCGATTGTTCGGGACATGGGAAGTTCGACTTAGAAAAGGTCAAGTGTGTCTGTGATTCAAAATGGACCGGTCCTGACTGTTCGAAAGGTGAATTCTTTTTGTTGTCGTTGGTTAATTAGTTAGGGTTAATTTACTGTGTATTCTGTAGAATTGTGCGACATGGACTGCGGTCAGCGAGGACGTTGTGAATCGGGACGATGTCATTGCGACGAAGGTTGGACGGGTCCTAAATGCGACATAAAAATGTGCGATCCACGATGTCTAGAGCATGGCCAATGCAAAAACGGAAGTTGCATTTGCATTCAGGGTTGGAATGGACGCCATTGCACTCTAGGTGATTTTGTGGTCGACACTTTTGACGCATGGGCTGTGACTGTAGTGGGCTTTACTGGTCCTCCTGAATGGGCGCTGCCAAATACTTTTTACCAGAGCCGTTTTTACCTTTGTTACGGCCCTTGCTTTAATGTGCCCCTAACCCGAAATGGCTGCTGAATGTTTGTGTTTTCGATAAAATTAGACGGTTGCCCTCGTAATTGCCACAACCATGGCGATTGCGTTCATTCGAGAGATGGAGATTGGATGTGCCAGTGTATGGCCGACTGGGAGGGACCCGATTGTAGCATTTCTCTGGAACGCATCTGCGACGACGACAAAGATAACGATAATGGTATCGTTCATTCTTATTTTAACGTCGTTGTAACTTCCATCGGTTTTAAGCAATTCCATTTTGTTTTTTTGTTTTAAGACGGTCTGATCGATTGCGAAGACAGCGAATGTTGTCCGTCCAAATCGTGTTCGGACAGCGTCATGTGCTCTTCGACGGCCGATCCGTTGGAGATTCTCCTGAAGAAACAACCACCGGCAGTTACAGCCTCCTTTTTTCAACGAATGCGCTTTTTAATCGAGGAGGACAGCGTCCAGAATTATGCTCGAAAGAACGCGTTCAATGAAAGGTGAGAGACTATATTCTTTTTCGTCCAAGGTTAAGACAGACACAATTCACCATTTTGGCTCTCAATTCATTAGGTTTTATGGGCAAAATGTACAAATGTAATTGTTGCGTTGTTGTTGTTGTTATTTTCTTTGTTGTTACTCGAGGCCCCAAACTGCCCGTTTTAGAAAATGAGAAACAAACGAAGACGTGTTTATAACGTAGGTCTGTGTGTATGTGTTTGGTTCGTATACGGCTTCGGCTTCGTATCCGTTACGAGAAAGGCAGAGGGGAGTCGTTTGTTTACTTTGTTGCACGATGAATTCTCTTTGTAATGTTTATTTGGTTGTACATTTATTGTTCCTTGTGGAACAATTTCTGAAAACTATAGTTGGAATGAAGACTTTTCTTTCTCATTCTCTCTCTCTCTCTCCCCCTCTCTCTCTCTCCCCCTCTCTCTCTCTCCCCCTCTCTCTCTCTCTCTCTCTCTATAATTCACTTTTCTATCTTCCTCTTTATACAAATCCTCAAATGTTCCTTTTAATTCTACTACTACTACAACTAACGTATTTATTTCATTGATCGTATATTTTGGCCGGCCGAGTTTTGTGTTATAACAGCATTAATACTTATAATAACAATAAGAATAACAAAAACTGTTATGTCGTTGAAATTTAAAATTTGTCTTTTCGTTTGTCTCTTTAATGCATCCCAAGTGTGTTTTGGAATTTCTTCAATACGAGGTACGTATGAACATGTAAACGTGGTTATGGTGGTGGTGGTTGGTTGGTTTTGGTGGGTTCGATTTTGTTTGCACGTTGGGTTTCGATCGACGATGTCGTAGATTATCTTAACAACAGTAACAAGATTCTTTAATATTTTGCCGTTTATACGTTTTTTTGTTGAAGTCGTGCCTCTGTAATTCGAGGACGAGTTGTGAGTCCTTCTGGTAGTGGGATCGTTGGTGTCCGTGTGAGCACCAATAATTCTCAGGAGGGTTTCACGGTGACTCGTCAAACTGGATGGTTAGTTTTATATAGACAGCATTTTCACAAAATGAGGGATTTGTGTTAGAAACGGTGTCATTATTTAGGTTTGATCTTATGGTGAACGGCGGAGGAGCCGTAACCCTTCAGTTCGTTCGTGCGCCCTTCAAGATGTTACAGAAGGCCGTGATCATTCCTTGGAACGAAGTGATCATAATCGATAACGTTGTCATCCATACTCAAGATGGAGGCGACGTCGGAGTTTCCGTAGAGCCTTGTGCAGATCACGATTACGACGGCGTCAAACCCGTTGTGTTGGCCACTTGGAAACACGAGTTTCTCGGTGGCTGTCCCGAAAGGAGCACCATTTTGGCAGAATCGCAGGCATGCGATTTTTTACATTCACTATAAATTTATTTTTTTTTAGTTTGAAATTTATTTTAATTTACATTTTTATCTGAATTTACTTAGGTGATACAAGAAAGTTTGACTATTCCGGGTACGAGCCTCCACCTCATGTACCACAGTAGCCGTGCTGGAGGCTACTTGTCGACCATTCAGTTGCAATTGACTCCCGCTCGCATTCCAAAGACTCTGCGTCTCATTTATTTGCGGATTTCTATTGAAGGAATCCTCTTTGAAAAGATTTTCGAAGCGGATCCCGGACTCAAATACACTTATGCGTGGAACAGACGAAATGTTTACAGACAAAGGGTTTATGGCGTTACGACAGCAACTGGTAATAATTATAATAAGCTTTTTCGTTTGAATTCTGATTAAAACGTGGTCTTTCTTTCGCGAATAAAAATATACGACAGTGTCAGTGGGATATGCGTACAGCACGTGTAAAACTGTGATCTGGGATGTACAGACGACGAAATTGAGTGGTCACGACATGAGTATTTCCGATATCGGAGGTTGGAACCTTGACATCCATCATCGTTATAACTTCCACGAGGGCATTTTACAAAAAGGAGACGGGACTAACATTTATCTTCGCTATAAACCGAGGGTTCTGTTGACGACGATGGGAAATGGACAACAGCGACATCTCGATTGCTTCAATTGCAATGGACTTGCAGCCGAGCAGAGGTTGGTGGCTCCGGTCGCTCTGGCGGCATCTCCAGATGGGAGCCTCTACGTCGGGGATTTCAATCTCATTCGACGAATTCTTCCCGACCAGACGGTTCAGACCGTTTTGAAACTCAAGTCTGTCGTTTCGATGAATTTTTTTTTTCCGTTCATTTTTTAATAGTTTAAAACGTCATTTTAAATTTATTTTTTCCTTCATTAGTCTTTCTCAAGTAGCTTATCGTTATCACATGACTGTGAATCCCGTCGATGGATCTGTTTATTTATCTGATCCTGAACGCCATCAGATATTACGTGTGAAGATGGTGGACGACATAACGGACGTCGAGAACAACTACGAAGTTGTTATTGGCAGTGGAGCGCGTTGTCTTCCTGGAGACAAAAGTAGTTGTGGAGACGGAGGATTGGCTAAAGATGCGAAACTCATGTATCCAAAAGGTGAGTTGGAGTATGTTTTGTTTTTTGTCTGCCATCTATGCGTTTTCAACGCCACATTTTTCTTTCTTCTAAAGGAATTGTGTTTTCTGCCGATGGAATCGTTTACTTTGCCGATGGAACAAACATTCGAATTGTCGATAAGAAGGGTTACATCCATACGTTGATTGGAGATCATCATCATAAAGGGCACTGGAAACCAATTCCTTGCCACGGGACGCTCAACTTGGACGAGGTACTTTGCGATATATACGTTGATATCTGACAGTTGCATTTAAAGTGTTCCAATGGCCCCGTTTACAGTTTCAAACCACCTTATTTGCCAAATATTAATCAAGATGAACATGTTCTACTTTCAGGTTCACTTACGATGGCCAACTGAATTGGCCGTCAATCCACTGGACAGATCGTTGCACATCATAGACGACCACATGATATTGAAGCTGACACAAGATGGTCGTATAAAAGTTGTTGCTGGTCAACCTCTTCACTGCCCTTCACCGGGATCCGGAAGAGACAATCTGGAACTGGCCTCTCACACCACTCTAATATCCCCCGAAAGTATTGCTTTTGCTCCCTCGGGCGAGCTTTACATCGCTGAAAGCGATTCTCAGCGTATTAACAGGGTTCGCGTCATCGGAACTGACGGCAGAATCGCCGATTTTGCCGGAGTTGAATCGAAGTGCAACTGTTTGGAAAACAACTGCAAATGTTTCGACGAAGATCACTTTTTAGCTTCTCTATCGAAACTGAGTACGATCTCGTCCGTATCTGTGACGCCCGATGGTATCGTTCACATTGCGGATCAAGGAAATCTTCGAGTGCGATCCGTAATGGCGACACTTCCCGAACCGACGCGATTTCGCGAGTACGAGATCTATTCGCCCGAGACGCAGGAGGTTTACGTCTTTAATCGTTACGGGCAACACGTTCTCACCAAAAACATACTTACGGGGAAAACCGTTTACACCTTTATGTACAATTTGAACACGAGTTTCGGAAAGTTGAATTCTATTACGGATGCTGCCGGCAACAAGATATTTATTCTACGAGATTATAGCACAATGGTGAACACGATCGAAAACACTCAGGGACAGAAAGTCCGTCTAGTCAATACGAGGATGAGGATGTTGCAGAATTTCGTTTTACCCGGTTCTTACAACGTCACTTTCGATTACCACGGTAGCACGGGGTTGTTGAAGAGTAAACGAGACAGTTTGGGACAGTCGTTTGTTTACGTTTACGACGACAACGGGCGCCTCATAGAAGCGATAACACCGAGTGGAGAGATCGTTCAGTTGAAGTTCGATTTGAGTGTGAAAGGGGCCGAAGTGACGGTGACCAGAGACAGGGGCGTTGTGTCGGCCATGCAAATTAAGGGGTTGACTGTGACAAATAGGCAAGGTGGGCGCAGAGAACGACCTCTAGATTGAGAGTGTGTGGTTATGATGAGTGCATTTGCCTAATTAAGAGTGTTCTGACTCATTTATTGTAGGCATGGCAGAGAGCAAGATCGTTGTCCACAATGAAGGTGGGGTGACACTTCACTATCCTTGGGGTCGAAGTGTCATCACGGAGGCGGCCACTTATCCTATTTTATCAGATGTTAATCCAGTGCTAGGTAAATTAATGCCTTTTCTGTGTCCTAGTGTTATTTTTCGAGATGGACAATTTTGTTTCTCGTTCGCAAAAGGCGAAAGTTTTCCGATTCCAAGTCGGCAAAAGATCTACATTCACGACGATCTGGTTCATCGTATGGAGTGGCGTTATTACCTTCGAAAGGACGGTAAAGGGAGAGACAAACACATCTCTCAGGTCATCCGCAAGATGAAAGTAATTACTCCTCGCTATTCATTTGAATTTCTTTTTTTTTTTTTCGCTTTTGACAACTAGTTGTAATAATTCCTTTCGAATCTTTCTTTGTCTGTTTACGATTCTTCATTCGTAGATCAACGGCGATAATCTTTTGGCTGTCGAATACGATCGTGATGCTGCTACCGAAACTGTGTTCGATCAGAACCAAGCGGCCCTTTTGACTGTCACTTACGATGGTGTGGGTCGTCCTCAGCGGTGGGTTCCCGCTTACAACTTAAGTGCAGTGGATCTCAAGTACGACAGATTCGGTCGTTTAGCCCAGTGGCAGAGGGGCGACGTCAGCGAACAGTATGAATTCGATCGAGAGGGACGACTGGCGGCCGTTCGTTATGCTGACAAACTCACTTTGAGCTATAAGTTCGGAGATACTCTAAGTGCTTTGGTGCGTCTTGAAATAACTGCTTTCCAGCCCAGTTAAACATAATGTAAAATCGTTGGTTTAACTTTATTTTTCCCTTTAGCCGACAGAGATCATCCTTCCGAGCGGTCGGCGCTATGTGTTGCAGTACGACGAAATGGGCAGCCTTCAGGCGATCGTAACACCGAAAGAGCACAAACATGAATTTAGCATTCAGACGTCACTTGGCTTTTACAAACTACAATACACGGCACCGAGTATGCGCCAACCGTTCATCATACAATACAACGACCGTGGAGAACTGATGGCCACGATGTATCCTGGAGTGAAGGGACGTGTTTCTTACTCTCACAGCAGCGACGGCAAATTGGAAACTTTGATGTTTGGCGATTCCAAGATTGAGTACGTTTATTACGGCGACACAAGTTTGCTGAAACACGTATCGATCGATGCATCAGGGTTCGACTGTCGAACCGATTACAAATACCACGGAGCTTTAGTCAAAGAGGAGAAGATTCGATTTGGCGTTAAGCTCGGTTTGAGCGGAGTTCGAATCAAATATCAGTACGATGGAAACGCGCGATTCCAACGTTCGGAACTCGAAATCAACGGCAAAGAAGTTTATCCGCTCAATTTTAACTACAACATAAAGACGGGAATGTTGGAAAATGTGATGCAGTTTACATTGAAACGGGTTCGATTCGACGAGTCCGTTTTCGAAAGCAAAGAGGAACAATTTTCTAAGGTTCGGCTACTCGATCACTACGGTCGTACAGTTGCCGTTTCCGTTACGATCGCCGGTAAAGAGGTTTACCACAGCGTTCTCACTTACGACGTACGAGATCGGTTGCAACGAACTCAGACCAAAGTTGGTTCGATGGGATCGTTCGTTCATTGCAACTATTCGTACACGGTGGATGGACTTCTAGAAGAGGTAGGCGATCAAGACTCTTCGAAATCGTGGAAGTTCCGTCACGACGAGAACGGTAACATCGTTGCCATCGTTCATGGCAAGAAAGAAATGAAGTTGCGTTACAATGAAGGCGATCGGTTGATTGCTTTCGGTGATTTCGATATGAATATCATCGACGGTCGTGGTTTTATGGTGCAGAAAGGCGAAGAGAAATTCCTTTACAATGCTCATGCACAACTCACTTCTGCGGCACATAGAAATCTGTACGAAGTTCATTATCATTATGACGCTTTAGGACGACTGATCGCTCGAAAGGACACTCAAGGGAACATAACGCAGTATTTTTATACGGACGTCCGTCGACCCGAGTACGTGACTTACGTTCATCATCCGAAGACGTCTCAGACGGTTCAACTGATGTACGACGAGTTGGGCCACCTAACTTATGTCGAACATCGGAACGCAAATGCCAAATACTTTGTGGCGACCGACAGTGTCGGTTCTCCGGTCGCTTTCTTCGACTCTCAAGGAAACTGCGTCAAAGAGGTTCGTCGATCTCCGTTCGGAGCCATTCTCGAAGATTCCAATCCTCACCTTTACATCCCCGTGGATTTCCACGGTGGTCTACACGATCCCATTACCGGATTGATACATTACGGAAGTCGTGTTTATGATCCGATTCAGACTCAGTGGATGACTCCTGACTGGGAGAATATTCTAGACTACATCGTTGCACCTCAGAACATGTATTTGTATCGGTTTAAGAACAACGATCCATTGAATCCGTCGTCAGAAAAGCAAAAGTACTTCACAGGTAAATTCATTTTAATCAAACGATTGATCGATGTTTTAAGATGTTTTATGTCGGGTGTTTGTTGTTGTTGTAGAGCTCGTCGATTGGCTTCCTATGTTTGGTTACAACATGGAAGACATCTCTGGAGGACGTGGTGAATCTCAGGCCCTCGTTGGAATGACAAATGCTGCAGCTATGGCTAGTAACTTGCCAGTTATATCCGGTCTCGGATGTGCCGCCGATGTCATCACACGAGAGTTTTATCGTTTGAGTTTCGTTCCCGTAACTCGAGTTAAGGCGGAGACGCACTTCTCACTGAGGAGGCCGCCGATCACGCACAAGAGGGCCGTTTTCGGAGACGGAATCCTCGTTTCGAGGCAGAACGGAAGAGCCATAGTCAACATCTTGGATGGAGCCAGTCAAATAGTTCAGGATGTGATTGTTTCAGTGCTAAATAATTCTCATTTCTTAGACATCCATTTTGCTTCTCACGGGCAAGATGTTTTCCATTTTGTAAAAGACGGTCCCACGAATAAAGTGCAAGACGATCACAATCAACTGCAACGTCTCAGTGGCGTTTTCAATGTTTCCATGCACGACTCCGAACATGGCACCGATCTCAAACTTCACGGCCACAGCGCCACCATAAACATCCGTTACGGAACGACGGTCGACCAGGAGAGACACCGTCTCTTGAAACACGCTCGGAAGAGGGACATCGATCAACTCTGGAATCGTCCTGATCGAGATCTAGTCGTCGGTAAGTTTCGAATGTCGATCGTAACTTTTGTCTCGTTTTTCTTATCGTTTGTTTGTTTTGCGTTTCCTTTATTTAGAGAATCTTTTGTTAGGTGGTGAATTTAAGCGACGAGGTGGCGGCGGCGGCCGACGTCGAAGGAAAGATCGTCAGAACACTAAGTGAAATGGAGAAAGATGGAGTGTTGGGATTTTTGTTTTTGTAGATTGCCTCTGTATTATCTCAGGTTGTTGTTATTCCTTTGTGAGCGCGCGTTAGTTGTTGGGCCCCGATCCCATCCAATTACTCTGCCGTGTGTTTGTGTGTGTCCGACAACTGCTCGCAATTTGAGATAAAACACATATGATGATGAGGATGCTCTATAAGGTGGTGAGATAGAGAGAGATAAATGTTAGAGGGGGAGGGACCGTCTGATATCGTTTAAAGTGAACGATGTGTGTCGATCGATCGGACCGATACCTCCTAGTCCTCCTCCTCTACGATTTAAAAGTCCGTCGTTTCCTTTGGCTCGTTACAATCAATTTGAAACTACTGTGTTTTGACAGAAAATGTCACTTTTTGTCTCCTTTCATTTTTTTTTACTTTTTTTTTGTGATTTTTCACAATCTGCCTGTGAAAATCAGCCGCCAAAAAAAATTTAGTCATTTAAAAACGACTAAATCTTGATTTTTTTAAAAAAAAAAAAGTCATTTGCTTTTGACATTTTATATTGTCAATAATAATAATAAGTGAAAAAAAAGAATGATGGTGATGATGATTTTTGATGAATTTCAACCAGAGATGCCAGTAAAAAAAACAAAAGAATCTTTGAATGTAATTTGGTGCTGCATCAATTAACTGTTATAATTTTGTAAAAAAAAATTATTAATAATAATAATAATGGTCAGTTTAAATTTGTGTTATTTCAGTGATTTCTATTTGCATATTTATTTTGCAAAAAATACATTAATTAATTAATAGAAGAATGAATTTCTGGCTGGTGACCGTGGCGGTGGAGGCGGTTCAACTGACTCCGCGTCACTTTCTTTTCATTTTGCCGTTGTTTTTGTGTTTTACGTTGTGATTTTTGTTGATTAAATCTGTTAGACTGATTTAATATTGGTTTTCATACCATATTTATGATGTTTTTTTTAATGAACATGTGATTTATTCAACGTTTCTGAAAGTAACACTAATTGAAAGTGTCTTAGAAGCTACTGTAGAACGGGTAGTTGAATCACTAATATTAACATCTTTCAAAATAAACTATTTATAGGCAGAATTTTTTTAACAAAAAATTATATATTGTCTGCTTAAAGTTGGGTGATTTTTAAACACACATAAAAATCGCTCTTCTTAATAACTGTGCTCCTGAAAACCAGCTTAAATGGGCATTTTTTTACTAATAATATGACCATGTTGTATGTTTTACAGTCTACAATGAAAATTGGAAGTGCCAACCGCAACCTCCATCTGTGGGTATGTGTGTGGGCGGGGGGAGTGGGTCCTTCGTTTCATAGAAAACTTCCATTTTACGTATTGAAGTTACTGGCAATAATTATGAATTTAATTTAAAGTTTTATTTCGGTGTTACGTCCTAGAGGAGCTTTAAAACCATTTAAGTGGTTTTATAACAATTAAGTGACAAAAATATATTATTGTTATTAATGTTGCATTCAACAAAAAAGAAATAATTTATTCGAAATTTCTTACAGGTAACGAACTAACTAGAATATAAATATTTTCAGACATCATTCGTTGTGGATGTCTTTTTAATTATTATTTTTTTAGTATGAGATATTATGCAGATATTATATGTACTGCAAAACGAAAGGAATTTCCTGATGGACATTTGAACCATCCTCAAGTCGTACCCTTAATTGCTCATTTTAAAATGTGTTGTTGGTTTCAAAATTTAGTTTGATAAGATACGATGTTTGACAATTAGTTTTAAATAACAAGTTTTCAAATGACCACTTCTGGAGTCTGGACCTACTGGACCAAACTCCTTTTATTTGCGTTGTAGCTAGCTGTTCTTAAACATGTTGAAAAGGGTCCAAAATGTTTACATACATTATGTTAACCCAGAGTTGTTCCTCTAGGTTTTTCTTTATGTTCTTCTCGTTTTAATTATAATTGGTAGTTTAAAAATATAGTAATGATGATTTCAAGTGCGTCACTTGATATGAACAGACCCCTCCCCTTAATTTCCCTCTTATTTCTCCTCTTTGTCGGTTTCGTTCTCGTGATTGAATATGTCACAATCATAAGTAACAAATAACATTGATGTTTTTCGCTTAAGTGCCGAACGAACGAGAAAGAGATCTTGAGGCACTGAAAAAGTGTATTTGATTATTCATATTCCAAAATGCGTTTCCTTCTAAGTGTCATCTTTTTTGTCGTGCTGTTGTCTATGTATCCGTGCCACTCTCGTACCAACAGTAACAATAGGAGGACTCTTAATTTCAAACCTATAAGAGACATTGCTGCAGCCGTTTCCCCTTCGTCCAGGTGGTCTTTGCCATTCATCAATCGAAGAGAACCAGAAATTCCAAAGAAACGTCAGGTGTCGAACTTCAATGATGATGATAATGATGATGATTCACGGATTGTGTTTCCCACTCAACGTCCAAAAATCACGACTCCTAAATTTCGGTCTACCAAAATAGCTCTAACAGCAGCATCTACTACTGTCCGACCAAATACTTTATTACCGAAACGGGCTGAACTTGGAGGTGAAGGAAATCAGGTAAAACCTCATAACAGTAAAGGGTTAAGTGTCATTAATACGTAACCTGGTTTTCTTTTTCAAAATGTTGACTTTTCCTTTTTTTTTTCTTCTTCTAATTCTTCTTGTGCAAACATTTTGCTTCCGGCTTTTAATAATTTCAATGAAAATTGAATTTTATATAAACCTTATCTTCATTTTTTTTCGGCTTTTGTTTAAAAAACCCCAAAACATAATTTGTGAAGGAATTGAATTACACGCTTTAATTATTAAAAAAGGAACTCTTTGGTTTTAAAGGAAACGAATGAAAAACAAAAGGAAATGTGATGATGAGATTATTATCTGTTTTTTTCTATGACATTTTCAAATAAAGGTTCCTGTATCACTTTTTTTGGAATTGAGTAACGTAACAAATCCGGTGGATTTTCTCTATCGTTACGTCATCGAAGGTTTACTTCATTTTAACCTTTTATTATTTAATAATTTTGTTTTTTCTTGTTCTTCGATTCTAACTATGACTTCTTTGATTTTTTTTTTGTGGATGGCGGGAATCAGCACCATCAGATTCTGGTTCCTTGAATTCGAACGTTTTAAAAAAAGATCGTAACAATAGTTACGGTGAGTCTCGAGTGCAATTTTTCACAGTTGTCATTGTGATCACAATTACTAGCGATTTTTTTGTCTATCTCTATTCTGAACTTTAGGATCTAGTTTTATTAGAGAGAGAACATTGAGTGAGTGTTTTTCTTTTATTGTACTTGTATTTGACATGAATGCAATAACATGTTTTGTACATTGTTTGTTTTAGATGCTCCATTCGCTCATGCTGCAGGATGTACTCCGCAGCCGACAACCGTTCCAATCGAAATGAATGCGGAACCGTACGTGATGTTCTTTCCTTCGTGCACTCGTATCGACAGGTGCGATGGATGCTGCAATACGGATTTGCTCGAGTGCACTCCCACCAAAACAGAAATGTCTCGACTTCAGGTGCATTCATTGAGAACAATATGCAGTTTGCATAATTAGTAAAACCCAAACTTTTATGCAAATATAAAATAAACCCTCCAAAATATGCCAATAAAATTGTTTATTTTATGCAAATAAGAACAAATAATTAATTAAAATGGCAGAAGCAGTTAATAGCTAGGCCTACAATCATTGAAAGCAGAGACAGAAAACGCAAAACCATTTGTAAAACATTTTCAGGCCAAAAAAAAAATGTTTTTGTTTAGAAATAAGTGTAATTGTGCGAATTTCTGCACATTTTCAATGATTATGCAATTTTGTGCATTTTAAGCTCGTTCATTTTGTATTAATATATGGCACGTACTCATATGGCCTTATTAATTAGTAGTTGATTACATAATACGAGGATGGTCTTCGTTTTGGTTTGTTAGGTTTTGAAAGTGAAGTACTTGGGACCGGATGTTAACAAGTTTGATGTTTCTGAGCCCATCATAATTGAGCTTGAGAAACATTTGCAGTGTGATTGCCAGTGTAGGTCAGTCTCACCTACTGATTTATACATAAAAACAGCTTTTGAAGTTCATTCTATTTAATGTTTTACATTTTAGGGTGAAACCTTCCGATTGTCGATTCTACCAAGTGTATCGTCCGAACGAATGTCGTTGCGAATGCACCAACCAGGAAGACGCAGCCACTTGTAAAGGAGACAAGTTCTGGGATCTCAACACTTGTAAATGTCGGTGCAGAGAACATCTCGATTGTTCTACGGGATTCTTCTACAACGTGGATACTTGCTCGTAAGTGTAATCACGCATGAATGAAATTTCATTTTTGTGTTTTGTTCTAATATATTGTTGTTTTTAGGTGTGAGGTGATGCGAACGAGTCGGTTTGGTAATTCGCCTGCCTTCCGTGGTTTCTAAATTAATACACATTTTTATTTACTAACCCACACTGTACTGCAGTCATTTTTTTTCATTTAAATTCAGGGTCTAATTTTATAGTTTTAACCTAATTAAATTGCCCCAAAAAATGAGACCCTGTAATTATTTATTGTGTCTATATGTTCATAAACGTCAAGTAAATTTCTATCAGACATTTATTTCAATTAAAAAACAAAGTTTAAATAATTATTTAACACTTTTTATGTAATTAATCTCTTTGGCAATCACATGAGTTACATTTTATTTGACATAATAATATTAGCGTAACCAGTGAAAGCTAAAAAAATATGAAACACTTGAGTGAGCAGACACAAATAGAAATGAAATATTTGGTTGAAATAGACGTTAAATGTAGGTGTTAGTCGTTGCTTTGAAATGAAGTGTCACATTGCGGTGATAGAAGCCTACAGTCGACTTCTCTTGTACCGGGAAGAATATTTTGTATGATCGGGACGATATCTTTAGTGTACCATCCAAATGCAATGCTGCAAAAAGGAATATTGAATTATTATTATTATTATCAATAGGATTGTTTTGCTCTTTCTTTCTTTCTTGAATATTTAACGATTGCAGCAACTTTAATTATTTGAATTTATGATACATGAATAGTTAATTTACCTAGACAGTGATCCCAATCTAGCCTGAAGTCCTCCATTCTGCTGTAATTGTTGAGTGTGTTCGCAAACCCAGCGGTTGAGACATTCTGGTCTTTTGCTTCCTCGTGTGTAGATTTGAAGGAGGTTGGTTATAACTGGAGCCAATTCGTCTCCTACATTTTCTGGCAGGTGAAGCATTTGCAGTAGTGAAGATCGACGTCCCGGCTGAAAGGGGAGATCCTCTTTAGAATCCACTTTCCAAGTGACGTTATTGAGGCCGTCTTCGAGGATGCTTCTTCCCATTGGAGGTGGTTGAGCAGCAGCCATCATCATCATCATGCCACCTCTCAACATTGCCAGAAGTAGCCCTAAGAGAGCTCCGATGCCAAATGCTAGCAGATCATCTGTGTTGTCCTGTTTGCACTGAGTTGTGGGACAGGAACAGCCGTAACCTCCACCGCCTCCATATCCACCTCCTCCATAGCTACCGTACCCACCTCCATAGCTGTCTCTTCGATCTCTTACCAGATTGTCCATGGGTTCCTCTGTCGTTCCTTCTGCAATTTGGACGCTTGTGTGGAAGAGAACCAAACTCAAAAGACTTGCCACTACGGAAATCATCTTCATTGTTGGATGTGCGAGTTTGTTCTTAAATTAAATGCAGATCACAATAACGTTATTTTGATATTGTTTTCATATGTTATTCTAGAATGATAGCTAGGTTTTGATTGATGCCGTGTTCGAACGCTGCAGGAACTTTTATGTTTTCTTCAGTTCTCCACTGTATATTGGAGGAACTCCTCTTCTAGTTGTGAACCACTCATGAGCTAGAAAAGAAAATAATCGGAAAAAAAAGTGGCACAAAGAACAAGTGGACCAATCAGATTATTGTTAATAACTTTTGTGCTTTATGCATTTTTTTTCTTATTATTATTATTATAACAATTGCACAGGTGTTGGAAATTGTGTTGGTGCTATATGCATGAAATGATCAATTGCAGCAAAATAACTAATTCAAGTTCAAAGTTCTGACAAATCTTTGTAGCAAAACATTCATTTTTTTTGGTGGGGCTTTTTTTTTGGAAGACGTTTTTTGCGTCCAAAAGCAACCATGTAACGAAATGGTGAATCGTGTATGACCATAATAATTGTACAGCCATAGAAGCGAGAAAAATAATAAAGGGAGTGTGTGTGTATATTCATTTGGTTTCGTGTTATTATTGTGGTTCGAACAATATGACGAAATATTCGATGCGAAACTAAACAGCAATAGTGTCTGACTTTATATACACATTCTTTCTCTTGTGTGTATCCAGATAGAATGACATGTAATGCGTGCGTGGAACTTTGCTAACAAAAAATCACTTTCTACCCTCGAGTGTTCGATGTTTCTTAAGCGTAAAAGACGGCTTTTGATAAATGTCTCATGGTTAATAGTCATAAGTTTCACATTTGAGCATGCAGTATTATACAGTACAGATGAATCCCCTTTTTTTTTCTTCTGTTGAGCTTGTGAAATTACACAGACGTAAGAATTTGTTTGCATGATTTATTCTTACAATTGCAAGAAATGGAAAGGGTTGAGCTTCAATAATTTTACTTTTTGTATTAATTTCTTCTTTATGATGTTATGTATTCAAAACCAATGAAACGTGAATTTTACTGTCTGATTTTGTAGCTAAAATCTATGTTTATAGAAGCATTACCACTTTATATTGCTCATTTTTTGCAATTCACTTGAATTAGACGACACACATTTTCAAAATTATATTAAAAAAAATCTAAAAAGCCGGGAAAATTAAAATCCACTAGAAACAAATTAATATACAATAAATTACATTTGGTCATTTATTTTATTTAGTTTCGTTCTATAGAAATGTTTACACAAATAAGTAAAAACAATGTGAATTGATGGATGAAGAAGACCAATGGTTTCATTTTGTTTTGTCATTTAACTTGAATTATATAATTATAATATTGTACACTATATAATTTCTATGTCATTTGTGATATAGTTAATTAGTTATTTTAATTATATGCTGTTTTTTCCTGGTTTCACTTGAATGCTGTCTTTTCTTTCCATGTCGTTGAGTCTTTCTCTCTTTCTGGACCTGAAGTTATTAATACCAGCTTACGAAGGAAGTCTGGAGAATTGAACGCGTGTTAGTATTATAATTTTTTCGTTATGCTTTTGATAATTATTATTTACCTTATGATAGCGTCGAGGTGGCCGTGGTCGTTTTTTCCGCGACTTCATCCGGAACTTTGCTTTGACCATTTCTGAAGAAGTTTTCACATCCATCCTAGGAATCGTGTCACTTGTATGACGGAAGAAATCGGCTGCTTGAGTAATCAGAGCTGGAATTCCATTTTTGATCACCTGTCCGAGTGAGTGATCGCCACTATTTGACCGTTTTCCTTGAAATGTTATTGGCAAGAAGGGGACTTGCACTGGATTCATGAGTCCCTGTGGCAACATTGCGAGGATGGCTCCCAGTGAGGCTCCCGAACTTAAGTAACTTAATAATTCTGCTGTACTTGGTTTTTTGCATTCTTCTTCCTTTTGACAGGTACAATTATTAGTGTTCATCATTCGTTTGTTGAAGATTTTCAACGATCCATAATGGTTTCTTATTTTCTTTCTTCCATGCCTTTGAAAGTATGACGAGAGACCGGTGGTCGTGAGTGTGGCCGACAATATCAAGAGCAGAGCCATGGTTACCAACCTCTCCAATCGCATTGTCGAACTTCACCAAGAAAAGAACCTTAATTTCTTATCGATTTCTCTACCGGCTTTTCGCTTTTTTTAAGCCAACAGAAAAACAAATAAGAAACAGTAACTCTTTTTATTCAAGTAGCGTTTGCTTTTTGAAGTGAGTAAGTGTTGCAAGGTCTCACTCATTAAATAGGGTTTTCTTTTTCCTACTAATGATACTTAAAAGAGAAAGAGAAAAAACAGTTGTTTCTTCTTATTCCATGATTATGCAAAAATTTTCCAGACAGAAACAGAAAAACAAAAAAGATATTTTAATTTGTTATTAAAGTGTGAAGTCTGAAAAAGAAGAAGAAGAACAAAAAGTTAAAGAAGTACGCGGCTGATGTTAACTTCTGAATAGCCTCCATATTCTATGTTAATTACACCATTATGTGTGGCTTCTATTTATACTGTATTGAATTTTGAATAACATATTCAATATTTAATGAGATCTTGACATTTTGGTGCACCTTTTCAAGTTGTTTTTCATCATGCTATAGTAGACATATTATTTTTCGTTTATGGTTTGTTAACATTCTTCAACAATGTTTATGCTAAGAACAATAAGAAGTACTTGTATAAAAAATTATATATAAAGTAGACCATAAAGGAGGGGAAAATTGAGGATTTTTTTTTATTTAAACACACACGATTTTTTTAATACATTATAAACAAAAAAGTACATGTTTCATATTTTAAACTTCATTATTTTAATTTAATATGGATCGACATGACCCCATGTGGCCGTCAATTTAATGAATGGCAACTTTTCTTCTTCTCGCATCATTTGGACAATGGACACCACTTTTTTAACCCAGAGCCCTAATATTTATTTTGTTATAATTTTCAGGTGTTCTTTTTTTGTTTGTTTTTATTGTTCTGATCAGTTGTAAGTGACTGGAGGTCGATCGAAACCTTTTTTGCACTCGTGAGCAAGGATGGAACAATCGAAGTGGTCAGTTGAATCCATGTTTTCCAGAAAGGGCATCATGTCTTTGAGCATCCAACTCAATGCAACACTGAAAGAAAAGACAATTAAAATCACACAAAAGTAAATAGAATTAACAAACTTAAGTATAATTTACCTTGATATAGAAGTGATTCGAGCTCGAAGACCTCCCTGTTTCATGGACTTGTGAGTGAGTTCGCAGATCCAACGTCGAATACATTCTGGGTGTTTCTCACTTTCGGTGTAAACTTTCATGACGTCCAAAGCCAAAGGTGCAATGTCGTTGGTCAGCAGAGTCGGAAGAGTGTTTAGTAGATAGTCCGTACTACTCGATGGTCCACCCGGTGATCCATCGGCGTTGGCGTTTCTACCTCCCATCATTGGTGGTGGTGGCATAGGAGGAGGTGGCATCATCATCATTCCTCCTTGAAGCAACGAGAACAGAAGTCCCAACAATGCTCCGGCACTGAAGTACAACAACAAGTCCGAACTGTCATCGCAGTATTGGTAAGGACAGTTGCAACCGTAGTTTCCTCCACTACTGTAACTGCTTCCTCCACCGTAACCGTCTCTCTTCTCTCTTAGCGACGACTTCTCCTCTTCTTCTTGATGGTGCCCGTGGTCGGACGACGTTGGAGGAGGATCACTAGCGGTTGCTGGACGTGCACCGTCATCTGAGGTGAGGGCACCGTCCATATGGAAAGTGACCATCCAAGTCCAGAGTAAGACCACTGTTGCTGTAGTGTCGAAACGCATGATTTTAAAGTAAGTATACGTAACAAGTATCTCTTAACAAGTATCTTAATTGTATGCGTCTCTTTCGAATATGGTTTGGTCTACTCGACAGAAGTTGGTTTGGAGTTGAAGAAGTTGGGCAGTGCAATGTTGTTGATTCAAACACGGATTCATCCCATACACTGGTAAGATTTCCTCTTTAAATAATCACTTTTATTCTAGAAATTCACCAATTGGCAATTTGCAATGTGAAAAGTGAAAGTAATGGAGTTTGGTGGAATAGAAAAAAAAGTGTGTGCGTTATGGTCTGGTCTAGTAACATTGAGATTCATTTTGAATGGAGAAAAAAATGACTGATGAGAAAAGGATGAAAAAAGCATAAAATGCAAAATAGGTTTGGGATGGATGTGGTTGTGGGAGTTTCACGCTTGCCGAAGCTTCTCCGATTGCCCACGGCCACCACAATCTCTCTTTGCTTCCTTGACTGCATATTATAACATACAACGATAGACATTCATCTCTCAATGCGTGAGTGTCTATCATTATTATTATTATCATCATCATCATAAGCAATAAATAGAATATATGAGAGAGAAGTGAGCTTCATGGATGGAGCTCACTTTGACTCATTGAAGCATTTCAATTATTCTCTCTCTCTCTCTCTCTCTTTCTCTCTCTCTTTATTCAAAGAAATCACAATTCTATTGTAAAAATAACTATCTTTTAGGGAGAGTTGAGTGAGAGAGTGACCTCAGACCCCCCCCCCCAACAAGCCTAATTTTAAACCAATATTTCACTATTATTTTTGTTAAAATATTCACTACACAAACTCTAATAATTACACAACCAAATTGAATTCTATAAGTTAGCACATTTTCAAGGTGTTGTCCACCAATTGCTCCCCCCCCCCCTCCAAATGTAGTTAGAGGATTTTATTATTTGTGCAGAAAAAGTAAACGTTTATTTTACGAACATTCAAACGCGTGCATCTCTCTGGACGCAGGGTCGACCCTAGAGTATGCGAGGCCTGAGACAGCAAGCGATGAGCGGGGCCTGGAAAAAAATGTTTAGTCAGCAACGAGGGGCTCCTGAAAGCGCGGGGCCCAAGGCGGTTGCCTCACTCGCCTTGCCCTAACGCTGGACCTGCAATGAGTTGGCACGTGTTACTCGCATACACCAATGAGTAATGACTCGGATGGAGATTGCTTTTAAATGGGCTTGTGGGGGCCCGGACTCCTAGCATCTGAAAATAATGAGCTTAAAAAACTTTTTAAAAGTTAAAATGCCATAGACCTCCATGTCAATTCTAACTTTTGCACGTGTTTTTATTTTTTTCGGTATGTTCTGCACGTGCTGCATTTTTGTTCATTATTTTTACGAATTCCTCAACCCTCAATAAATTCTATCGCACCCGCTTTGACGCTTTGTTGACCCACTCATCAGATGCGTGGCCCCGTTATACTGATTGCAATAATAAGACAATTTTAAAATTCGAATTAAAAGTATTTTTCTAACGCCGTTCAGAGTGGACATAGTCGAAGTGTAACTATGGTTCCTCATGAACGTTTAACTTCGAAAATTCATTGTAAGTTATTTATGGGTTTTTATGGTCCTCGGAAGTCCGTTGTGACCTCCTGAGTTCATTTCAGTGCTTTTCAGGGCATTTAGAAGACTTTCATTTTTTGCCATTTTTTTTAAAAAATAATTAAAATTTCTAAAAAAAAAATCATTTTTTTGACAGTTTTTACTTTTTTGAATTTATGGGTTTTTATGGTCCTCGGAAGTCTGTTGTGACCTCCTGAGTTCATTTCAGTGCTTTTCATGGCATTTAGAAGACTTTCAATTTTTGCTATTTTTTTGAAAATATTCATGGACTATATATAGTTTTGAAATATTTATATAACTTCGAAAATTCATTGCAAGTGAAAATCATATTTGAGTCATATAAAAACTACTAGCACAGACGTGGTGCTGGGTCTGAACCCCTGTGTTTGAACTCCCACCCAAATTTTTGGCATTACTAAGTTCATGTGATGTTGTCTCCCTTTATTCTAACCTCGTTGATTGCAAAGCATATTTTTAGGGTGTGCATGTGGCGCCTTTGGTGGCACAGATGTGCTTCAATGTCTTCATTGGCAGTCAGTCAAATGAGCAGAACTTTTCTGTTTTGTAGGTTACGATCAGTTGCGTGCAAGGTTGCGGCGCTCTTGATAAAGGACCAACACAAAGGATTACGCGCGTATTTCGTCATTCATCGATTTATCCAGCTGTGTTACGTCACGGTTTTATAACAATATGGACGTGACGTCACATTTCTAGATGAAACGGATAAATCAAGAAGTAACGGAACGTGCTGTATTTCGCAGGTCAAAATGTCGTCCCTTTCTTCGTCGGATGAACTCGGGTATTCATTTTATTCTTGTCCGTTTTTGTTGTCACTGTCTGTTTTGTATTTGTTACTTATTTCTGTTTTTCACACCTAGAACTGGTTCGAAGGTGGACAAAGGAGCTGCTCCTATGGTAAATCTTTAAGGAGTGTGGTCAAGTGGGGCGGGTATTCTTCTCTTTTATGGATGACCCCCCCCCCCCCCCCCCCCCCCCCCCCCCCCCCCCCCCCCCCTCTCCCTCTTCACTTTCTCCGTTTTTGGACCATTTCTTTCAAGTTTCGCGTCGTTTTTCGTTTTATTAGGATACGGCTGAAGAAAACCAACGAGGAAAAGAAGAACGTGAAGACAACTCGGAGACGTCTCCGAATACACCTCCAAGGCCCCAAATCAGGTTCTAACCTTTGATCGTTGATTATTAACACCTCCCAGGACAACTCTGAACTAATGTTAACCTAACTTTTTGTTCGTAGGCATGATTGGTATCAGACGGATTCGAACGTGGTCGTTTCTGTTCTTTTGAAGACGCTCCACGTCAAAGGCGTCGACATCCGCATACAAGAGTCTTCGGTTAAGACACCCCCCCCCCCTTTCACGTCTCGTGTCTTTTTATAAAATCTATCTTTCTTTAATGTATGTCTCGTGAAATTCAATGATTTCAGGTGGAGTTCTGGGCCGAAGTAGGCAACGATGGCACACGAGACCTTCTCTTACGCCTCCATCTGGCTCATCCGATCGTTCCTTCGCTGAGTTTGTGGAAGAAAACTCAATCCAAAGTCTATTTATAGAACTGCTATCATTTCAACATCAATTGATCGCGGTTTAACTCCCTTTTCTTTTTCTCTTCTCTTAGGTGGAGATCAAGCTTGCAAAATCCACGAGTGTTTTCTGGAAGACGCTAGAGGAGAATCGAAATACGCCATCAGGTATTATATGAAATAATTTGTGTTTAATTAGATTTTTTTAAAAAAAGATAATGAGCTCACATTTGTCTCGGTTTGGTTCTTCTCCAAAGGGGAAATTGTGATGGGAGGGGAAGGTTACACTCCTAACCTGGATTATCCCAGTTCTAGCGTCTACCGTCGAGATTGGGACAAGATCGCGGTGGACATAGATAAAGTTGAAGAAGAGGAGGCGAAGGCGATGACAGGAGACGCGACTGTCAACAAGTTGTTTCAAGATATCTACAGCGGTGGTTCGGACGAAGTCAGGAAAGCGATGAACAAGTCTTTTGTCAGTTCTTTTCTCTATTAGTTTTGGTCTCTTTAAGAAATTCTGTTTGATGGTTTGTTCAATTGATTTCGTAGATGGAGTCGGGTGGAACCGTTTTGAGCACCAACTGGAAAGAAGTCGAAAAGTCCGAAGTTCAGGTGAAACCACCAGATGGAATGGAGTTTAAAAAGTGGGATCAGTAAATTTAGGTTCTTTTTTTTTTTACAAAAGCGAAATCTCGTTACTAAGAGGTTTGTTCAATTTACGAGATATGTTTGTGTGTCGTGTGTATAAATAACAAGTTGAATTAAGCCATTTCTTTTATAAAATGAAGTTTTATTTTGCATATTTATTTTTGTTCAATGGTACGAAAGAAAAATAAGACTAAAAACAAATGTACATCTATGTACAGAAGTTAAAATTATACAAAATGACTTCTGAGTTTCGAACAGCTAATTACTTTAGTAAACCCTTCATTATTCTGCGTCTTAATAGAAACAGTAAGAAATTGAAAGCGTTTTAGAAACTAGAAGAGTAATATATCTTTAAAAAAATAAAACTTTTTATGGAACGTGAATTGAAAATAAAAATCATCTTCTAAGTTAAAGACCATTTACTCTTCTAGTTTCTTAGCGTCCAAAACGCAGAGTTGAAGGGACACTTTCCACCTGAAACATTTTATTTTTTGTTCATTCGGAGGGATTTTGTTTCAGTTTGGCAGCAAATTTGTTTTAAAAACGAACCGATTTCAAACAAAGGCTAGTGAGAGAAACTAAAATGGATGCATGTAATTTAATTGAAACATAAAACTTTCATTTTATTGGTAATAGTTATCGGAGGATTGAGAGACTCTTTAAATATAGAGAAGATCAAGCGGCCGAAATGGTTGGCGACGAAAGAGCAGCGACCGTAATGGTCCTCACTTCGGAACCACACATGGTCGCAACCGAAGTGGTGACCTTCGGAGAACCTTCGTCACCGTACAGACGTTTGATGTCGTCATAGACGTCGTCTTCGTTCTCCACTTTACGTTTGAAGGACGCCGCGTGCCAGACGAGATCACGCGGACGACGGCGGCGACGGTCGAAAACGCTCGCTTCGGAGAGGATTCCAGAAATGACTTCACGGCAACGGATCAAGTCCATTTCGTCCACCTATTAAGTCGAAACGAGATGAAGACGTTTAGCGAAACAACAAAAACGTGTCGAGGAGGGGAAATGGAAACCTTAGTGAGCTTCTGAAGCGAGATGGTGGCAGCGAGCCACTCGGAAGTGCAAGATCCGAGCTCCAGACTCACGAGAGCCAAAGCAACGGTTGAAGGACCGAATCTAAGGAGGTTATGGTTGCAGCGACACGAGAATAGTTTGTGGGCGAGCGACGAAAGTTGGTATCTAGCGAGACGGTTGGTGACGGACGAGGAACAAGAATCGAACCAAGTCTGATTCAATAAGAGAAGAGCGTGGAACTTCACCCACCAAAAAAAGAAAAAAGTGATGGGATTGAAAAGAAATGAGCTAAATGAAAGCAAATGGTGAGACGATTGATTACAATGTGTACGAAGTCCAAGGGAGAGTTGTATTGAAGCAAATCCCAATCTAGTTTGTTCAGAACGATCCTTTCCATACGAAGAACTTCAGCAACGGAACATCCGCAACGGGTCACGCGTACGAAACTTTCCGTCGATGGAATCGCCTTTTCAGAAAGAGAGAGAAAGCTGACCGAGCTGATCACTTCAAGAAAATAAAAATTACGAATGCAAAACCTCGTCTTCTTCGTTACATTTCATGGCCAAAAAGAGACAGGCGACGGTGATGCACCTCAGGTACTTGGGATGCGCCTTAAAAAGAAACGGGAACCAGATTTAACAAAAAAAAACACTTTCAAGTCTTTTAATGATTCCTCACCCTTACGACGAAGAGGAACCGATCCAAAAGGGAGACACTCAGATCAAACGTCTCTGGATTCAGATTCATCCGTTGACTGACCAGTAGTAACCATCGGACAGCATCGTCCCTCTCACCACCCTGGATCTCGTTTTCGATCGGAGTTTGTGACCGAACACCCTGTAGGGAGTAGAAAAAAATACAGAGTTAACGAAAGGATACAGATGATTCAACTAAGAATAAAAATTGTACTTGTAAGGAAGAAGCCGTTTGGTTGTAATATTTTGATTCTCGCTCGGACATCTCCCTCAGAGTTGACTCCAATTTGTGTCGACTGTTCCAATGAGAATCGAACCTGAATTCCATTTCTCCAAAAAAAAAATAAGAGAGAAAAAAAAACGATTAAAAAAATGCAAAATCGTTGCAGTTGTTGTGGCTGCTAACACTTGAAATCTGATTGTTCTCGGACATGTCTTGAATTGTCCAGTTCCTCCTCTTCTAATGAGTCAGTGACTCAGATGACCCCGAGGGCCCTCTCTCACTCTCTCTCGACCCCGACCACCCCCTTCTTTCTCGGGACCTCACTTGACCCCACCCCCTCTTTCCCGGGACCTCTTTCAGCTGTACCTTATAACCCCGCCCTTTCGACTTACTCGATTCCCCTTCGATGACCATTTCAGCCATATAATTATTACTTTTGCAAGTTATATATTAAGAAGAACGTTCGTCATTATTCTCCTCCTCTTCTTCAGTCTAAACTAGACCCAAATTCTCAAATAATCGTCTCTAAAGAGTGTTAAAACAGAGGAAAATAAGAACATCGATCTTCATTTAACAGTAGGCCATTTTGAAAGAATTGACATTTGCACTCTTAGTCAAGGTCCAAATTCAAGAAGAAATCAAAAACTACTGACAGTTGAGGCATTAACTTAAACCCTCTCAACAGGATTCTAACATAAAAACCTTTTTTTATTTGGTTTAATTTTGAAAGAAGAGGTTTTTATGTTTCCAATATCTTGTATTCGAGGTTTGAGTTGAAGTTCAAAGTGTCTAGTTTTTTTCTTGAATTTGGTCCTTAATTTTGTGAACGGTGGGTGGAGGGGCGTAAAGAGGGAGGGAGTGGAAACACTCCTTCTTTTTATTACGACTTAAATATGAATACTATTACAACGGAGACTCATAAAAGACATTTTTTTTCATAAAAATAATTTTTTGTGTTTATTAAATATCTATTGTTATCGGGATACAATAGAAAAATGGTGTTTGATCTTGTCTTTTACAGGACTCCGTAATAAACTAATAACCAGCGAATTATAAATTAGTAACCGGTTATTTCATTTTTTTTTTTTTTTTTTTTTTTTTTGAGTATTTTGTTTACATTTAAAAATTGTTTTTAATTTAGTTTAGAATTTTTAATAAAATCTTTTGAAAAACATTAAATATGATTTCTACAAAAAATTTAATAAGAGAAAAATTTTGTAGGTTCCACCGAGATTTGAACTCGGATCGCTGGATTCAGAGTCCAGAGTGCTAACCATTACACCATGGAACCAACTTGTTCGTCACGACCTCCTGCTATTCATTTTGAAGACGAATTGCAGTTTGCAATAATATTTATTTTACAAATTAATATGGAGAATTGAAAAAGCATAATAATTTATATTATTTTTGCTTTGCAGCCTTTATTAGAAAAACTAAAATAGTTGAAAACAAGATTGAACCATTCGACAAATTTCTATCGATCGTATATCGATGTCATCGATTCCATCTGTAAATATCGTCGATGTTTCGCAGCAGCAAGACAAATATAAAGAGGTAGCTCAACTGAGAGCTATGGAGCGTTTAGTACCACGGTTGAGTGTTGCCAATTGATGGCGCCACCTCTATGGAAAGCTAAATTTTGTCTTAGTCTCAATTAGAATGATAATATGAAATTATGAATATGCAACTGCAGAATGATGCCAGTGTTCGTTAGAGCTTTAAAAAGCAAACGAATATTAACTTGATGTGTTTTCTCTAAATGGAGTTGAGTTACCTCTTTCTATGTTTATGTTGATCCGTATGGCGGCGCTACTTGTTTGACAAGGGTTGTTCAGTCACTTCAGTGGTTTTTTGTTTTTTCTCATTTGCCGGCGTGCGTTCATCTCAGTCGACACGCTGTTATTTTCTCTCTTGTATTCGTGAAGGGTTTTGCGTTTACGTTTCTTAAATGGATCTGACTTGAAGTGAAGTGGATATTTGTGTGTCATTTTTCGCTTTTTATGTTGTCATCATTCTGGATATTATTTGTTGTGTTAGAAAAAGGGAATAATAATTAATAATATAGTTTAAAGTGCGATAGATAGTTATAAAGAGTGAGAGACGAAAGGAGCTGCTGCTTGCAACGGTGAGTGTGAGTTTGGGTACGTTGACTTGAAATGTCAATGACCTTGGATATTCTAAACACACACGTCTCTTTAACAAATATATTGGTTATATTATTACTATTGCAAATAATGCAAATAATATCTGTTAATTTACTATCAACATGTTTATTATTATCAAATTTATCACAGATTTTTAACTTGTTTTTTAGTTTTCTAGATGTCATTTTGGGTTTTCAAGTTGATTCACTTTTAATTCAATTATTTGTCTCCTCCCTCCCTCCCTCCCAACGCCTTATAGAAAAACATAAATAAGAAATGACTTAAGAAGTTTCTAATAAAAAAAATATTAATAAGAAATTATGAGGCGGGGGGAGTCGAGGGAGGAAAAATAAGAGTTTGAAGTTCTTTCGGCTTTAGTCGTTTGTACCCCCCCCCCCCATGTTAGGTTTTCTCTCTCTCTCTCGTTCGTTCTCTGATCAACGCTCCTTTAGGTTCAATGACCTCTTCTTCTTCTCTCTCATTCCATCTTTCTATTAGTTTCTCTCTCTTTCTTTCTATCAATCTATCATCGTGAAGACTTTCTCAATATACGAGAGAGAGAGAGAGAGAGAATTTGTTTACGTTTTTTTTCTTTTTGAATATTAAAAAGATGATAAATTATTATATTATTGATAAATAAGAAAAAAAACTGTCGTCACTAACAATTAAATCCGTTCTTTTACGAGTATTCAACTGGTGGTTTTTATTTTGTTTGCATCTTAATTTTTCTTAATTGCATCAGTACTAAAAGTCATGCAATAGTACTAAATACAGGGGGGGGGGGCTATTGACCCCCCTCTCAATGCCCATATTATCCCCTCAAACAATAATTTGTAAACAATAACATTAATTAATTGTATATTGAGTGGGTATAAATCATCGATCGATTTTTTTAGAAGAAAATAAAAAACGATAATTCAGACATTTGTAAACATTTTAAACTGAAGAGTGAAATTTGAATTAATATTTTATAAAATCTGTCAATCAATCAATCAGATTGTTATAAGGGGGTGAGGGGGTACAAGAGGAGGCGGTTGTTGACGTCCCCTGGACACGTCATCGTCGTCTGTGCGTGCATTCCCTGTGTGTGTGTGTGTGCTACGCTGCACATAGCATTCATTCTATAAGGGGTGAATGACCTCTCTCTATTCACTTCAAACGAGTCTCTCTCTTTCTCTCTCTCTTCATGATAAAGAGAATGAGATGATAGAAAGCATTTTTCTATCTCATTCTCTCTCTCCAAAAGTACTAATGTGTCGAGTAAAACTTTTTCTAATCCTATTAATTTGATATTAATATTCAAAATATTTTGTAATATACATTTATACTTTTGATTGATGTTATTGATATGGGGGATTCAGATCCAAAAAAGAATAAGGGGGAGGATTCTAGAAGGGGAGGGGGTGTTTGGAAGGGGGAATGACGTAGCAGCAATCCGTTCGTTTATGTCAATGACCCAATATGACCTGAAGTCCGATCGGATGAAAAAAATGAAAGAAGTGAAAGACAAGAAAAGGGTTAAGGGGGGAAATACAAGAAAATGAGATGCTTAAGGGGTTAGGATTATAAAAGGAGGGGGGGGGGGAGAGGTGGGTTGGTTATTAATTACGGTTCTTAATCGACTTGGTGTTTCAGGTAATTTTCTATTCTTAAAAAATGAAATTCATCGGAATAATAATTTTTCTTCTTTATTGAGAAAGAAAAAGGTGGAGTTAGTTACGTAATAACGAGACTTTTTTTTTCTTCTTCTTTTTCTTCTTCTTAAAAAAACGACTCTCTCGTTATGAAATATTCATCCCTCCTCCTCCTCCTCCTTCTTCTTCTCCCCCAATTCCCTTTTTACGAGTTTTTTTTTCGAGAGTTTTTCTGAAAGTGGGGCGAAGTGACAATGACCAGAGAAAGATACACGGAGAGAAAGAAAGAGAGAGAGAGGGAGAGAGAGAGAGAGAGAGAGAATCTTTCCTCGTTTCGTTTGAAAATAAGTGGGGGGGGGGGGAAGAAGAGAAGATTTTATAATTTAAAATAAAAAAGGGGACTCATTCTTCTGTATATTACAATATATTGCATTATTTACAATTATGCAATATGTTTTTTATTGTTTAAAATTCCTGTTAAATGTCAGTATTGAAATGACAATAATTAATAGCAAAAAACGTGACGCACACATCATTAGTATCGTTCGTACATATTTCTTCTAATGACTCCCCCCCTTCTCTCTTTCTCTCTGGATACTTTTTCTTTCTCTATCGCTCCTTCTCTCAGTCTATCGTCTCGTGTATAAGATTCGTTGGCAGTATTGAGGTGAATGACCTCTTCGTTTTTCTTAAGATTCTTTCTCTCTCTCTCTCTCTCTTTCTATCTCTATCTCCAGTCTCTATCCCCCCTCTCTTTCTCTCTATCCATCCTGATTTAATTTCAATTAATGAGTTCGTTGTTAGATAATTAGATCAGATGATTATTTTTAAAAGCTCAAATCAATGAAAATATTTGACATTACTTGTGTGTGTGTGGGGGGCGGTGAGATTGTGTTTGTGAGGGGTGGTGGAGGGGTGGGGAAAGAAGGGGGCGGACGGGGAGAAACGTTGTGTTTAGCTCAAGCCCCCCCCCCCCCTTCCACCCAACCTGAAAGAAATGTTTTAATTTATTCATAGTATTAACCCACCTGTAGTGAGGGACATGTATACGGTATATTTGAGAACGTATTACAGTTGTACGTTTGCTCTTAGGATCGTATTTTGCCTAGTCAAAGTTAGAATTTAAACTCATCAACACTTAAATGACACTTTCAATGTAAAGTTTGGGAGTTTCGCTTTAACTAAGCAATCATTAAGGTGGTTTTAAAGTGAAAACTTGGCCTCTCGTGAACTCTTTGATTATTTTGTCTTATTTCAGGTTCAAAATGAAGAGAAGTTTGAATTTGTTTTAGAAACTAGAAAGCTCAATAACTTTTAAGGGTAATTTAATGTTGAATATCTTTCAAAATAAGCTTTTATTTAAGTTTGAAAAATGACCCAACTTATTAAGCAAAACTACATTCTTTAAATTGGCTCTATAAAAAGTTTATTTTGAAAGATATCAACATGAAAATGTGTCGTTAAGTGATTGATCTACCCTTCTAGTTTCTAAAACACTTTTGCTCTTCTTCTGAAAGACAGAATAATCAAGAGTTTGAAAATCAGCTGTTCATAAAGCACATTTTTAAGAATTATTGTTCGGATGATTCCATACAATTTCATAGATTACTGTTGTACGTTTCCAAACGCACCCAAAGTGTGTATGTTGTAGAATAGGAGTGAGTGAACGGCAAAGTGAATGTACGAGGAGGAGGGAGGAGGGAGGACTGACTATATTCGTTGGTGGTGCTTTTTGCTGAGGTGTTTTGTGTTTGGGGTCAACGACCTCCCTGTCTCTCTCTCTCTCTCTCTCTCTCTCTCTCTCTTTCTATCCATCCATTCCATGGTGAATGCATTCGAAATACAAAAAAAAAACAGCCGGAGAAAAGATAATAAAAGAGTGGTTTTTTAAATATACATCACAATCACATATTATGGGTGTAGAAATCTGCATTTGTATATGTAGGGGGAGGGAGGGGGCCTAATATGGGGGGGGGGGGGGGTGAGACGGATTAGCTAGGGTCCTAACCCTATCTATGAAAACAATTAATTTACTCATTTAAAATTAGTCTGAGATTGATTAAAATTCACGCAATTTGATTAATAAAAATTAATCTCTTGTTTCAATTTTTAATTTTAAGAGATTTGTTTCAGTATTTCAAATAAAATATACATTTTGTACAATTTTTTTTTTTTCATTTAAAATTTCAAATAATGAATTTTAAAGGGTTTATTTATATGGAGAGGAGGATGATTGGTTTGAAAAGTTTGACCTCTGACCTCTTTCTCTGATTCATAAGAAACTAATGATGGTTATAATTGTAATAACTGTCTATTTTTGAAAATTAAAATGTGTTTCCAAGTGTTGGTGGTGGTGATGAATAAGGAGGAGGAAATGGAATTATTAAGTTGCTATAAAAAGAATGTTAATGTTTTGTTTACGGAAAGAGTTGATCTAATTATTTTATCATGTAACTTTCTTAATTTATTTGCATAATTGATCTTAAAATGAAATGTGATTCTTAAAAATAATAATGGCGTTTTAATAATATATAAGCTTCATTCTCTCTCTCTCTCTCTCTCTCTCATGTTAAATGATGATGATGATGATGTTTGTAGATACATAAAATGAGCATGAACATGTTATGTTAAAAGTGTGTTCATGTTTTTCTTCTTGTTTCGGTCGTTGGCCGGTCACTTCACTTTTTGCAACGCCATTTCACTTGTGTAACAATTAGTTTCTCTCTCTCTCTCTCTTGCTATCTATCCACCCACCCACTTGTTTCTCCCTTTCTGAAGAAAAATGGCTGCCATAATATAAACTGGAAAAGAGGAGTGGGGGGGGGGAGGTTAGAATTAGGAGGGTATTGCCTTCAACCCCCCACCCCCATAATATATATATGCATAGTAATAGGGGGAAAGATAGAATGAGGTAACTGAGTCAATGTCCTCTCTCTCATTCTATCTCTGAAATATATACACACACACATACAACTTGTATATAAAAGAATGAAGCCGCCACACACATCTTGACCTACATTTCAACCAATAGAAACTGTAGAAATTCCTTCTCCTCATCATCATCATCATCATCATACTGTTTATGCAGAGATGAAAAGTAGAAAGAGTGAATGAGTGATAAACATTCGATAACCCCCCCCCCCCCCCCACACTTTACTAAAATATACAGATTGAGAGAGAGAGAGAGAGAGAGAAAATAAACATTTCACTTGAAATCTCAATTAACCATTTTAAGACATCTATTATATATATTTATTCATTTTAATAGTATTAACAATTAGATTTGCTAATAATACAAACATTTATTGTTATAAAAGTATAAAATTAAATATTTTCTCTTTAGTAACGCGATATGAATGACAAAAAAAAAACGTTTCGAAACTAGAATGACAAAAAAAAAAACGTTTCGAAACTAGAATGACAAAAAAAAAACGTTTGGAAACTAGAATGACATTCGAAAATGAGACAAACCGCATCTCAAACTGTCTTTCAGAAGATCAATTAAGAGGAACATTGCAAAGTGTTTTAGAAACTAGAAACGGGTATAGTTCAATCACTTATGTGTATTTTCGTGTTGATATCTTTCAAAATACGCTTTTTGTATGTTAATTTTTGCAAATAAAAAGTTTATTTTGAAAGATGAAATTATCCTTAAGCGATTGAATTATCCCCTTCTAGTTTCTAGAACACTTTCTAGTTTCTGTTAATTTTGTTCCTGGAGCATAGAATAATTAAGAGTTTGAAAATGCTGAGCCTTAAAAAACAACCACAAAAGTTTATTTTTTTTTAAAAAAAATGTTTCTAGTTTTGAATTTTTTCACCTAAATGTTATATTTAATGAGTGTTTTTATGTTTTTTTTTACAGACTGCATCCTGGCATGCAGTTACATTCTGAGTTGGCCATTCCCAAAAAGGTAAATTAATTAATAATTAAGGTTTAAAAAACGGCTTTTAAAATGCAAACGAATCTCAAAATCTGGTAATTTTCTGTTTTTCAGAAGTAAAATTAAGATAATACTGCTTGAAAATGTTTTAAAAACTAGAAGGGTAGTAGTAGTTCAATCACCTAAGTGAGGTGTGTGTATTCATGATGATATCTTTTAAAATAAGCTTTTTATTAATTATTTATGTTAGTTTGAAAATGTCAAAACAAAGTGAACGACAATTTTTTTTAAATTTTTTGTTCTATTAAGTTCATTTTGAAAGATATCAAAATAATAAAAAATACTTAAGTGATTCAGCTACCATTCTAGTATCTAATACACTTTGAATTTCCTCTTTGAGCATGCAAAAAATAACCAAGACTTATAATAAAATCGCAATAAAACATGATAAAATCACGAGATTGAAACGAAAGCGACATTTTCCCCTCTAATAAACACTTGATCGATATGTCGTTCTCTCAATTGGAGTTCAGAAGATGTGCTGCCTCCTTCCTCTGACCCTCCTAATCCCTTCTTCTGGGCCCCGTCGGCCCCTTTTGTAACCGGAACGTCCGGAAGAAGGTAGGTGTCGTCCGCGTCGCTCAGAACTAAATTCCAATGGCGATCGAAAGCGAGAACGAATCCAGAACAAACTCCCCTCATCCGATGTGAACTTCGAGTCCAAACCTAAATAAAAATCACACAAAACCAATGGTTTTAAATGATGGTCTCTCGCTTTCTTGGGCTCTTTTTCTAGCCCCACTCGTCCTTATTATACTTTAACCCGTGTCTTCTCGTCCATACATCGACGTAAACGACCGAGTGGTCCACTGGTGGTAGACTCCATCATGGTCAGGACGGTCTTAAGTCTCCTTCTCGGCCTGAAAACGGGAACGATCCCCATGGGGCCAATTGTGAAGCTGGGGCCCTTCCTTTGACATTTCTCATTAGACTGACTACAGGCAGCTTCTAAAGACAATGGAAAACCAACGATAATTATTATTGTGAGTACTTGGAAAACGTCGGCTGGTGTTCTTACGGTGGTCGTCGTCCACGTGATGAATGTTTCGACTTTTGGCGGCGGACGACCTGTTCACGTATTCGGCCAAGTTGTTCAATGGCTGGACGTTTTCGCACGGAAGTTTCACTTCCGCTTCGTTCTCTGATCCAAGCACCAATTCAGGGTTGAAATTTTCAGATAGGAAATCCATATTTTGAACTGTCACCTACGAAATTCATATATCAGCATAGTTCTAACTTAAAATAAAAAGCACACTATAGTGAGGTACGAACTCGATTACTTTTTCCTGGTCCTCTATGGGTTTAGCTAAAATGTGATCGGGTATTTTTTTATATTTGTAAAATCGTAATCATGTTTTAAATACGGGGATAAGATCTAATTAAGAAGTTTCATATTACATTGAATTTTACCAAAATAAATCATATAATTAATTTAGAGAAGAAAAAAAAAACTTTAATAAAATATTTTGAGGTTCTGTGTGCCTCTTTGACTCGCTCGCTTTTTAATTTATATTTAAAAACTAGAAGGTACACAGTAATTTTTTTTAATGGTTAATTTTGTTAAATGTGTTTTCTAGTTTTTATTAAATTTCACTCAATTTTATAAAGCGGTTTAGTTTTTCTGGGGGTTGGTTGTAGGTAGTGCTGTCGGTGGCGTAAACGGTGCAATACTTTCAAAGTTTCCATGGATGATGATGATGATGATCAGCCAAATGTGATATTGAATATCCAACATTCACAGGCAATTAGAAAACGGGATAAACAGACGTTTGCGCCGCCCTTTTTATGACGAACAGCAACTTCTAAATGGTTCTTTATGTAGTCTGACGTCACATGCTCCGCCCTTTTCAACGTCGAACAACACAACAAACCAATTAGAAATTGCCGTTCGTCATAAAAAAGGGCGGAGCAAACGTCTGTTTATCCCGTTTTCTAATTGCCTGTCCAACATTCACATCACCATTTAGCAAAACCCAGAGGGGTATATATCCAGGCTGTAATAATCGATTAGTTGTGATGAATTATTGCGTGATTTTCATAAAATAACCTTTTACACTAAAAAAAATGGAATCAAAGTGGCTTTAAAATGCTAAAGGGATTCTTTTACTACAGAATCACCGATTACAACTTAGAATAAGATTTGAAAATGACCATTATAATATTTTTTTCGGTAATATCAATCGATGTGTCTGGTAGTTGGAAGGTTGACGTTCTCGTTCATAGAGGGCGCCAACGTACGGAGTAGTGATGGCTTTCAGGTCATTGAACTCTCTTTCGTCGTTTCATGTTGTAGCGTACATGTAGATAGGACATAAGGACATTTTTTGTGTTGTTGTTGTCTTTGAGTCTTTGTTAAGAGCGTGTTTCTATTATAGTCGGCGTCGTCGTACTCATGAGGATGAAGTCCGAAGTATTGCCATTGTTGTTGTTGTACTGGTCAGAAGTTTCTAATTATAATGTACAATTGTGTTTCTTTAATATAATTCAGGGCCTGGACAACAATCATTCGCGTGCCTGTGAAGGAGGAGGAGGAGGAAGAGGAGGAGGAAAAGGAGAAGAACAAGAAGAAGATCAGGAGGAAGAGGACGAAGAAGAAGAAAAAGACAAAGAAGAGAGGGGTAAGAAGAGGAATCAGTGCCTCTTCTTCTTTCGAGCATAAATGCCTTTCATCGACGATGACATACTCTGGTGTCCAAATAACGATGGCAAGATGGTCGACTTGTCTCTTCTGGTAAGTACGATAGGTGGCGCCACTTTACCCATGACCTTTATTTTGTTATTTTTTCTTTTAAGGATACTGGTCCTGGAGTAGTCGTCGAACAACAACCGCAGGACTACGTGGAACTCACCGAACTAACCCATACCGATTTACACGGATTGGTACCCGAATTAGAAGAGGACGAGGACATTCTGAAACAGTTGGGTGATCCCAGTTTTATATTGGACAACATCTTTGCTGACATTGAAGATGGAACCTTTCTGAACTCAAACGGTGGTTCCTCTTCTTCAAACTCTTCCTCCTCGTCCTCTCTTAATTCAGGAGGTGGTTCTCTTTTGGATGGATCAACCAGGATAAGTATCGTTACTGTAAAACGCAGAAGACGTAGAAAAAGCCTTGAATCCAACAACGGTCTCTGTGTGACACCTATACCCACTAATAACAATGCCGACGTCTGTAGTAGTACTAGTAGTAACAACAACAACGAGAACGGTGTTGAACCGGAAGGAGGAGGGGAAGGAGCAAGAGGAGAGAAAGACTGTAGCCAGAAAAAGTTGAAGAAGGAAGAGGAACAGGAAGATGTGATCGTGGAAGAGTACGCGAGTTCGGTGGACGTCCAGTCGAATCCAACGAAGACGACGACGGCGGCAGTGGTGAGCCAGAGAGGGAATCTCATCCTCGGTTCCTCCTCCTCCGTTTCTTCTTCTTTGCCTTCACCGCAGTCTCGTCCATCTTCTCCGTTGTCTTGTGTTGTCTCAACGACCAAAGACGTTCAACTTTTGCCAGATTCCAACTTTGTCGTTATCAAGAAAGAGAACGGAATCGATGCATCCTCATGTAAGTCAAGGAAACTTTTATTTGTACTATTATTAGCAAGAAATAAGATATTAAAGACTGAGAAATCAGTCAATAAAGTCAGTAGAAATAAAAAAGAAGCATCTTTCTTTGGCTAAAACTATAAATAGAGATTAAAATGTAATTGTAAAGTCATATAAGACTGAGACTGCAATGATTTATTTAATTTATGGCTATTTATATTAATTTTAGCTGAATATAAACGTTTCTTTATCATTACATTTATTTGCGTGTTTTTTTTGTCGTCTGCTATTCATTTCCGGTGCAGACGATGGAGAAATTCAAATTTAGGCGCCATTTTGGGTTTTCAAAAACGAGTGATAAGTTCAATTGTGTGTTTAAATTTCGCGGTTTTTTATATGAAATGGTGGACATATGAGTTATGTTTTGACTCATTTCTTTATCTTTGATAGGCTCAAAAGAAATACATTTATTGGGCATTTTTAGGTATTTTGCGTTTTGGCCTTGTAGTCATGTAGGTTGAACTAATATGGCGGACTACTGGGACTGTGGCGTCCTCTGGTGGTCAGTTACTGTACTTTAATTATAATTTATTTTAACTCTTACTTGATGAATGAAGGCGCTTTAACTAACGAGCGAATTTCACTCCTGCTTATTTGAAGTGTCTGTGACGTATTTTTTCTGCCACCCCTCCTTTCACTCCGTCAAAAAGGCACACAGGTTGTGAAAGGAGGAAATTTTGATATACAATCATTGTACTTATGGGTGGTGGGTGGGGGTTGGACATTAAAATTTGTTTTGGTTGTGGCGATGTTTTGTAATTAGAAACAGCTGCAAGATTGAAACTATCTGAAAATGATTCAACCAATCCCGAAAAAGCTTATAGATTAAACCTGTAATTGTTTTCTCAGTCACATTTCTGATTTCAAGAATGACGCAATTGACTTGTTTTATCAGAAATGATAACAAAAACGGCCATTTTTTTTATTAAATGTATATTTTAAATTGTAACTCCCGGTCACCCACAGCCCTCTTTTGTGACTTGTGCCGTTAATTACTAAAAAAAAAAGGGGGGTTACTACTAAAGATCCTATCTTATAACATGGGGGACCCCTCCCCTAACGGTCCCACCCTAACAATTCGATTTGTTTATTCAAATGAAGGGTCTGAAAATGAGGGGCCACGGGGCCAAATATTTTCATTTTGAGCTTCCTTCCTTCCTTTTTTTTTGTTCTGTAAAGGAATTCAATCGAAATTTGTGAGTAAATGTGAGAGTGAATCATTTTAAAAAATGTTGCAGTTCGGGGAGGTTTTTTTTATTTTTCCTTCTTTTTCACCCACATTTCCTAAAAATTGCTCTTGTGTCTGAAACTGAAAAAAAACACACACACAGTAACTATAGAAGTGAAGGAGGAGGAGGAGGAGGGTAGGATTAGGTGGTGGTGCGGCGGTGGCCTTGGGCTTGTTGCCAATTTCGGGCTGAGTTCGTTTATCCTAGTTGGAGCGGGTTGAAAGTCTTCCTGACCTTCAAAGAACATTCATTCTTATCCTCCTAACTCCCCCCTTTTTCCTTCTTCAATTCCAACTTCCGTTCCTAGATCGCATTCACTTTTATACTATTAAAAATGGACTTCTTCGTAAGTAATTATTATTAGTAGAAAAATTGCAACAATTTTGTTTTATGCTTAATTGTTTGAGATATTAGTCATGTTACAAATGCGGTTGTTCACCATTAATAATAAATCCCACCCTCCCTGCAGAATTACCTAAATTAATTATTCCTAATTAATACGTTTTTTATTTTTAAAACTTATTAACTCTGAACCAGTTTTAAAATATCATTCTTGTGTCGTCATTGGGGTTGAGTTTAAAAATGTTGCATCGATCTTTTCGTCTAGATTTTTAATTTCTATATAATAATAATAATAATAATTATAAGATAAAAAAATAAAATGACGGATTAAATTCGATTTATAGAAACGAAAAGTCCAATTTTATTATTATTATCGTCTAAAAGTAATAAAAGAGGAGAGAGAATATAAAATGAGATTTCTAGATCTATTTGCTGCTGCTATCAATATGTGCAAGTGGTGGAAAGAGCGCCCTCTGTCGTCCACGACAGGAAACAACGAGTTCAAGGCCAGCCCTCAATTATCTCCATTGTTTGTCGTCCACGGATTCGATTTCTCTCTTCGGGGTTTTTTTTTCAATGCACCCTTGTATTTTGTTTGTTGTTTGCGTTATTTCGATGACGGCGGCGGCAGCCATCGATAGAAAAAATAAATGTTTTCAAATCTATAAATAAAACGTCTATTAAATAATACGATTTGCAATCATCATCATCATCGTCACCCTATTTAAATAATCTCACCCTCATGATGTCTGCGAAGAAATAATTATTATTACATAGATTTGATAAATAATAAAACACCTGAAATTCCGATTGATTAATTCTGTTTTTCACAAAGAGTAAAATTAAACAAAAATTAGAAAGTATTTTAGAAACTAGAAGGGGTGATTTCATGTTGATATCTTTTAAAATAAACTTTTTATGCAAGTTTGAAAATGTCTCATTGTTAACCAAGACGATATTTTATTATTATTTTTGTCTCTAAAAAGTTTTATTTTGAAAAATATCAATATGAAAATACCGTTAAGTGATTGAGCTACTCTTCTAGTTTTGAAAACTTTCTAGTTTTTTATTTTGCTTTTTTGAAAAACAGAAATAATTAAGAGGAGTTTTAAAATCAGCTATTCATAAACCACCTTAAAGAATAATCAAAATTGTTTCTAGGACTAAATTCTTTCCAAATGTTAATTTTATTTGGGGGGGTTTTTTTTTTCGATACAAAAAACCCCCTAAAACCTCCCTCCGAATTTTCTCCAACCCTCAAGTGTGTGTACTGTTGGAAAAGTAGGGCAAATGAGTTAGAAAATCAGAAGAAAAATAAAAAGACCTGAACAACATTGCAGTTAAAATTATTATGAAATAATAAATTAATGATGTTTTTCTTGGATAGAGGGAGAGACAGAGAGGACTCTAAAAAAAAAAGGTGAATTTGGTCCAAATATATATCTATATTTGATAAATTGTTATAAAATGCGACGCGATATGAGATACCGTGTGGCGGTATCGATCATTAGGCGGTATCCATGGGTATACATTAGAAACAATTGGGGTCAGTGGGTTACTTCTTCTTTTAACGCCAGCCCCTCCTCCCCCTTCCCCCATTTCTCTCTCTTTCTCTCTCTCGTGTGAAAATGGGGTCGGATGAAAGAGAGAGAGAGAGAGAAAAAACCTTATAAAAATTCGTTTTCTATAAATTTCATTTTCTTCCTGAATTCAGTCAAAGTAATTGAGGACACAGGTTTCTGGTAAAGACAAAAAAAAGGAGGGAGAAGGGAGCGATATGAGCTTGTAACCTTAGTTACAAAGAAATAATTACACCTTTTAGGGTTATATATTTGTTTTAATAATTATTACTAAGTCAAAGCTAGAGCTCTCAACTCAAATGTTTTGAAAAGAAAATTTCTTGTAAAAGACGACGGACGAGTTTAGCTCTAACTTTTGACGTAAAACCCATTAAGAGTACTACGACGCTTAAGTCGAAGATCAGTTGAGGCTCATTTATATATCTTATACATTATAACCTTGAACTAATCCACGGCTTAAGTTTTGAAACCGTATATTACTTTTTAAAATTTAAAATATAGTTAAAACTATTCAAGTATAAATTTAAATTGTGCAGTCGCAATAGTTTAAATTAGAATTTTTAAAAATTAAAAATGACAAATTTTACTTGAAAATTAACAAAATTTACGACTTAAGATATCTACATAAGATCACCACCAGCCTTATACCTAGTACACACACCTGATAATTTCAATGCATTTAAATAATAAATGTGTTCTACAGAGGGCAGAAGGGCAAACAAACAATATGTCGTCGAATTCAATTTATTCAGTTAATAATCTCAAAATATTGAGTTAATACTTAAATATAATTAATATAACAATTTAAAATATTAATAACAAAGTCAATTTTTATTTGGTGTTCATGTCCTTAACTGGATTCTGTATAATTCAGCTAAACACATTTAATTTGAATTCATTTAACTTATGTGTTTACAAGGTATTAGGCCCAAGCCAGCCCCATGGGCCAATTTATGTAAGTCTTTACTTGGAACCTAGGTTAGTTTGAGAAAAAAGATCACAAGGAATGTAGAGGAGGGGCGCCCTGGGTTCAGACCTCCATAAAAAGAAGGAAGTGGAACACATATTCTGGAGTATTTTTATTTATCATTTTATCTATGTTTATATAAATAAAAACAGGATGGAAATTCGTTCCCTATATTTGCCTATTTATAATATAAGCCTATATAGGAGGATGATAATGATGGAGGGATTATGGTATGTTTGTTGCGGAACTTTTTTTTCTCGAGCCGTCGTCCAAGGTTCCTTTTTTTCCTCCTTTGTCTCATTTTCTGTGTGATGCAATCGGGACAAATTTATTTCTAACTTGTAATTCCCTCCTTTTTATTTTGAATATTATTTTACAAAACGTTAAAAATTCTCAACAATGTTATGTTTTTCTATTGCGCAAAATGCAAACAGATTGTTATTTTATTAAAGTTTATTTATTTAATTGAAATAATAAACATAATAACGGGTAAGGCAAAATCCAAAGCTGTGGTCCACCACCAGAGGGCGTCTTTTGGTGCCTATTTTTCTATTTGTTGCCTTGAACCGGTGAACTGATCGTTGTCAGAACGTTGACTTGAGAGGGAATTTGGCCTTGGAAAAGGCATTATTATTACAACAACAGCACCACCACCACCACAACCAACAAATAATCTTTTCGTTTTCTCCCTTCTTTTCTTAAAAAAAAATAGGCATTTTTCAGTTGCTCCTTTGCCATCTGTTTCCATTCGCGGCCCAACTTTTTTTTATCACCTGATTATAAACCACAGTTTTGTGTCTTTCTAACCTTTACTGGGTGATCAGGGGGGGGGGGGGGGGGGGTTAGGTTAGGGCTACCTACCCATTATATTATCTGCGTTCAATCTAATAATAATCAAAAATTAGATATTCATCTTTAAATTTTCGTTTATTTTGAATAATATAAAAATTGGACACATGACAACAACAACATTATTCGGAAATGAGTGTATTTAATAATAACAAGGTGTCAGTCGTCGTCATCGGTCTAATTATAAAATGGTCGTTTCTGGGTTACGCAAACCCCTCACCCCACTCTAACTCAAACCTCCTCTCCCCAAATGACGTCATACTAATAAGAGATTTTTTTTCTTTTTCCTAATTAGAAAAAACCCCAAAGTTGGAACAAAGCGATTGAAACGAGATTTTTTGAAAAATATTTTCATTAATTTAAATAACACAAAACAAAACATAAACAAACTTTGCTTCTTCTTTTTTATTGTCATAATTTTTCTGTCATCAAATTATGACAAAAACGGAGAACAACGACTCAATTAATGACTTCAACAATTGCCACTTAATTACTATTATTAGCCAATTAATCGAGTGGGACCGGTGAATTTTGAAATATCTTATGGGATTTTTAGAACTATGGGACATTTTGTTACAAACAAAAAAACTAAGGCCCAACTAACAAAACTTTTTATTAAACCCGGCCCACTGAGGCCCAGAGCCCGACCCATGAGACCGAGAAAATTCATTAGGACCACAACAAAGCCCACCTGATAAATGGGGCACTTTTTGCAAAAAAAAAAAAAAAAAAAGCCCACCAACCTGATGGACACTGGACTTTGGTTTTTCAAAAGCCCCCCCAACCCCCACTGGCCTAGAGGGACTATTATAAATGTTGCACTTTGGGGTGCCTCAAATTTCAAATTTTAAGAAGAAATTTATTACGTTTATATGAAGTTTTTTTTTTACTAACAATTCACAAGTTGAAAAGTGAAAATTATCCTGTCTTAAAATAAAAGTTCCCTTTCAAAGATATCACGCGACTATTTTATGATTTAGTTTAATTTACTCTTCTAGTCTCCACGCAAACGTTGAATTTGCGCGCCGCCTAAACTTTTTTTGTTATATTTGCGCGCCGCCTAAACTTTTTTTTATTGTTATAATATTTGCGCGCCGCCTAAACTTTTTTTTATTATTATTATTATAATATGTGACATATTTCATTTATGACGTCATGTGTTTTAATTGTCTCTGAATTGTGTAAATTTTGAAGTGTTTAAAAAGTGTGAATTTCTTCTCCACTTATATTTATCAAAAAGAAAAATAACGAAGAGAGATGTTTTTGGATGTCGGTTTCTATTTTAGTAGCACAAACTGTTATAATAATAATAATAATATTTGTAATCTCTCCCTCCCCCCCCCCCCCCCCTCCCCTTTTAATCCTCCTCCTTCCAGCACTCTCTCTCTCTCTCCATTTCGGAGTATTTCTTTTGTATGTTTGTGTAGGAGAGAGAGAGAGAGTAGAAGGGAGGTGGGTGGTAGGCGGTGCTGTTCGTTTCTATTTAGTCCACTGACCTGGTTGCTATGGTTACTAAAAACTAACTCAAATGTCGATTGGTTGGATTCAAAGAAACACGTTCCTAAATGACATCAACCTCCTCCTCCCCCTACTGTAAATCTCCTATCTCATACTATACATAATTATCTCTTACGTACCACCCAACCCCCCCCCCCTCCATTTTTTCCCCTTTTTTCCTCTATAATGTAGTAGTTGTTTTTTTAAAAAAATGAAAAGATTATTTCAAAAGGGAGGGAGGGAGGAGAGTTTTTTTAAAGTTCCCGGGCATTGATTTTCATTTCGAGGTCAGTGTTAAAGAGTGACGACGTTGTTCGCGCTCGAATTAATTGTCCTCTAGACTCTTTCGAAGGTTATGGAGTGAGTGGCCTACATTTCTCGTTCTTCTTTCTATCAGTCTTTCTTTCTTTTTTCTTGTTATGTGTGTTTGTGTCCAGAGAATGAGAAAGAAACAGGAAACTGCTGATAGAAAGAGAGTGAAAGATATATAGAAAAAAGGCAAAAGTGAGTTGGAGGAGAGGGAGGAAAAAAGAACAGCGCGATTTTTCTTTTCTTCTTCTTCCTTTCTGCTGTTATGACTCTCCCGTGGTTCGCCCTCCTCCTCGGGTCCCCATCCCCACCTCTATTGCGATATCACACTGACACATTAAAACAAAAATTCCCTCATTTTCTAATCTGGTCCAGAAATTCAACACTTAATGATAATATGAGGGATAAATTTAGGCTAGATATAAAAATAAAAAGTTATCATCATCAGGAAAGTTATAAATTAATAAAAGTAACCCCAAATCTCCGCCACCCCCCCATCCTTTTTTGAAAATATCCATTTTTGAAACCTCGAAATATCGGGAAATGAATTTTAAAATATCTTGTTATAATATCCCGTTAATTTATGTAATATTTGAGTGAGTATATATGAGGAGAAGGGGTTAAAGGGTGCTTTTGTTAGGAGAGGGAGAGAGTTGGTTTCTTTTTTCAACTTTTTATTTATATTTGTGTTGAAAATGTAAATTTGTTGTTGTTGCAAAAGTGGTTCTTGTTATGTTCTTTGCTTGTTTTTTAATGAGTGGGTGTCGCCCAATCAGAAGAGGACAATGTATATATCCACCTGTATGTTTGAACAAACACACATACACATCCGCAATGGGGTGATTTGGGGAGGGAGGGGAGAGTGTTTCTTGTAGGGAGAGAGATTTTTTTTTTGTTTTAGAGGTCGAACTTAACATAGAAATGAATGGCGTTAGAGGACGAGAGTACCTTATACCGAGAACCAGTGGAAGTGACTGAACTTTGTAGAGTTCATTGCAACCCATCATCCATCTCAGGCGCATTTGTTCAGAAATAGACACACACACACACACACACACACACACACACACAATGGACTGAATTCTGATTGGTTGTTCCAAGGACAACCATCTTAATAAAGCCTCAAACTCTCACCACTTTACTTAGAAAAAGTATTTTTTTTTAGAAATTTAAATTGGGAAGAAGAACCCCTGTCGTAGAGGGGAGCCAAGGATTCGTTTCTATACTTTCACTTTTTTTTATAGATTTGTAGAAATCCCTCCCTCCTCCCTTTTTCTTGAGGGGATAATGGTGAAAAGAGGGGGGGGGGGTGAGAAACGGAAAAAGAGGCAGTTGTGTACTGGGCAGGAAGAGGGGGGAACTGGATTGACCGCCTTTTTCGGAAAGAAATTTGCGCTTTCTTAACATTTAGAGAGGGAGGGAAAGAAGGAGGGTTGAAGTCAGCTGAGGAGTTGGAATTTATGTTGAAGGAAGGAGGGAGGGGGGAGGGTAGGTAATTCAGGAAGTGGGGGTTATTATCATGAGAAGAGAGAGAGAGAGAGAAAACACAAACATAAAGCATTGTTTAAATTTCAAATATACAAAACAATGGTTGGACCTGTTTTTAAATAATGACAACAACAATCAAAACTATCCCTGATTAGGAAATAACTTCAACTGTACAGTAATGTATTAAAATATTAAAAAAAGGGGAGGGAGGGGGGTCCTAACTTTTTTGACTTTTGCAGAATATCACTTGTTGATAAAATTAAATTTTAAAAACCTTTGCAAAGTTTAACAATAATCAAACATTGTTACATCTCAAAACCATAACATTATTAATTATTTAAATTAAATATAATAAATGAAAAATTGTTATTGTAGGTGATATTAGTTTAATTTTGACATTATGTCAATTGGACCTAAATAGTTTGCCCGAAATGAGGTAGCAGATTGTGTGGGAAGAAGGGAGGAATCTTGGAAACCCGTCATTCTCTCAACATTTGTAGGTTCAAAACGGACAGAAATGATATCCGGTAATACCAATTGCAATAAAAATAATACTACCGATGACAAGTGGAAGAAGCATTTGAGAAAGAATGAACCGGTTCTAGTGGTTCACTCTTTTCTACAACACTTAAGTTTGTGCAGTAATGGTTGTAATGCAACAAGATACGGCACCATATTGAACCACTTCTTTTCGTTAAATTGGTTTAATTCTTTTCTGATTTTAACTTATTTAATTTTTTTGTTGCTTACTGAACAAATGATTCAAATTAAAATTAAAAATGCCATAATTGCTTTATTCAAAGTTTTAATAAGTTTCGTTGATGAATTTTTTTAAACTAAATGAAGTTAAAATTAAATACGTTTTGTTTTGCGTAAGAAATACGTGATTTTATATCAAGTGAATTGAATTTCGTTTTGTTGATTTAATAGTTATTGGATGATTTGTTGATAATTATGTAAATTAATACTAATTATCAAATGTCTATCGTTGTAACCTCCATAGTCTGAAAATGACATTCGATCGAAAACCCCTGAAAGAAATGATTTTTCTTTTCTTCAAAAATATAAACAATAATCCAATTGAAATTGAGAAGTGGCTTTTTGGTGGAATAATTTCAATAAAAAGTGGGTTGGGTTAAATTAAGAAAAACGGTTTTTTTCTCTCTTCAATCTCCTGTTTGATTTAGATTTTCTCTTTCGTTCGTTCTGTTGAACTAGAAATATATTGTTCAGGTCACCCAGTTTCTTATGTAACATATTCGAATTCGGCTTCCTCTTTTTCTCAGTTAACTTAACCTCAAAAACTTCTTGTTTTGCTATCGGCTTTAGCCCCCTTATGAAATATACACACATGAGGGGGGGATGGAGGTGGGAAGTCTTTTATATTTTTCTAGGGTAACTTTCCACCCTTCGCCGCCTCCCCCAATTCCATCCATCCAAATGCGATAACAAAAAAAAAGTAGCGCCCGCCCGCCTGCCTTTAGCATCATGTACACTTCACATTACTTTCACTTGTTGTTGTTGACCTATTTAGACTGAATAACACGCCAGGCATATTATGATTTAGCATTTCCAATCTATTTCGCAAATTGTACTCTTCTTATAGCCTTCCTTCCCACCATTATTTAGCCTCTTTCGTACAATTTGATGGGTTCAATTTTAGTGAGCCCCTATATGTTTATAATAAACTTATTCAACAAATAAAAGTTTTATATAATTTAATATAAACAAAAAAAACGCATAGACACAACAATGTTTGATTTTAAAAAAAGGTTTTTATTTCAAAATTAAATAAGTTCAAAATAAAAGGGAAGATTAAAATAAATGACGCAGAGATAGAACGCGAGAGACTTCCGCTTATTTTCTTTCTTGTATGAAACGAATTCCATTAGCCAATTTCCTTTCTTTCCTTCTCTTCCCTCCTCCCCCTTTTTCTCTCTTTTCTCACTTTAGAAAAATGGACTCTTCTATTTTCTATGAGAGTGAGTGAGCGCGTGAGTAGCGCCGTTTTTTTTTCTGGGTTGCTGCTCTGAATGCCGCCGCTCTTTTTTTACTCTAGCATGTGTTTGTCTGTATGTATGTGTGTTGGGGCGCCGCCGCCGATGACGACGCCACTGAAGCCGCCACCGCTTTAAGTTTTTGGTTTTGCTCCGAGTGACCCAGTAAAAGTTAATACAGAACAGAACGACAGAAAGTATCCTGAAGGTGATCAGAGCACTTCGTTCTTTTTTCCCCTTCTATATATATATATATATCTGCCTACTACATTCTCATCGCCGCCGCCGCCCGCCGTCATAATCATCGTCATCCTATTATAAGTTATAATAATAATAACTGCTCACTTAGTAAATCTAGGATTCTAGGATAGAAGAAGGTGGTGGATGGATAGATTTTGTTTGTTTGTTGGTGTTGTTGGAATTGGGTCACATGACCCACTATACACGATAATCATTCAATCAGTCAGTGAGTGAGTGAGGCATGCATGCGTTTATGCATTTTTGACTGTTGCGCTGGGTTTTTTTTTGTGTGCTGCAATTGTTAAGGTCATTTCCGTACTGTTTACTGATCTTATTCGGAATATCTTTTTTTGTTTGTGGTCCGCCGCCGTACGGCCACTGGATTTTTCTCGGGTCAGAACTTCTCGCAATTACGCGCGGTTTTACGAAAACTTTTCATTCCTAAGTTTTTCTTGATCAGAACTTTTTTTTCTGAACAAGAGGTGGTAGAATAAGGTGAAAGTGGGTGACACTTTCACATAAAAGGACTCTTGAATGTAACTGTAACTATGTACGAAGTAATCTTGTAAAAAAACAAACAAAAGTTATAAAATGTTAACTTGTGAATCTTCTTCAACGAGAATAACGATGGACAGGTTGAAAATGTCATTGAAAGGAACTCGTACTTTGACGACGAAGTATGTGATGGACGATGACGGTGAAGAAGTGGGGGACGACGGGGAAGACATTCAATGTGGTCGCGGTCGTGGTGGAGATGATGATAATTCGAATGGGACACTTAATATTAGTAATAGTTATAAAGAAAAGCGGTATTGTACCTACAAAAAGGCTATAATGCAAAGATACCGTAAGTTAACTTTTATATTAAATGTTAATTAATCTTGTTTGTCGTTAAATAACTGAATTGGCGCCTTTTTTAAAAATTAATATTAATTAAAGAAGGGGAGGGGGTGAATTGTGCGACAGGGGGGAAATAGAAACAAGGGAAAAAGTGAGAAAAGAGAAAGAAGAAGAATGAAGTTCTGGGTTAGGAGGTAACCTCGAAAGTTGACCCATTTAGTGTTTTGTGTGACAGCACAGCGTTCACTTTCCATCATTCCCCCCTCTCCTCTCCCTCCCCCTAAACATCGAATGAATGACCAACATTTTCTCATTTAACCTCATTATTATGAACGTGATGAAAAAATCAGCAACGTGAAATCGAAAAGGATAATTTTTGTGTATAACTTTTATAAGTTTTATTAGGAAAAGAAAAAGCCCCTCAAATAAAGGAGAATGTGGGATGCAAACTGGGATTTGGGGGTATTTAGCAGGGAGGAGGGAGGGGAGGGCGCTAGTGTCCATGGGAAGCATTACCTCGGAGACAGACCACTTATTTATTTTTACTCTTATTTCTTCATCATTGAGAAGGGGGGGGGAGCACACACGCAAAAAAAAAAACCATGTTCCTTTTTAGCTCTCCTGTTTTGACTCGACCAAGTCAATGACTGAATCCAAGGCCACTCCAGTGCGCCTGTGCAGTGTGCTCAATGGTAATAACAAGAAAAAGCGCATTTTCGTTCTCTTTTTGAACGAACCCCCTCCCCCCCCCCTTTTCTAAACCCTAACCTCCTCCTCCTTATAGGAAGATCCAATCCTCTTTATGAATCCAAGGTTAAACTGAGCTCAAAAATTTATAATGTAGATATACATTATACATTCAGTAGAATCTCGATTATCCGGATCGCGGTAATTCGAACTTCCGGGTAATCCGGACCAAGTTTTATCTTATAAATGATTTTTTTCTTAGTTTTATCTTGACAGAGGTTTTGACGTTTAACTTCCCGATAGTGAAGGATATGCACAAGACCACTTTTCGACTCGGTTGCTATGTGTTTTCTATGGAAAGTCAGTCTCGACTTCATTTTGCAGTCGAAAAGTGGTCTTGTGTGCCGGATTATCCGGACAACCGAGATTCTACATGTTTAGTCAACATATTCGAGTCAAAAAGTGGCGCAATATGACGACTTATATTTATATTTGAGGAGGAGGAGGAGCTTAGATGTTTTTTTTAAAAAAATGTGTGATACTAAGTAACGGAGGAGTGCGGAGGAGGCTAGAAAGAAAAGTGTGACTGACACAATTTCCGCCTCTTAACTAACTTTTAACCTGAATGTGTTCACTTGTTGTTGTTAGCTGCTTCCATAGCTTCAGGGCAAAACAAAGCCTTTTTTTTTGTTCTTGTTGCAAAAAAAAAAAAAAAAAAAAAAATGAAAAGTAGAAAGGTGACTTTGAAATTCTTTTCACCTTTTTCCTTGTCGTTCAACCGCTCTTTTATTCCATCTTCCTCCTCCTCCTCCTCCTTCTTCTTCTGATAACTAAAAAAAAAAAACAACAAAAATATGTACAACCGGTTGATTGGTGGGTGGATTTTAAGGGAGAGAGGGAGTTAAGTTAGGTAAGGGGGAGGTTTGCTTTGTTATTGTTTTTGTATCTTAAAAAAAAAGGTAATGAAAAATCTCAGGTAGGCAGGTGGCTCAATAGTGAGAGAAGAGAGGGTGTGAGAATACCCCCCCTCAAAATTAATACCTCCCCCCTCCAAATTAATACCTCCCCCCCCCGGTTAGGTTAGTACGATATTTACTGTTAACACAAATATTCAATTGTTAAGCAAAGACGACACACGTTCCTATAAATGTTATTCAATGATGACGTCATTTGTTTAAACAAATAACATTTTAATATATCAATTATAATCTTTTTTCTCTTACATAAAAAAAGGACATAAAAATGCCAATAAATAACAACAAACATTTGTGATAAATTTGACGCTTTCATTTTTTCTTGTTGTTGAGTGAAATGATTTCTAGTTTTTTATTTGGGTGATACACAAAATTGTGTGTCAGTAGGACAACAACGACGAAGACGACAAAAACTAAACCTCCCCCCCCCCCCCTATTAGAGAAACACACTTAAAAGTTCTCTTTTTCTGTCTTTTTATAAAATGAAATCCATATTTTTAAACTCATACAATAAATATAAAATATAACTTAGGTAATATGTTGTTGAATCAAAATTTATTCTTTTTTAAAATTATGACTATATTTATGATGATTTTTGAACACCTATTATGATTCTGTCTTTCAGAGGAGTAAAATTAAACTAGAAAAAATGTTTTAAAAACTAGAAGGGACGTAGTTCATTCGGTGGCGCTGATCAAGCGCCAAATTGAACAAACGCCAAACTGAATAAACGCCAAACTGAATAACCGCCAAATGGAACAAACGCCAAACTGAATAAAAGCCAAATGGAACAAACGCCAAACTGAATAAGCGCCAAACGGAATAAGCGCCAAATGGAACAAACGCCAAACTGAATAAGCGCCAAATGGAACAAACGCCAAACTGAATAAGCGCCAAATGGAACAAACGCCAAACTGAATAAAAGCCAAATGGAACAAACGCCAAACTGAATAAAAGCCAAAAATTTGGCGGTTATTCAATTTGGCGTTTGTTCAATTTGGCGCTTATTCAGTTTGGCGTTTGTTCAATTTGGCGCTTATTCAGTCGCCCCTTAAGATTCACTTCAGGGTATTTTTTTATGTTTTTGATAACATTTAAAAAAATACCGTTAAGTGATTGAGTTTTACCCTTCTAGTTTTTTCTTAATTTTACTGGACAGAATAGTCAAGATTTGTTAAACCGTGTTATAACACGAAAAAATATATTCCAGTCCCATTTCCATTTCGTGTTAAAAGATATGTATAAATATGAAAATAAGGTGCGTCTAAAATAAAATTCTGGCAATGAAAAAAAAAGTTGGAGTTGTTATTTTTGAAACGGTGGTTTTGAACTTCCTCTTGGCGTTTTGCCCATCCATTCATTTCGTTACTGCTTTTTTTTTCCCTTCGTGAGATTACGTTGAAATTCTTAAAAATCTATCCTTCATTTGAAAAACAGAAAAGAGAAAAATATTCGTTATGAACTATTTATTTATTTAAATTGTTTTTTCTTCTTCTTCTGAACTGTGTTTTTGTTTTTTGGGTCTGTGTCATGGTTGGCCCACTGACACCCTACCCTTCTTTCCTTCCTTCCTCCTATCTATCCTATCACTACTAACCTTAAAAAAACCCTCTTTTTTACCAATTAAGGAAACAACTGTTAAAAGGACCAATTCCCACCCCCTCCCTTCCTACCTTTCTCTTTTAATCCTCCCCCCCCCCCTCTTTTTTCTATTATAGTCCAAAAAAGAGGGGGATTTAAAGAGGAAAAGGACCCCCTCAGGGTCCTTTCCTTTTCTGGTTTGAAAACAGAAAGAAATTGGCGGGAAAAGGGGAGAGCGGAATGGGCTGTTGACCTAATTTTAACTTATTTTTTTTCATGGTTATCTCTAATGGAGGGGGGGGGAGGGGTATTCATTATTGACCTTTGTTTTTTTCATTATTCCCCCCCCCCCCCCTTCTCTTTTCCATTTCCAATCTTATTTGTTCCTGTTTGTGTGACACTCAATGAAATGAAACGCCTGAAATAGGGAACTGAGGTTTTTTTAGTGATATCCCATATTTGTTTCACTGCCGATAAGGAAATGTGATGGGGATGACCTGTGACCCATGTGACGTCATAATATGAGGGACTAGGATGAGTCTCTTTTTATTTGTTAAAATGACGTCACACAATCACGATGGAAACATGTTCTCATATATATTTGGCTCTTCATATCTTTTCCTCGCTCTTTATTTAGTTGAGTTTGTTGTTTGTTCATTTCGGTTCGATTTGGCTGTATGTGTTTTTTGTTTGTTACTGCGGTAGTTTAGTATTGGCAAGGTGACCTACAAATCGAGGGTAGTCGACCCGACGGCCTTGGTCCGATCTTTTGCTCTCCACCATAAAGGAGCGCTCTTTTTCGCTCTCTCTTTATGAACGTCGTTGTGATCGTTTTGTAACTCACCTACACCAAAGGAACACACACAAAAAAAACGCTCATATTATAATAATGGGTACTGAGAAAAAAGTGGGAGGAATGGGCAGAGGTTACTGATTGATGCTAAATATTCCCCTCCTCATCTCGAGGTTGTGTGATGATGATGGCAAAAGAATTTCCTTTCTTGCCCATTTGTGGAGTGGGTGTCCTTGAAGGGCTACTATAGGGACTTATTTTTAGAGGGTGGTTGTGGTGGTCCGGATGAAAGTTGAATAGCCGAGATTTAGGCCAAACTCCTCAGTGAAGGACAAAACGATGACAAAAATTATGAGATGTGGGGAAAAAAGAAGGGAGGAAGAGAGGTTAAAACCAAGTTGAACTCCAAACTCCCCCCCCCCCCCTCCAATGCATTTGAAACCTAGGTTTTTAATTAAAGTAACTGCAATTCTTTTGTCTTTTTTTTAGTGGACATGTGCAGTAAACCAAGAGGTGAGAGGAGGTGTGACGTAGAAACAACAACAACTACTTCCGGTGGCAGTCATCATCATCATCACCATCACCACCATCATCATCGTAGTAGCCGAGGAGAAACAAAGACCCTGTTACATGGAATCCTCAGTCAACAGGGTCCTTTATCGCTCACTTGTTCCGTACCTCCCTATTCGACCAATTCGACTGGTAAAAATATTGTCACATTTCCGGTTTTTAGACAGTTTTATTTAAAGGAACTTCTTATGTGTCGCGTAGGTTCCTTGCCACCAAGTCCAGCCGACAGTGGGGTCTCTGACGTGGACAGTAGCAGTGGTCACTTGAGTAATGACGATGTTCGATCAAGACTTCAACCAACCCCAGGTGAGGGGTTCTCTTTCTCTATTCGATCTCTCTCTCTTTCTTGAGTCTTCTTTTATTAATTTAGGTATTTTATTTTTACAGTTCCGCCCTCGACAACACCTGAGAGTCCCAGTCCGTCAGGGGGCAGTAGTATCAGTAGCAGTAGCCTGAGTCCTAAGAGGCACTCGTCCTCCTCCTCTTCCTCCTCCCACTCTCACCATCACCATAACCACCACCTTAACCATCAAAATACGAATCAACCTTCGACGACGACATCAACGGGGTCGCAACAACAGCAGCAACACCTGTCGTCGTTTTTGACGCCCAATTACTATCAGCTCCCTCTACCGGCACATACGCAACCTGTGGCTTATACCAACAGGCAACCACAGCCCAGTGAGTTCCTCGTAACCCCAATTATAAATAACCTCCTTCTTGAATCTCCCATTTCCTTTTCTTGACTTATATCCGCATATATTATATCGAATTAAAAAAAAACCGACCCAGAAAAACAAGAATTTGAAAAGAAATTCCAAGAAATTTCCTTCTTTGATTTTAAAAAAATAGCGAAAACAAACACTTGAGCAATAATTATATATTTTCTCTTCCTTGTTTACTAACTAAATCTTGATGTCTAACTTATATCTTTTTTATGCTTTAACTAACAGGGATATATATTTTATAAAATATGATGAGGATGATAGTAGTTAAAAACAAAATGTTTTTTCAACAAAAATATATTAAAAAGCAGCAGTTAAAATAATATTTAATACTTTTCTAATCAGACACAAAAAAAGAAGACAAAAAAAAACACAAGGAACTTCCTCCTTTTTTGAATATAATTTGCGGTTGGGTTTTTGTTAGTTTCCTTTTTTTTTGAAGTGATATCTAGATATTCCAGTATTCAGGAAGAATGTCTTGTTTTCTAATGAAAAAGTAGCTTAAAAATAGTTTTAACAAAAAAAGGAGGCCGCCCAGCCCTTGAAAAACACCTGTGTGTGTGTTAATTTGTGCGTATTTTTTATTATGTGTGCGCGCGCCTACTGGCCTTGTTGTGATGTACAAGGGAGTGAGCACGCACATTAGAATGAGAGAGAGTTGAGAACAGCATTGAGTAACATAGGAACGCTATTGACGAGTGATTTTTTTTCCCTCCCTCCCTCTTTTTCTATCCTATTCTTCCCACTGTCGACCTTGAGTTGCTCTTCAAAGTCAAAGTGTCGATGAACCAGACGTCGGTTGGGTGGTATTGAACAAGGAAAAAAGGGGTGGTTCAGTGCGCTCACTTTGCGCTCTCCATCGTGTTCTCTCTCTCTCTCTCTGTTTGTCTTTTTTTCTCACTCAAATCATTCAACGTCGTTTCCCCCCCCCCCTCTCCTTTTGATATTATGGTCTGTCTGACTGTCTATCAATATATCTGTTAACTTGTTTTATTAAACTTGATTGATCAAATTATTTATCCGTTAGAAATATTTCTCAATTTTATTATAATAAAAATAATTGAGACAATCCCAATTAATTATAATTGAAAATTAATTTCAATAAAATAACAAAATTTCATTTAGGTGGTTTTTAGAAGTAAATTAGAAAAGTAGCTTTAAAACACTTAAGAATATTTTCATTTCAAAATAAACTTTTTATATCAATTTGAAAATGACGCAAATTTTTAATTTCGGTTTTAATAAAAAGTTCTATTTTGAAATCGGAAATTAGCTCTATATAAATCATCTTAATTTTAATTATTAAAAAAATAAATGAGTCATAAAGGATGAGTTTTTGACCGAATAATTGTAAAATGTAGGATCTTATGTAAGATCGATCGAGAGAAATTGGGCAATTTTCTCAATGAGAATGAGGAGGATGATGATGATGATGAAGACAACTGGAGGAGGATGAAAAATGTTATTAGAAAAAGGAGAAATTGTTGCTCGGCGGCGCAAAAGTTATTTGCGTCGACACGCGCTCCCCCCTCTCATAATCCTGCTTCCCCTTATAGCTTTCCCCCTTGTGAAAAAGCAACCAACCATAGCACACAGTCAACAACCTAGGCTCGTGTCTTTGACCCATCTTTTTATGTGGACCAATCACAATTCGAGGTTTAGTGCCAGAAGGGGGATGAAAAAGGAAAGGAAAAGGGCGTGTTAGCTTTAAGAGGGGGGTTGAAATACAGAGATCGTTATTTCACTTGGATTTTTCACCTGCCGCCCTTTTTTTCCTACCTGGTGTAACCGTAACTTCCAAAAAATATTAGATCATGGCCCCCCCCTCCTTATCAATGATTCATTCATTCATCAAATTCTTTCTCTCCACTCTCTTCCCACCACCAATATTTTCATTTGAAATTATATTAAAAATGTTTTTAATTTTTGTTTTTTTGTTTTTAGTACCTGAACCTCATGTTTACACGTCGAGCCCTTACCACCCCCTAACCCACCATCCACTGTATGATCCCAATTTTCCCCTTCACCCTCCTCCGCCTCTTCCTTCTCACCACAATCAACAACAGCAGCAGCAGCAGCACCATAACCCTCATCATCCTCACCCTCCACCCTCTCCTAACAGTCCGATCCCATTGACACACAACAACCCCCATCACCACTCCCACCCACACCCTCACAATCCCCGTTCTCAACAACACCTGTCCCATCCGCACCATGTCCCTTCCGCAATCAGGACGTCTGTGATAACCTCTACGTCGACAAGTAACAGTCCCATCAACAGTAGTAGCAGCAGCGAAATGGATCTCGTTTTCTATGCGGACGAGGCCGTTTTTCAACAACGGATGAAAAAGAAGGGCAGAAAACCGAAAAATCCGGACGGTGGGCCTTCTTCGTCCGTCAAAAGGAAGAGCCGAGAAGGTGCTGCTTCAGCTGTTCCGAAATGCCACTTAAACTAACTTGAAAGTTAATGTTAATGATTTCTTTTACGTAGGTTCTACAACGTACCTGTGGGAATTTCTTTTGAAGTTACTTCAGGATAAAGAATATTGTCCACGTTACATAAAATGGACGCACAGAGAGAAAGGTGTCTTTAAGTTGGTCGACTCGAAGGCCGTTTCGAGGCTTTGGGGTCTTCACAAGAACAAGCCGGACATGAACTACGAGACGATGGGACGTGCCTTAAGGTGTGCAGCACTCACTTAGCCTCTTTTCTAGCCTCCTCCTCCTCCTCCTGACTAATTTTGTATATATTTTTTAATTTTACAGATACTATTATCAACGTGGTATCTTGGCAAAAGTGGACGGTCAACGATTAGTTTATCAGTTCGTGGACGTACCGAAAGACATTGTTGAGATCGATTGTTCAACAGCGTGATTTTTGAGTTTTCGCACAAAATAAAAAAAAACAACACACGTAACTACAAAAAATGGTGGACTGAGCTATGAGGAACGAGAGGGTTTTAGTTGGACACACGTAAAAAAAAATGGCAGTTAATTGAATTAAGAAGAAAAAATCCAAAACTAATAAAAAAATATAATGTTCATGTTGTACATACTTATACATAAAGTACATATATATACATATTATATATAAATATATATAATTATTAAATATATATATATTAATATTCTATTTGGGAGAAGGGGTCACTCATCAATGATGGAAATTGATTGATTGGAGAAAATGGATGGATAAATAATTTTTTTTTATTATTATTATGTTTATGTTTTTTGTTGTTAATTGCTTTTGTTTGAAAAATGCAAGAAAAAAGGTTTTTAAGTTTTTCAGGTCGTTGAGAGAACAAAATATATAAATAATAAGCACAAAATCACACAAAAGAAGCTTTTTTAAGTTGTTTTTTCTTTTTTTTTTATTACTATTTTTAAGTTTATTTGGCTGAATGTTTTTTTTAAAAAAAAATGAAATTGACCACTGGTCACCTTCTTTCACTTCCCGTCCGCCTTTTGAATAATTAAAATTCGTTCATTTATCGGCTTGTTTTAGAGCCCTTGGTATAATGATGATAATTAGGGCTTGAGATTTTTATGCAACATCATATCAAGCAAATGTTTCTCAATTTTTGTGGTCCTAAGTGCCAATTGTGAATCATTATTAGAGAGCAACTTCAATTATGGTTTTTTAATCAAAAAGGTTGTTTAGAGGCTAGATTTCTAGTTACTATTCTTTGTCAACTATAAAAGTCTAGCCTCTAGTCAGTGTTTTTTTTTTTAGAAAGTCATAATTGTTGGTTGATCTAAACGGGGAGTTGTTACGTCACAATTGACTCTTGGGTTCGTAGATTGAGAAACATTTCTTTGATATTTATTGCATATAAATCTTGAGTTCTAATAATAATAATAATAATGATTCTGAATGTTATTATATTTTCTTCTTCAACGGTGATCACAATATTATTATATGATTGATAAATATAATTGCTTCAAAATAAGAGGTAATTGAAAGGAAAGAATGGTGTGAGTAGTGACCAGTGGTCAGTTTTTGACTTTTTCTGGCAGTTAGTTGTTGTCTTTGTGTACTTAATTATTGAATCCCATTAATTTCTTCTTTTAACTTTTTTTTTCGTCCATGTTTTTTTATTACTGGATCTCAGGTGAAAATTTGGAAGTATTTTTTTGTTGGTTAATTAACTCTTTTGTTTCTTGTTTAGTGAGGAAGTAAGTTATTTCGTAAAACCCTTAATCCAATTTTTTTTTAATTTTTGAAAGTGAAAAAAAAAAGACGAAAAAGGAGAAGTTAAAGATTGTTGAAATTTAAAAGGGGGAAAACAAAAAAAGGCTGTTCTAATGTTTGTTTGAGTACTCAATTAATTTAAATATTTGTGTATATGTTGCGGTGGTGTAATTAACAGGAATTAGAAACAAAGGTTGTTTCCTTTTCATGTTTAAATATAATTATATACGTGTTTAGCCAGGAAAATGAATAATTTGTGTTTTGGGCAAATTTCGAAAACAAAATTTTTATCTTTTGATGGATTGAAAGAGAGACAAAAAGGTATTTTCATAAAATATGTTGAAAGTGTAAATAAGAAAAAATTATATAAAGATGAAGAAAAATTCTTTCCTCATTATTTAAAGACAAAATTAAAACAAAAAGGAAATAAATGGAGTGAGAAATAAAACGATAAATCTGGTCCCTTGGAATTTTTTAATTGACATATCACAACTTGTTACTTCAATCAATTACTAATTATTACAAAGTAAAAGAAATACGAAATATTCTTAATTTAATTCTAAAGGAGGAGTTGAAGTGAAATGATGATCAGTTGTTCTATAGGCAATTAGAAATCGGGACAAACAGACTACATAACCAACCAATTAGAAGTTGCGTTCGTCATAAAAAGGGTGGAGCCAACTTCTGTTTGTCCCGATTTCTAATTGCCTGTGTTGTTCTTCGGTCGGTGGCGCCATCTGTGGAACATTATTGCTTACGTTCCTAAACAAAATCCGAAACTCCCGCCATGATCTACGATCGTTTGATGGCTTCTCCCCCTTTTAAGAGCTTAATTACGTCACTTTACATCGTGAAAATCCAACGTGCGTTCTATAATGAAATCCGTTATTTTACGTCCAGGTGCTGAAGCGTTGCAAACGAGAAATCCATGTTTGGCTTTTTTTTGTATGTGATTCTACTATTATTATATTACAGAAAAATGCAAAAAAAAAATGTTTATTATAAGTTGTATAATTTGCATTCCATTCTTTAGTCTTTGCCATTTGTTCTTCTTCTATTCGGATCGATGACTCACAGCCTCATCTTTTAAAAATCACTGTGAGTATTTGTGAAAGTGCTGATATTTTTTTCCTATTCGATTATTATGTCGGTATGCCGCTTCAGATAAGACATTTCTTTATAACACCAATGGTAACGTCACCGGTTAAGGTAAGCTTGCAGCCTTGTTGCAGAACATCTGGAGGCAAAGCCACCCAGTTTTTAAAAATAGATTTATTTAATTTATTGATTTATTTTATTTTGTAATTGTATTTTATTTAAAATTTAAAAAAACTGTAAGGCACAGCACAAGAATTGAACTCAGGCCGCTCGTCTTACGATTTTGCTGTTAAATTGTCACATTTGAAGCGGGCCTACCTTAACGTAGGTGCTATTTTAATATTTTATGGAAGTTTCTCTGAAAAAAAATGATTTTCCATTATAAATGGTGCAAAGAAAAACAAGAGAGGCTTCGAGCGCCTCCAAGCGGCATTTATTGTCCCTACTCCAGTGATTTAAAATCGCGTTTTCTTTCACGAAGCTTATAAACTACTTAATATATAAAACTAATCAGCGATTTAATTTTTGCTTATTTTGGCCGAGAAAATTACATTTTAAAACGATCACTTTCTAGCTTATTTCATCATTGTTTATTATAAATTTATATAGTCGGGACATTTATGGCCGCTTAGTGGCGCTATTAAAAATCTGTTTGTTTTGAATAACTTCAAAGAATGCTAGTAGATGGCAGCACAGAACTAATTAAAAGCACACGTATGCCCGCCAAATTTAAACAACTTTATAAAATATAACTATGTTCACACATATATGTAATTTTTATAGATAAATAATATAAATATTAGCCATTTCTTTGGTAATCATAATACAGTGTAGACAACAATATGCCATGAATAATGAGAGAGAGAGAGAGAGATTAATTAGAGCAAGTTAGAGGAGAGAGAAAGATAGAAAAGGAGAGAGACAGAGAGAAAGAAAGAAAAGGAGAGAGAGAGAGAGAAAGAGAGGGAGAGAGAGAGAAAGAGAAAGGGAGGGAGAGAGGGAAAGAATATAATGAATAATGCTTCAATTGTCACATAGAATAAGATAATATCAATTATAAATGCGATGATGGTGTCTAGTCTAGTCTACTACGATTTCATGTTTATTTCATCTGAAAGACTTTCTTTCACTATTGAGACAAACTCACTCAGTGATTTTATGAGAGACGCTCATTATATACAATATTTGAAGAAGAAAAAAAAAAAAAAAAAGACGGAACACGAAACCACCCTTCACCCCCTTTCAACTCACCCTCCTCTCAATGCCCTCCCACTTGACCTTTTGTTTATTTTATTTTATAAAATTACTGATAAGTTTAATCAGTTTCATGTTTTACTTCTTTAAAATGAGAAATAAAGCAGATCATCTCTCTTTCTCTCTCTCTCTTAAATTCTCCCCCTTAATCTTATCTCACCCTCTCTTAATCCTCCCCCTTAATCTTTTATCCATCCTTTTGCTCTCTCTCTCTCTCTCTCTTTCTAAAGCTCTCTCTATCTGTCTCGCTCTCTCTCTCTTTCCCTAGCCATATAAATCTCTCTATTCATCGCTCTCTCCATCTCTCAATCCCCTCTCTCCATCTCGTTCTAAATTTGATTTATTTTCAGACGATTCTTTGAACTTAGTACACATAAAAAAAGTTAAAAAACAACTTGAATTATAGATATTCACTTAGATTATCAAAAGAAAATGTTATTCAAAAGCAAAATCATCATCATCATCATAATAATAATAATAAAATTAATAAGTTGAACGACCAATTAAAACAAATTAAAAAAAATTATAAATTTCATATTTTTAGTTTTAGTTTTTATTTTGTGTATTTTTTTTTTCAGATGGCGACTAAAATAAGAGTTTGTAGTGGATTTGAGCAGTGTCCATTCGACGACACTGGACACAAATGGACATTAATTTATGTAATAATAAATTGATACCCTTTTTTTTTTCTTTCTATTTTATGGATTAAACTAAAATTTCTTATCATTACACAGATTACGCTTGTTTTATTTAGTTTTTGGTGTTTTTGTTTTGACATCCGGCTTCTATTACGGTTTTACATTATAATTTTTTCTTCTTCGTGTTTTTTGGTTTGCAATTTTTCAAAGAACAAGTGGCTGTCTTGTTTTAACTGTGTTTTTTTTTTGTGTGTCTGTGTTTTATGTGTGTTTGTGTAATCATGTAATATGCAATATGTAAGTTAATCTGTCGCCTGTTCTTCGTCATGTGACCTTCCCACTTCCAATGACCACAACATCAACAACATTCATCTATAGAATGTTCCTCCTACTTTCTACTTAAGAGTTGTTCCTTCTACTTATTAAGAGTATGACACGCCTCCTTCTTAACCCTCTTCTTAATTCTCCTCCTACTTTTTGGGGAGATTTTTTTTAAAAAAAACTTTCTTCTTTTATTTTTCTGCGTATCGAACTGAAAAATTTTAAAAGTTGCCATTTCCTTGAAATTGAGTGACACAAACAATTTTGATTTTGCTTACGATTTATAGAAGAAGCGGAGAAAAAAAAATAGGCGCCTGCCTGAGTGACTTGCCTGACTGTGAGGCCTGCTGTGGCCTCTCCTCTTTTATTTCTTTGGAAGTAAGTAAAGTGGTTTAAACACTGACGACGATGATGATGATGATGTTGATGATAAAAATGTTGATAATATTTGAGTCTCCTCTCCTTCTGTAGGACCTTGATTGTAAATGTGGTTGGTTAGTTCATTGGTCATTCATCCATCCGTTTTTGGGATCCACTTTTTCGTCTATTTTTTTTTTAAAAAAATATTTGCTGAGCTGAAATTGAAAATGTGTTTTTTTATTTTTAAATTGTGATAATTTTGACTTTGTGTTTTCCTCTGAATTAATTCTGTGTCTTTTTGTTTTCTTGGAACTAGTTTCTTTCCGGATGTGTTTCAGAATTATTTTTAAAAGTTTGTTCAGTTGTTGTTGATGATGTTGATAATGAGTGTCGTCGTCGTTGCCACCACCATCGTGTGTTGTTTTTCATGATGGGATTCAAGTGTCATTCTTCCTTATTTTCGAGACTTATTCTTCTTCTTTTACTACTTTTTGTCATCTTATTGCAGGGATCGTCTTTCGTCTCAGCTGGTCAGTGAATTCTCTCTCCTCAACCGCTTATTTCTACCTTTTTTTTTAAAAAAAAAACAATTTGTAATTTTAATAAGGGATGTGGTTATTCTTTTAACTTGATGATGATCATTAAGTGTTTATATTTCCTGGTTGTCATATAATTGTTCTCCAATGTCTTTTAAGTTTTCTTCTCTTATTTATTTTAGATTTCTTTTTATATTTGAATACTCTGCAAACAGCCCAGACAACCTTATGGCAGAGGGACAATTTAGTCGAAAAACTGCATAAGAAATGCATTTTCAAAATAACAAATTAACATCCTCCTCCTCCCCCAATGCAAATGTTAAATTGAATTGAAAATCAGTTTTATTTCATTCAAAATCGTCATCTAAAATCATTTATAATGTGAAAATTACCTCCAGTGTCCTGCTTTAAGTCATTATGGTACTTTTATATTATGACATTTTTTTTTACAATTTCTAGTCTACTAAAAATATAATGGTTGTTAATTTAACTTGAAATTATAAGTACATTTAATAAACACATTATTAGCGTTTTTGCATTGTTCGAATGCAGTTATGTAGATTCTTCCATACGTGGGGGAAACATTCTACCATTCTAAATTTGAGTAATTTGTTTAGACAAATTATAAGATTAGTGATAATTTTCCCGCTTATTTCCACCATCCACTTCCTTTCTTTTTCTTTCCTCCAATCTGAAATTACTAATCTTTTTCTAATTACTCAGTAGGCACAAGCAATTTCAATATAAGAAATTAAACTGAAGAAGTAAAATGGACTTTGATCTTGTTGTGTGTTTGTGTCCTTTTTCGGTTGAGTTCAGGATGTTCAAGAGCTGAGCCACTCTTTTTTTTTTTACGCTGCTTTCGTCACGTGCACACGCACAGGAAGTTTCTTTTCCTTCCCGTGCCTCAGTCAGTTAGTGGAGTTAAGTCTAAAAGGGCCTTGGCCCCTCCCTCCCTTTCTCCTTCAATCCCTGGACCACTTGACATCCTGTTACTTTCTCTTCAATGTTTTGTTAGAATTTCTCTTCCTTTCCTGAACTCGAATTCGACAATTTTCACGTAAACTTTTTTTAGTATCAAAAAATATTAATGTGGTTTTAAAGTGTAAGTGCCACTAGAACTCTTGATTATTTTATCTTTTATTTTATCTAAAAAATCAGCTGATTATAGGCCATCTTAGGTGTTTTAAAAACTAGAATAGACTACTAGTCTCTCTTAATTTTTAACGAAACTTGGAAAAAAAGTTTTCGTGAACATTTCTAATATTTCTCACAATTGCTTAGGACTCATTTTACGGTTATTCCGTTTGTTTAATAATCTGTGTGCGTCACTTTTTAAGGATGGCTCAGAGATTGTATCCAGTACGTTTACGTGTGTTCCATTGTTAATATATTACACGCCCACATACAAAAACACTTGTCATTAAATACGTATTACTAATGCCTTTTTTTAAACACTGAGACAAGTAGACATTTTTTGCATTCTTTAAATTGTTTGTTGTTCTTTCTTGTGTGACTTTAGCCACCAAATTAGCAGCGTTTTGTTATAATATAATTTGTTCAAACTAAAAAGTTGTGAAAGTGTGGAAAGATGGGGTTGTGAAAGTGTGGAAAGATGGGGAAGGACAGCAACAGCTGATGGCAACCACAATCCCTCCCTTTTTTTCATTTTCCAGATGGATTTTTCATTTGGCAATTCAAGTTTCAAATACTTGATTACAAAAACCGACTTTTCGTTTATTTAAATCGTTGAACCACCAACAACCACATGTTGTGTGGGTGTCTCATTAAAATATCTTCTGGAAACTGGAAACTTTTAACGTTTCTTTTTTTTTTTGGTGGTGTTTTAATGAATGTTTAAGTCAAAAGTGATGCTAGACTCATCAACTTTTAATGAGTGTTAATGAGTTTAATTCTACCTTTGACTAACAATATTATTAATAATAATACATTATTATTAATAATAATAATAAAGTTACAGTATAATAAATCAGAATAATGGAATGGTCAGTTTGATATTGGAGTCTGGCTAATGACACCATTTTTCTTAATTTAAAAAAATATATACATTATATTGAATTTTTTTTTTAAAAATTACAATATTTCATATTTATTAATTATTTTTTACAGTTTTGCACGTTCCTAAATTTACATATTTTTTGTCGAGTTGTAAATCAAGAAAAATTTAATTAAAAAAAAAGAAAGAAGGGTAGCTTAATCTTAGACTAGTAAAGTAATAGTCTAAGGCTTAATCGCGTCTCGTTTGTTTTGTGCCGAATTTCAGATGGTGTGTATCTGATCCATCCGCCGTTCATTGTCACATCTTCGTCACAGATCACGTTCAACCATGGAGAGAATCTGACTGTAGACTGCAGAGGACGTTACCCAATAAGATGGATCGTACCAGATTCTCTCGTAAGTGTTCGATTTATAGCGATTCATTGGTGACGTTAATTTGTCGATTGCAGGAACAAGAGATGGACGAGGAAAACCGACGTTTTTCCTCCATCGATTCCGTTTCATCGGTCGATCCCGATTATCCGTTTCGATCCACTCTTTACGTTCGAGAACTCGAGTACGGAGACACTGGAACGTATCACTGTGCTTACGAAGGAACTACGGACACGGACTCTTTGGATAATGTTACGAACATCTACGTGTTCGTTTTTGGTACGGTTCCACTTCATCATCATCATCTTCCTTGTTGTCGACTAGAGTTTGTTGTTGTCGTTTCATTTAGATGAGAAACACTTGTTTGCACCGGTCGAATCGTCTCCTCATTTGGACTTCATCATTCATCCGATTCATCAGCACAAGGAGTCCGTAATTCCTTGTCGACCAACTCATCCTCTCGTGAACGTCTCCCTTTTCAAGCAGCACATGTTGGTACGTGTTTACGATTCTCCAAGTTACCTTAACTAACCTCGGGTTTAAATTTCACGCGACGTGTTTGGAGTTTGATTTTTTATTTGCTAAAATCGACTTGCGATATTATTTCAAAAAAATCTCTAACGATTCAGTTGCAAATGTAGTTCTCGTTCATTTGTTTTTTTATCTATTGTCTCTCTTTCGACCAATCTGATTCTTTTGTATTTTGTTAACCTTTTTTAAATTTTCATCTTCCTGTTTTCTACTAATCAATTGACACGTCGTCCCACTCGTCCGTCCAGGTGAACATGTCGAGTGACGCCGGCGTTGAATACGATCCGACACGAGGTTTTCTCTTACGTTATCCGAATTCCTTCTTCAGTGGCTATTTCGAATGTCGAGCCACTTTTCATAACTTCACTTCGTATCGCATAATTCATCTGCAGTGGTTGCGTATGTACATTATTTACAATCTTCTTTTAAAAAAAATGCATTAGAATTGGTGATCCGGTGCAAACACACATTTATGCCACATTAAGCGTTTTGGCGCGGTGCGTAAACATGTGACGAGAACAAGTGGTGCGTTAAGTTCCGTCGGCTGAATGCTTTATCACAACTTTGAGCGGAACAGTGTTAGTGTGGGTCGGGGTCGCATTTCAAAGTCGTGGTGGATCTTTTCACTTGTACTAACCAAGATTTCTATTGGAAATATGTGTGCGAATATCAAATTATTGGTTTTGATTTTTCTTCGTACATGTTTTTGTACGTCTTGCGTGTGTGTCTGTCTGTATTATGTCTGTATGTGTGTGTGCGTGTAACACAGGTGAATATGACGGACGACGTTTATTTCGACCCCAGACGAGGATTTGTGATATTATTTCCAAACTATTTCTTCAGCGAATTATTTGAGTGCGTTGGCGTTCATGACAAGAAACGGCAAAGCTTAATGGTTTATCTTCACTGGTTCCGTAAGTAATGGAAGAAAACTGTGGTTTCAGATCCCCTTAATTTTCATTGTGTCCTAACTCTTAACCGGTGCTGTACTACTTGTTTCGTAATTCGCTCTTAAAAATAACGATTCAAGCTCCTTAGTCAAATGAATGTGCGTTTGAGGCTATTTACGTACGGTACATGTGAACAGTGATAATAACACGCTATTTGTGGACGCATGTGGTAAAGCTGAAAACTTTTCTTCTGAACTTAACTATAGCAGCCAATATGATAATTTTTTCTGTCGTGAAACTCGTAACACTACTCGTAGCACTTTGGTGGTTTGTCGTCTCTTGTCGTAAACCTTCTTTTACGTGTTCCGATACTTTTGCGTTTTACTAATGTTTATTTTCTTGTCTACCGTTTGAAATGTACGATTAGCTGACACAAAAGCGGCACCGCAACCTGACATTGACGACAGTAACGCTCAACATGTCAACGTCGACAGTCGATTTAGTCTCACTTGTCGAGCGAGAATCGAGACTGGCACCATGCTCTTTATGAACTGGACGACGCCAACCGTCGAGGTTCATAATTCTACTATAATAATAGCATTGTGTGACTACCGTTATGTTTCGTGAATTAATTGTGCGCTTGAATTTTTCTAGCCTTCTAGGGTTTTGATCGGTGAAACTGTTGTCGTAGACAAAGGCAGCAACAATGGTTACCAGTACAGAGTGGTCAGTAACACGCTGACCATCAGCAATGCGCGTCAAAGTGATCAAGGGGTGTATCGCTGTGTGGTAACTGACCACACTGGCAAGAAGAGCCAGTTTGAGAAAAAAGTGAGGGTTTACGACGAGGCTTCTCACATTCACCTTTCTACGGACATTCGAGGCCCCGTCGTGCAACCGGCCGGAAAAGACAAAATTTTGTTCGTCGTCTACGTCGACGCTTATCCAACGCCCGTCATCACTTGGGAGAAAAACGGTCCTGGGGGTGAGATACTCGCTAAGGGCGCTAAGTATGACTTCGGAAGTGCTGAAGGCATGCCGACTACGCTTACGATAAAAAACCTCAAGATCACCGACACGGGCAATTACACCCTAGTAGCCACCACTTCCGAAAAGGAGAGCAAACTGACAATCTCGTTAACCGTCACGGAGCAACCGGTGGTTACGATGAGCAACGTACGAACGGTGGTTCGTGTTGGAAGCGTGGTTCGATTGAATTGCTCTGTATCCGGTAGCCCCGTTCCAAAGCTTCGTTGGGAGTGGCTCGCCTGTGACAGTCCAAATGCGTGTGACGAGAATTTCGTCCAAGTAGAAATGGCCACTCACAATTCACCTCACGTGTTAGTCGATCATCTGGTCGACGATCACGTCCGTTTCAGCGTTCTTGAAGTAACGGCTCAACAGTCTGGTTATTACATGTGCAACGGAACCAATAGTATTGGCCACAATCACACAGCCGTTCCGTTTGTTGTCACTGGTGGGCGATTTTAACATTTCGTTGTTTTTTTACGATTTGTGCTTTTAAATAATTTGTTTCCTTGGCTCGTGTGATGTTTTTCAGAAGTGAAAGATGGTTTTTATGTTGTCCGTAACACGAGACGAGATCCTATCGAATCTCTTCCGTTCGCGATCACTTGTGGTGCCAGCAGCTTCCTTTATTACCATCTGGTGTGGACTTGGCAACCGGCGTTGGAACCTAAGAGGACCATAATTGTCAACAACTCTACGATGGGTGTGGAAACTTTTGTAATTGGTTTACGAGACTCTACGGGAGGGCTCCCAACAAAGGATCCGTTCATGGGCTTACGTGAATTTAAGTTCATGAACATGGGCCCTTTTTTTGGATCGTTCTGTATGTTTCTGTAAATGACGACAAGACCTTAATAGGTGCTTTTCTTTCTGTTGTTTAAGGTACGAGTGTGAGTGTCGTGGAATCGTCTTCTAACTATTCCACTTTCCTGACGATCAGTTTTAGTAATTTGACTCGGTTGTTTAATGGGAAATACATCTGTAAAGTGGACAACATAGAGGAACCGGGAAAAATGACTTCATACTCGTTACACATAGAAGCGAAAGGTATTTTTTATTTCCCTCTCTCCTCTACGTGACTATAACTTCTTATCTTGTTGGACACTTTGTAAGCCCACGAGAAACCGACTTTTGTGAACACGAGTATGAACGGTTCGGTGATCTATGCTGTACAAAACGAGCGTTATGATTTTGTCTGCAAAGTGAAGGGAGTTCCGACTCCGATCGTCACCTGGTTCAAGAATGGCCACGTGATCAACTCATCTTCTGGGTCCGAAGTGAAGTTCAAAGATATGAACACTGTCATGGTGAGTTGAGTTAGGATCGATGCATCAATTGTTTGTTCGTCTTTCTGGTATATCCTTAAGAACGATTTGAAAGAGTATTATTCATGCACATGTTTCTGAAACGCATAGTCTTATTCAAGTGTTCAAAGGTTTCTCTCTTAAAAAAAACTCTTAACCTTTACCCTTTAATTGCAGGTCATTCCTCGATCCCACTCTGGAGATCACGGCCTCTATATATGCGTTGCCGAGAATGTTGCTGGGAGGATATCGGCTAACGTTTCCTTTCATATTCCAGGTAGTCTGAATTTCAAATCGTTGACTGTTTTAAACTTTTTAGTTTTTTCAAACTTAACGTTGATATTGTTTTCAGACGATCCAGTCATGGAGGCGGCATCCATGTCGGAATCGGCAACTGTTGGTATGTGTGTCGCAATTGCAGTCTTCGTCCTAATTTTTGCTTCGGTGGTGGTCTTACTAGCAAAACAGATACACAAGGAGAGAGTACGGATGTTCTACGAACGCAATGTCGAAAAACGATTACGTTCGACGTCGTTTTTCATTTGTTTCGATGTGTTTTATCTGTTAGATGCATAGACTCGATTTGGCCATTCTTGCAAGTATGTTTGAAGGGAAAGATGCCGCCGATGAACAGAAACAGAACGGAAACTCTTACAATCCCGATCTCCCTCTGGACGATCAGGTGGAATTGTTGCCGTACGACAGGCGTTGGGAATTTCCTAAAGAAAGATTGAAACTCGGTTCGAATTTCACGTTTATTTTTTGTCTAGTGATACTTGAGAATTGATATAATCGAAGTATCAATTTTCGTTAGGCAAAACTCTCGGTCAAGGAGCCTTTGGAAGGGTCGTTAGGGCTGAAGCGATTGGACTTCAGGACGGAGACGGATCTTCTACTGTTGCAGTAAAGATGCTAAGAGGTTGATGGGGATTACACTTTGTATTCCGAGAATTATTGCCACGTTCTAAAACGCCAAATGTTTTTGTTTCGTTCATAGAACGAGCCGACACGAATCAGTTGAAGGCTTTAGCACAGGAGCTAAAGATAATGGTTCATCTCGGTCGACATCTCAACGTGGTCAATCTCCTCGGAGCTGTTACCAAAAATATTTATAAAGGTTTTGTCTCCAGGGTGTTCACTCTTATTAACTGTAAATGACGCTTTATCCGATTGACAGGTGAATTGCTGGTGATTGTCGAGTATTGTCGCTACGGCAATTTGCGACAGTTCCTGATGCAGAACAGGAAGAACTTCACAAACCACGTTGCCGAACAGGAGTTTGATGTGTCAAGCGTCGACTATCTGTGCCCGAAGAGGTCTGTTTCGTCGACCATTACTAGTCAGGGGAACGCAACGTCAAATTCGGACGATTTTAATTCATTCCGGTAAGAAAACTGTGTTATGATTCGATCATGTTAACCTTTTGACTTGTTTACATTTTGTCTCCTATCTCTCGATTGTTTGCATGACAATCGGAAACTCTTATTTCTCTCTCTCTCTCACTTTCTCTGTCTGTGGTTTCTCCTCTGCTGTTGTTGGTCGCACTTCTGTAAGCGCAGTCACATTGATTATGCGGATCTCACATTTATCTCGATTGACAGTCGCTCGGGAGATTCGACATTTGCTTACATCCCTTCTTCAGACGCCGACCTTACGGTTCACACCGACATGTCGGTAGTGAGCGACTCTACTCACGAATACACAGATCGGTCGTCCATAGCAGCCCCTCGTCAGCGGTTGTTTAGCGAAAGCAGGTTGCGTTCCATATCAACACGAGACCTTCTCTGCTTTGGATTTCAAGTGGCAAGGGGCATGGAATATTTGGCATCCAGAAAGGTCTCGTAAAATTTTTTTAGATTTCTGTCTGAAATTTGCCAGAATATGACACGCTGTCATGCTGTTTGTTCTTGTTTAACCAGTTGGTTCATCGTGATTTGGCCGCCAGAAATGTTTTGTTGGCAGACAACAACACCGTCAAGATTTGTGATTTTGGACTTGCCAAGGATATTTATAATTACTCCAATTACAAGAAGAAGGGAGATGTAAATAACGAGCAAATTATTCCTTCCAAATTATTATATATCTTAAGAATCTAATTGTAACGATTAACTTTGAACCTCGCTTGCCGTTTGTTTTATTTTTTCCAAAGGGTCCGTTGCCAGTCAAGTGGATGGCTGTTGAATCGATCGGAGACAAAATATTTTCCACACAAAGTGACGTGTTAGTGTCGCAACGAACAACTGAAAAAATAAAAGATCAGGTCGTTAAAACTTGTTTAAGTGATAATCTTTTTTTTTCTTTCTTGTATAAGATGGTCGTTTGGAGTGATGCTTTGGGAGTTTTTTACTCTCGGAGGCACTCCCTATCCAGGTGTTGAAATCAACGAGTATTTCTACAAGAAACTCAAAGGTGGTTATCGTCTGGAGAAACCAGAATACGCATCGGCTTCAGTGTCAGTGAATTGCACATTTTTGTGTGTCGTCAATCAATTAGATTCGACTCGGAATCATTATTTGGGTTTCGTCATATTTTCGTAGTTACGACATAATGCAAGATTGTTGGAAGGCGGAACCGAAGGATCGTCCGACGTTCACGGAACTTTCTCGAACACTCGGAAACCAACTGGAATCCAGTATAACCAAGGTAATACGATAAGAAATGACTGAAATTCCCATCTGTGAGTCATGATTTGGGTTTTATTTTGAACAGTACTACATCGATCTGAATGCCACCTGTGCTCAGAGCAACTCGCTAAGAAACAATAACGAGTATCTGAGTATGGCGGTGTCCGAGGCGCCAACGTATTTGAACGTGCCTTTGGAATCAGCGCCGTCGCCTAACACCAACACGACCGACTATGTCAACGTCATTACAGAAGACGTGTCGGGAGCAACCCCGAGAACGCTGAGCTGCAGTAGTGATTATCTCAGCATGACGAGCGCTTCTCCATCGAATCCACCAACCGACGACATGATCTTGGATGGTTGTTGGGGTCCCTCCGAAGGAGTGGAACTTGGCATCTTTCGCGGAAGTGGCAGAAAGGGAAGAAAGGAGGAAGGACACGATAAACAGTGGGGTGGTTTGGATGACGTATTCACGCCAGGGGTATCTCCTTCCAATTATTTAGTAATGCAGACAGAACAGAACCCTTCAAAGGAGCCCGACGAGATGAAGAAAAATGTGGACTTGAAAAACGTAACGGCTAAAAAGGTGTGTAAGGATTCTGTGACTTCCGATTCTTCGAGCGGTTTTCATTCTGACTGTGCCATCAACGGACTGAGACCAACGTCATTCTCTAAGTTAAATTTAATTGGAACGGATCGATAGATGGGATGTATCAGGTCCGAACTGAACGTTAAGTGGTTAGCTTCCGATTGGCTTATTTCTGGTTGTATAATATTTGCCATTTAAGCGGCGTCTCAACAGGAGATAAGTAAAAGAAGCGGTTTCTTTGGTGTTTTTCACGTTCACAAATGAGGTGAGGATGGACATAATTATGAATGTTTTTTTTTTACTTTGCCGAGAGGATTGCATCCGATTGCACCTTCAGGGTACTGAACTCTGTATTGGACTCTGAAATTGTATTTTTGTTTTTATTTCATTTTTTTTTTACTTAATTTTACTTAAAATAGACTTTTTTCTCCACAGAGACACGCACAAAATTGACTTAATTACAAATGTACAGCTATTTGGCTGAGTGATATTAGATATGAATTTTGTGGAAATTGTTACTCTGGAAGATTTGAAAATGTTGGAATATGAATGGAAAAAAAAATTAAGCTCTTCACAGTCCAAATTAATTAGTAATGCATTTTAATTTGTTTTATTTGTACATCCCAACACAAAATAAAAGTACAAAGTTTTTTAGATTAGAAATTTAAAAAATAATAAAAGAATCGATTACGTTGATTTAAATCAGATTTTTTTTAAAAAAAATTTGTTTTAATTACTTACTGTGAACTGAATTTTTAAAAAGAAATATATTACTTATAATAGACATTTATTATTTAATTATAAATGATAATTCAGTTGAAAATTAAAATATAAAAACGCCATTTATTGTGAAATTATCTGGACTTTTATTTTGTATTTTAACTGAAAAGTAAAAATAATAATGGCAAAAAAAGGAACCCCCAAAATCATTCTTTTATTAATCATCAAACAATAAAAAAAATATTGTAAAATGTTGAGGGTTATAATATGCAAATTAATTACAAGAGTGGTTCTCAACGTGTAGAACTACTGGTGCTAGGAGAAAAAGGTACTTGAATCCGCACGTTGAGAACCACTCTTGTGTGTAGAGTGACGTCACATTCCTGAAAAATGACCTTGCTTTCTATTCGATGACAATGTTAGGAACGCGGGAAATTCTTTCAATGAGGAGTCGCTTAGCCTCAATGTAGAAGTTTATACAGACAGCTCTTCTTTGCAAAACAAGTATTGCAATAACATCTATATCAGCACAACAACTGTTGCAGCGTCAGGTTGGAGGCTAGCGGCTCCTAATCCGAAGTATATTCGAAACGAGAACAGTTGCAATCGCGCGTGTATTTTTTTTTATTTCGCTAATTAAGTGCTGATTAAGTGACGTTTATTAAAATGGCGCCCGTTCATGCTTGTGTGTGTGTGCGCCATTTTTGTTCAGTTCGGTGTCAAAGGAAGTTGGAGAAACAATCAAAAATGGTAAAACGGCCATTAAATTTACTTTTTATTCCAAAATGTTTGCATTTTGAAAGAGAAAAAACCTGTAAAAAGAGCAATTTAATCCTTGTATGAAAAGTTACACCAAACGTCATGCCCGTCTTACTAACGTTGAAGGTGACATCAGACGTATCATACTGGAAGCACCATGAGTGATCCAATATGGCTTCATTTTACACTACTACTTGAGGTAAATAGGTTTGTACTATGATTGGGTCACAAACACCTTTATAATAGTTTAAACAGGAGGATTAGTTTAATTAATTCAAATATTTCTGTTATTTCTATATTTCTGTTTAAGCTAAACAATAGTTTATAAATTATATTATTAATGTCCTGATTCAAATACAAATTTCTAATCATTTTAATCACAGACTTTTCTCCAACTTTCAGTATTTCCATTTGCCCCGACAGTAATAGCCGCCTATTCTGTTATTCATCGATTTAATCATCAGTGTGACGTCACGTATATGCATTTCTATGCTACTGCTGGAGAAATCGATGAATCACTTAATGTATGGTAAGTGACATTTGTTAGTGGTCAGTTTATAATTATTGAAGCATGGGCTGGAACAACGTTGTAACTGACAGAAAAAAAAGATTGGAATTAGTTTTTCGGTGGAAAATGTTTGTACCTGACTTGTTTTATTCGTTAACCCATAGATGGCACCTTCTGTCACTTACAAACACGAAAAAAAAACCCCAGCTGTGACAGTGGGATTTTAAAAAATATTTGAAATTTGTCAGTACAACGTTGTTCCAGCCATGGCTTCAATAATAATAGACCCATTGACCCATACTAATTTAACATTATGAATTATAACAAAATCTAGTTAGAGGGGTGTAAAGGTTCGAAACGCTTTCCCCCCCTTACTGGATAAGTTGACACGAAACATATGAAGAAATATTTCTAAATAGGAGACAATTATTATTAATGTTTCTTCTTCTCCTTCATTTTAATTGTATTAATGTTATATTAAATATAAATGACATTTTTTTTTTTCTGGATAACTTTTAATTATTTTGAAGTTGATATTTTTCTGTTGAATTGGTTAGCTGAGTAATTATTATGAATTTAATTTAAGTAATGTCTGTCTCTTTTTTTTACATTTGATTTTACTTTACATCCATGGTTGGTTTTTTAACGTCACTTTTGGATGATAGATTACAACCAAACTGGAATTTAAAGAGGAGGGAATTAAGGGGTCGTTTTGAGGGGAATTATATGGAGGTGGGTGGTGGGGGGGGGGAAGGGCGTTTAACGAAACAGCTTTTTTTTTTGTAAAAATGAAATTTGCTTCAAGTGAAGCGAAACTCTATTTTAACTCGTGTTTTCATATGAAAAGTTCAACTTAGAATTTCTATTAAGTGTGTTCACTTTATAATCGTCATCATCAGTGTCAACATTCTTGTTGTCAGTGATTGCCTTTCTTAAAGGGGCAGCAAACATTCAATTTCGTTAAGTTTTTTTTTTCTTTTTAGGGTTTTCACTGAAATATTGAAATTTGTGTATTTCAGCATTAGTCTAAGAGAAGTTTGTTTTCAAAAAACAATTACCAATTATAATTTAATGTTGCATATTTTTTGCTTTATAATTACACAAAAGATTAATTATGAAAAAAAAGTCATGATATTTTTCGTAGAACTTCTTGTTCTAATCTAAATTGTAAGCTATATTGGCAAATTTGTCACATATTATTTGTAACCACCAACAATTAATGATGGTAATTGTACAAAACTAGAAAGAAAGAAAAAAAATAACGAGCTGACATTTACAAAAGAGAAAAGAAAAAGTCAACTACTTATTTTATTGGTCCTTTTTTCTTTTAAGAGGGGTAGAGGGTGTGGTGGTAAGGGTGCCGCTAAGGGTGGTGTTCGAAAGTGTTTTCATACAATGTGTCCCAAAAATATACATAAACACTTTGCTTGTAAATAACTGCCATTTTATAATTTAGAGTGGGGATGTTACAATAAAAATTAGAATATAAAAGCGTGTACTTGTTTTATGTTTAAATGATGCATTTCATCACAAGATGTCTTCCATTCTTATCAAGTCATTGCCCGACATCGGTAAAACAAACTGATCTGCAAACATTAATTAACAACGTATGCCTTGTAATTGTGCTACAATTATCTACGACTTATTGCCATAATTGTATAAATTTCAAGATGTTTAAGAGACTTGCAACACAAATACAAGAGCTACGTTTTAATTGATGTTTGCAGATCAGTTTTTTTAGCGTTGTCACCAATGCCTTGAATGAGAATGAAAAACATTTTTAACACTTTTGAGATGAAATGCATCATTTAAACCTAAAACATGCAATATTGTAACATTTACTCTTAATTATTAAATTAAATTTAACATGGCAGTTATTACAAACAACCAAAGTATGTATACATTTCTTTGAGACACACTCTGTATATATACATGTATACATACATAGAATATAATGAAAAGAGGGCTGAAAAGTTGAGCTGAAGGAATAAGAAGACTTTTGATTCCCAAGACCACAATCAATCTTTTATATTACATACGACTGCATATAATAAAAGATTGATATACAAAGATTGGTATACATATTTCAAAAGGAGCAAACAACAGCAGCAGCAGCAGCAGCAAGCAGCTCACTAGGATGATGATTTTCCATTGCAAAAGGAATCAACTCTTTTATACCCTCCCACCACCACCACTAGCTTATGGTTGTAGTGCACCAGGGGGCCTATATTGTAGTTAAGTAGCCTCTATGTAGGTAGGACTAGGAGGTTTGTGAATGTTGATGAAAAATGCACCAGGATCAACATTGAACCTGTGCCTCAATTTTCTAGCCCCTGTGTCTTTTTTTTTTTTTGATTTGGTAGCCACATTGATCCACCACCACCACCACCACACACAGGACATTAGTTGGAAGGCGAATGAGCCGTTTTATTGCACACTTCCGTTCCTATCTATTTTACAGGAGATTTTTTTCTTCTTCTTTTTACTATAAAAAATCTAAAATCAATAATAGAACTTGAAGAAAACAATCTCCAACGGAGAGACAAACAAAAATATATTTTAAGTTTTTGTGTTCCCTCTTCTTTTTAAAAATCGACTTCAAATATATTTTTATGGTTAGTTTTTAAGAATATATGTCTCAATTTTCTATTTATCATATATTTTTTGGAAGGATTTTAAGCGTTTTTTGTTAGTCGTTGAAAACTAACCTTTTTTTTTTTAGATCGTTCTAGAAAATAGTTGAAAACAAGCAAATAAAATAAAAGCGATTTTCGATAATTGGAAAAGAAAAAGACGAATATCACCACCACCAAGTGATTCTTCTATAAATTTACCATTTAGAAGTTAGAACTGAAATAAACAATAAAAAAGCCATTGATATTTATTCCTTTTTTTTGTCGAATAATAACGATTTGAGAATCTTATTTTTTTTCTTCTCTTCTTTCTTTAGATCCAAAATATCGTTAAAGATATATTCGGATCTTTTCTAGTCTTCAATGGTTATTCTATTAATATGCCTTTATTAGTTCAGTTGTTTACAACTCCGGATATCATTTCTAATGTATAGCATTTTCCTAGATATATCTGGTAGAAAATACAGCTCTCTAGAAATTACAGCTAGTTATTATTAGCTCAGATTTCTAGAGAAAATAGCTACAGCTTTAGTTAAGCTCAACTACGTTTTTTCAGCTTTGAAGGTTGACTCCAATTTTTAGATAATGACTTCCGGCACACAGACCACTTTTGGTGGTCAATTTTGACTGCAAAATGAAGTTGCAGGTGGTTGGACTGTGGTTACATTTACAATTCGAAGGGGTCGGTTTTGACGACAACCGGACTTCGTTTTGCAGTCGAAATCGAACTCACCAAAAGTGGTTTGTGTGTGTGTTCCAACTCTAAAGATCTATTGATCTTTGTTGTGCTTAGGACCTAATTAACAACCTCCTCAGGTAGCAATCTAAAGCTTGCCATGCACAATGAGACGCGGTGTGCAGACACGATCTCTCCACAGACAAGGTTACAGTTTCACACAATCCAATTCTGATGTTTATCTCATATTGTCCGGGGGTTGCACACATGTCTTTGAGACAGAAGCACACGTCCAGTTTAATGACAATCCTATGACCTTGTCTGTGGAAGACTGTGTCTACAGGACGCGTCTCATAGTATAGGGCTAGTTTTAGGGGTATTTTTGGTAGATATATTGAATTTTGAACGGCTCTAGCTATAAAAAACCCGAAAAGCAAAACTAGCTGTTTTCTCTAGAAATCTGAGCGAATCTAGCTGAGTTTCCAACAAGAGCTAGTTTTGACTACTATAAATATAAAATATAGGAAAAGGCCATGATGATGTTGATGATAGTATAATAGAAAGAATATTGAATGTCTTTTTTGTTGTATACGTGCGTCATCTCATATATATATATATATATATATATATATATATATATATATATATATATTATATATATATATATTATATATATATATATTATATATATATATATTATATATATATATATTATATATATATATATTATATATATATATATTATATATATATATATTATATATATATATTATATATATATATATTATATATATATATATATATATATATATATATATATATATATATATATATATATATATATATATATATATATATATATATATATATATATATAGGGTTAATTGTAGCAAACAAACAACAACCGAAAATTCGGCATAAATTTTTCCAATCCATGCATGCAATGGAGGAAGAATATATTAGAAGGAGGGAGGAGGAGGAGGAATCGATCCAATCTTCTAAATCTCAAATAATGGGCCACACTAATACATGAATAAAAATACGTGAAGAAAAACAAACCCATTAAAAGTAAGGCCTACTACTACTATGTGTACAGTGCTATTTTTTCCCTAGATACACCACCACCACCACCAACAACCAATATATTCAGCATTCTGTTTGAACTGGGGTTTGATAATAATATTTTGAAGAAGATTCCGGTTTTTAAATAATGCATGGATGAGGAGAAGGAGGATAAGGGCTAAAATGAAAAGAAGGACCGACCGTTTTGAGAGACTCCATGCAGATCAGGGATCAAATTATTCATTTGCATCCAATTAAGATATCCATTATTATTATTAAATATGCATGATGTTCTTCTATTTTTTATACTGTATATAGCTATATAGAGCTGTTTTATAGATATACTGTGTAAACAGTATATATAAATGTTAGTCAATCTGTGGAATCAGTCAATCTGCAGATTGCCTAGGCCATATGCAAAACAACTAACCTGCTAGTGAATCGGCAAAATTCAACGCCTAAAATGTATTGAATTTTGAATATTCACTAGCAGTTTGGTGGTTTTGCAGATTGCTTAGGCAATGTGCAGATTGACTGGTTCCACAGATTGACAGTAACATATATCATAATATATACAAAGTGATGAATGTCTCTTTGAAATTTTATATATTCAACCATCTATCTACTATTCTGTATAATATTAGTATAGAAAATATTACAGTATGTCTCACAAGTACCTTGTTTCCACTAAAAAAAATTAACTGCAGTTAAGTAGTTAACCACAGTTAATTGTCTAGTAGAAACTAATGTGGCTATATTAACCATGGTTAAATTTCTAAACAATAGCTTTAACTCAACTGCATTGACACAATGTGGTTAAACACATTTTTGGATGGTTAAATACGTCACTTCCTGTGTTCATTTCAGAAAATGAACAACAGTTCGGAGCTTTTTTTATCGAAACTTTCTCAATCTAGTGACTCAAATTTTTAGGAAACGCAAAAAAAAAAAACGAACAGGAAACGCAAAAAAAAACGAATCTTTCTTCATGTAAAGAGATTGAAAACCTGAATTTGAATGGCTTTGACTATGGGACATGTGGTAATTTTTTTATAGATAATGATTCAGCTCTGAAAACTGATTAGAAACCTGCAATAAAATAGGTTAAGCCAAAATATGGACATGTGACGTTTTGAAAAAAAAAAGCTCATCGTTAATTTGATAGTTTAACAGGAAGTGACAAAAATCATTTAACTACAGATAAAATGCCTTAAAAAAGAAAACACACAAAAGTAATATTTTTTAGCTTGTCTGACCTTAGCTGACGTTGGTTATGTAACTACATTTAACAATTGTAATGTAAATGAAGTAGTAGTAGTAGAGAGAGAGAGAGAGAGAGAGAGAGATCGTTAGTTAATTCCGAAACATACTGTATATATGCAGAGAGGGAATGTATGGCATATCTGGGTTCTTTTTTTTTTGTTGTATTTTTGGTCATTACTCATGAATGCCAATATTTCGTCGACAATAGGACCGTGATTTTCCTCTTGCGCGCATATACAATGAAACATATTTACATATGACACGAAAAGGAAATGAACAACTTGGACGTGTTTAGCATTTTTTTGGCTGCTGCGGCGGCGGTCGACGACGGCTATGTTTTTATTTTCATACTAGAAATAACAACAAACTTTCTAAACAAACTCCTTTTTTATTTTGACAGAAAACATAATGAAATTTAATATTTTGTCTTCCCCTTGTTAGAAAAATAAACTCATAACTCATTGATTATTTCTCCTCATTTTACCACCCACAATATCTAATAATAACACATATTTAGGAAGGAAAAATTCGAAGGAGATTTTGAATCTTTTGTGTAATCTTTTTGTGTTGATATTAATCCGAAAAGAAAAGGGAGAAAAATATTTGAAATTTTTTATCCTACATTTTATACGCAATATTAATAAGGTTTGATTAATATGTTTTTTTCATCTTAATACATTAGACAAATTTGCTTAAACATTCAGAAGAGAAAAATTTTAAAAGTTTTTGAAATTATTGGTAGGTCATTATGAAAAAGTTGTTATAAGACAGTTTTATGACAGTAAATTGTTAAATCTAGCTCACGCAAAAACAAGTTACTAACCAGCAATAACAAAAAAAAAAAGTCAAATTACAAACGTATATATTTACAAAGGTTATATTTATGATAAATATTGTCATAATATTAAGTGTGTCATATCTTTGTGACTGACAATGACTAATGTATACATTAAGTATGATCTTTTTGTGGTAATAATTAAAATGGATGTTATTTTTATTTTTAAAGTTGGGGGGAGGAGGAGCACTTTGTTATGTCTTATTTAGAAACACCTTTAAAATATGCAAATTAGACATGAAGATCCTCCTTTATCATAATATGATATTTTTATGCCCACAATGGACTTTGAAAACCGTTTTACTTTCTATTTTGCAAAATAAAATTGACTGAAAAATGCAGTGGTGGAAGCGCCACATTGTGGCCTCGTTGAAATCACCGCGGAAGCCGCTTCGAAGCCGAGTCAATTGGGCTATGTTACTAACTTTATTTTTTCCCTGCCTGGCTCCCCTTCCTTCCTGCCTGCCTGCCTGAAACAGTTCAACTCCATATAGACAGACACATAGATAGAAAATAAGAGAAGGAAAAACAAGGACTGAGACTGGTGGCGGTGGTGATCCCCATAGTTCTCAGTGAGTGAGTGCCTCAGTCAGTGTGTTCTCTATCTACATTGTAACAACAACAACATCAGAAAGAGAGAGACACTTTTAAAGTAAGATGAATGAATGAAGAAGAAGGGACACAATCATCATCATCATCATCATCCGGTTGGTTGCAAGTTGACCACTAGTGGCCACATTTAAACTACAGATTGAAAGAAAGACATTTTAGAATATAAAGGTCTCCTCTATATGTGTGTGTACTAACATGATAGATAGAATGAAAGAAAAATGATTGTCCAACAAAAGTACTAGCAAAGGAATAAGAATAATAATAATGAGAAGAAAAAAAGATCCGATGATGATCTTTAAGTGTCCGACGGCGACGTCTGTTTGTGCGTCACTTTTACAAATAGTAAGTATTTTTAATATAAATAATGTAAGGAAGCAAAATGTTAGTAATAATAATAATAATAATACTAATAATAATAATAATAATGATGATTATAATCGAGAAAGATTGAGGGAGATGGCGGCGGCGGCCTATGGAGAAGTAAAAAAACAAAATAAAATAAGAGACTAGAAGGTGTGGGAAGGAGGTTGGAGGTATAGGCCTATTTGCATATGTTCTAGCAATGGCAAATGGAGTTGTGCACACACACACATTTACCTACCTACCTATCTATCTATCTACCATTATGTACAATGTAACAGAAAAAACACACAGATAGACAGAAAGAGAGATAGAGAGAGAGAGAGAGAGACGCCATTTGTAAGATTTACGCTCTCTTGAGTTCTATGTACACATACATATATCTATGAGAAGAAGAATATTGGATTGAAAATGTTGTTTTTCTATCCAAGTGTGTACCATTTTGATGATCTACTTCCGGTCACTTGATGTTTTGAGCCATGTATATGCATTTATATATATGTGGCCTATATTGCAACTATATGAGATATATGAGATCGATATCTTTATCTTTGTCTCATGTGTGTGTGTTGTTTGATGATGAGGTTTTGCCATTAGCTTTTGAATTGATTATTTGGATGGATGTGTGTATGTTTGTGCCTGGAACTCATTTTCAGGAGAAAAGACACAAGAAGAGGTGAGGGTAGGGGGGCGGGGGAGGGGAAAGGTTTTTATCATATATGAGAGTGAGAGTGAGGGAGAGAGTGAGTGGTTTCGTGTAAAACCAAGATGGCCGCCATTGCTTTCAGAGAGGCCTTAATGTGATTTGTTCAGTTGAAAAAGGGCAGTCGTGCATCATCTCTTAATATGAAAAGGAGGAGGAGAGGTGGTTTATGAAGAGGTGGGGGGTGGGGCGCCCAATCTTCTTCTCATGAAAATCCTAGTACATTATAGACAAGAGAAGCGCGCCTCATACATTCAATAATATAATAATAATAATAATAATGATGATAATGATAATAAGCAACAGCAGCAGATGCAACAAGAACATTCTTTAATTACGTTACAATTATACTATCGGGGGGGGGGGGGGGGGTGTGAAGGCGTATAGAACACTATATGCAAGTGCATCATAGGATATTCGTTTTTTTTTTGTAAGCGTCACTAAAATTAACAATTATAGTGAATTTTGAAACATGTATGTTTTATTGTTGTCATTGAACATTATGTTCAATCAAAGATCAATATCAGTTGTGCTTTTTTTTAAAAAAAAAAGTTTTCTGACTTAAAAGTTAACAAGAAGTGACAGGAAAGGATTTTTTTAAAAGGTTACTTTTTCAAAAGAATTAAGATTTATTTGAAAACTAGAAGAGTAAAAGGAACAAACTACTAATGAAAAATAAAGTTTATAGGAAAAAAAACCTCTCGATTTAACAACAAAAATGGTAAAATAAAATAACTTCATGTTTATTTTATGACATTTAATATATGTGCTTTTACATATCTAGTTTTTAAATAAATTTTATTAAAAAGTTGCCCAAAAAACGGAATCAAATTCCTAATAGTGTAAGGGTGTATTGTGTGATTGCCCATGTCAAGGGGCTATCCGTTTGACACTATTTTTGGTTTATCTTTTATTTTAAAAGTAAAAAGTAAGCGACTTGAATGAAATTACAGCCACCAAAAAAGGGGACTTTGTAAAGGCGTTTACCTTTGATTCAAAAAAATGAAAGGGGAAATGGGAAAGGGGGAAATGGGAGACATCATCATAAACATAGGATGGCAGTTCTTAATATTAATAACGATGATGACGTAAGTCCAGGCGCTCTTAACCGTTCGTTCGGAATCGATCCGAAGAGATGAAGAGGATGTCGGCGGCTTCTATAAAACTCGTCGTACTCAACTCGATTCTATTCTATTTTAGCTTCTCGTGTATCTATTTTAAGAAGATGGATTCCGTCCGTCCACCCACATCAATGTACTAAAAGGCAACATCGAAAAGAGGCAATTTGCATAAATTTGCATATATTTTTTTTTTCTCCATACGTTTGTTTTGAGGTTTCTGAAGCAAAAATATTATTTTTTTAACAATTGTTTTATATTTTAATTATAATTCATGAGCCTTATTACAAAATAATATGATAGTCATAAAATAATTGTGCACATACTGTGATATAGTAAAGTATGACTGTCACAATTATTCTGCAATGAGACCCCGTATTTCGCCAATAACATAAAATATTAATTCAATAAAGTTTCTTCTTTGTGAACTGACTTTGTGCCACCCAGGTATACATTGAATGTATTATTGTACAGGGTGAGGTAGCCCTGCTTAAAAGGATGATTCTGGTGCCAAAAATCAGTTCAATGAGTTCAGTTTATTTTGTGACCAGATGTAATTTCAATGCAATAATAATTAGAAACGCAACTTTTTTTATTTATTGTATAAAAAAAGAGGTCGAGTTGTAAATTCATTTCTATGTGACGAACACCTTCAACATGATTGAAGTGTGGTGTGAGAAGTGAAGAGACCGCGATGACATTGGACACTTGTCTGATTTATGCTTGCACATTATGTGTGGTTATTTTCTTCTGGATACATATATATAAAATGTCCCCAATGTCCAGCACCACCACCCACTTGCCACCAATCCCCATTAAGGTCGTTTTATTGCTAACGATTGTCAAAATGGAACTTGTGGCAATTGAAGATGAATTGAGGGGTTCCTTTCAAGAAGGGGAGAATTTAGTTCTCTTGTTCTTTTCTATAATAACAGAATTTGAAGTTCCAGTGAGCACTTTTAAGTTTTTAATCGGTCGTCAAATTGATGTAGACGGATTCTTTTTTTATTGACGTTGAAGTGGGTGAAGACTCACGCAATGAAACTAAACCTCATCCTTCCCCCCCGCCCACTTCTAGCATACAGTGGCCCAGTCAGTCTCACAATGTTCAGTACATGAAACACCCTGGTGTCTTCTTGTGTGTGTGTGTGTGTGTGTGTATTGTGGGACTGGAGTATCCGGCATTTTCCCCATTGGCTACAAAGTTTGAGGGCTGGATTTTGCATTATACGGCCAATTTCATTATGAAACACAATGAAAATTTAAAAATCGCATAAAAACCAATCAGAAAACTAATATTTTTAGCAGTTGAAAATATCAAAAATGTAAAATTGCACATTTTTGTTGAAAAAAAATAGAAAAGTAGGAAGTTATTTGAAACAGAAAAATAATTTTGTTGGGTTATGTGTATTTTTTTCTAATACAATTAATTACTCGTTACGCTCGCTAGTGCAAAATAGCAAAATGTGGCAAGATTATATTGCGAGAAAAAATGAAAATGGAACCAAGTTAGTGGAGTTTTCAGATTCAGATTTCAGATGAATAATTTTCCTGGCCATTATTTTTTCTTCTTCAGTTTGCCTCTAGGGTGGGTGGATAGTTGAACCTTGTTTATTTGTTTTTATTGATGTGTTTGTCAGTCAATAAGTTATCAGTATTGATTGATTCTGTTTCTTATATTGTTTATAATATGATAATGATGATGGAGAGACTATTCTGGTTGCTCCTTCACCTCCTCAACTCAATTCTTCATCGAAGAAGAAGAAGAAGACACTTGGAATGTTTATTTTTTGGTACAAAAGACAGAAAGCATAAAAAATATCTATATTTCTGAATCTACTTCTAGCTTTCTTGATGACGTACGAAGGGTTAAGTGACACAAAACACTTCATCCATTATATTGAGGAATCATCGTAGATAAACTTACACGTAAGAGGACTTGATAGACCTTATTTGCATGTTGCGTGTGTGGCCTTTTTCGTACATATGTACAGTATATACAATCCATAAATATGAGAAATAGGGAGTGATGATGATGATGATGGATGACGCCATCACACAGCCTAAGTAAACCCACTCTCTTGCCGACGTTTTGTTCAACGGAAGTGCGTCAATAAAGTCTGCGTTCAAATGGAATTATAATTTATTTCAATTAACCTTGTAGTTGTAATTCGAAGTAACTGGTTGAGAATGCTGAGGAGAAAACGCTTTTAGTTGTATAGATTAGATTTGAAATTTGGCCCACCTGACAGTTGAATACACGGGGAGGTACAACCAGAGAGATGTAGGCTATTTTTTCAGTCAGAAATTAAAAGGTTTTAAAGCTTGCATTTCCATATAAAATGGCAAGAGTTGAAACTGAAATATTTATTGGTCGGGTTTTGACTGTCAGAATTAACTACATGTATTTATTATTTGGGACAGAATTCGAAATCAGTGGTGTCCTTTCTTTCTTTGCAATTTGCAATGCAAACTAATACAAAAGTGAGTGTATTTTTATATGTATAGTTGATTAGCTTTCTTTTCATTTTCATCATACATTTTGCGCATGTTTCTACTTTTCAAATTGACAAACACAATTAATTGGCATTCAAATACACACGAGAGAGAGTTCTATGATAATATACAAATGCTGAGAGAGAGAGAGAGAGATTGAACTTTGAATGGAAAAACTAAAGGAATTGGACAACTACGATTACGATGATTTTGCATTCAATTTTGCGATGCATTCATTTTATTATTAACGATATATGTTGCTCGTAATTTATAAACCAATTCATAAGCAAAAGTTAATGAGTTGTAATAATGGACGACGACGATGATGATGATGATGATGTGGCCACAATTAAAAAATCTCAATTCAGTTACATTGGTGACAAAACAAATTCAGCTGTGTTTGTCCTAATTGTTGTTAGCCTCCGTGTACAACCCCAATCTCTTTGTTACGCGCGTTCAGCGCTTCAAGCTAAACCTAGCTAATTGGTTTTGGAGGCTAGTAGTAGCTCCAGTAAGCCAAATAGCTGATTTATCTTATAAGAGCTTTTAAGTTCTCAACAGCATTTATATTTAACAACAGATGGAGTAATTTTCAAATTGAAACATCAGATTTCAGGAGATCCGACTTTCAGGGAAAGAAAAAGTTGCTGACAAAAGTTTTTTTCAAATATTTTACAAACTGTATCACTGATTCACAACCAGCCAGCCATTGGTCTGTTGATGAAGGACTGTCGTACAGTTCAAACAAAGCCGAAAAAGATAATTTCTAGAAAGTATGTTGTGGATAACTGGATATGTGTATAGTGTAAAGTCTCCATCAGTAGTAATTAAGTTAAATCGGAGGGGGAGGTCACTTGTATGAAAAGTCAGTCTGGTGTGACTTCTCTCCTCACTTGAATCGGGTCGGGTGGGGTGGGGAGGGGAGGGGAGAGGGTGGATCTAAGTTATGTATGATGATATGGAGGAAGAGGTTAATACAGCTCAAGTCCATTAACAAATCAGCTAATTGAGATTCATTTAAAATTGTGAAAGACCCATTTCCAGGAAGTAGCTAATTACACGACATTTGACATTTCTTTAAAGTACAAATTCAATGAATTACTTACAATTTTGACTGTGTGTGTATTCAGACTTCTTGTCGTACTTGAATGAATCTTCTTCCTCTCCTCCCTTTTTTTTATCTTGTTAACAACAACTTCATCCCATGATCCCCAACTACTACTTTTTTCTTCTAATTTAAAACCTGATTCATTCCTTTATAATAAATAGTTGAAAGTTGAAGAAGTAGGAGGAGAAAGAAAGGAGTTTTCAAACGAAATTGCAGCTCGTTGTTTTCTCTTTTCTTATCAATTCCTTATCAATGTGACGTCAAGTTAGTTGTGACGACGTCACATTGTTGAATAGATCGATAAATAAAATAATGTGCAGTAAGTAAGCAGTGGCGAAGCTAGGTTTTTGGCGCCTAGAGCAAAAATCTCGAGCGAGCGAGCGCGCGCCTCCAAAATTGTTTTGAGAAATTCGAAATTCTTGGTTAGAGATTAGAATTCAGAGATGATACTAGTATCTAGTACAGTCTTATCAACACTTTTTAAGTTCTTTTTCTTTACTAAAAGTGGATTTTATTTTTGGTTGGCTTACTAATTAATATAAAGTTATTAATTAACTTAATTAATAAGGAAACTTGGAAATAAAATTTTAAAAATAAAAATGAGGGTTGAAGGCTCTCTTTTTGGAGACTGGTGCCGGGAACAAATTGCTCCTCGTAACTACGGATCCATGTATAGATATACAGTAGGGTTTGCTTGACATTGTATTATATGTCATTTTGTCTTGTGTTTTTGCGCACTGAATGGTGAAGAAATCGTTTTCTTCTTCTTTTGAGTCCGTTGTGTCTTTTGTGGAAAAAACGTGTTCTGAATATAAGGTTTTTGCAACAACAACAAAAAGGCAGAACACATTTTTATTTGCAAGTTGATAGAAATGCAAGAGACACATTATGAAGAAAAGGAGGTTCTGATGATGATGATGATGATGATGATGATGAGTACGGATTAATTGGGTTCCACAAAACTGGCCTAATAATGAATGAAATTGAATACACATAGAGTCATAGACAGCCATCTTTTGATTATGTTCATAGAAGCATGTCATCATTATATTACAACGGCAACAGCGGCACTGACTTTTTCCTTCTTCTTCTTTTGCTTGGTTTTAGTTGCCTAAAACTAAAAAAAAGAAGAGGAAATTACAGTATTATTATTGTATTATTATTATAAGTTTATAACGAAGTCTCTCTCTCTCTCTCTCTATGTATTGGGTGCAACTTACACTGGGTTGGTTTTCAATGTTTGATTTTGTTCCATAGACAAACACAGAAAGAGAGAGAAATTGCAATGTCTATGTGTATCAGATGACTTGTTTTAAGTTTCTCTCTTTTGGTCTCATGTTTCCAACAATGAGAAGAATAAAACTGATTGGGTTCAAACTCGAACTCAACTCTGCCCCCTCCCGCCCCCGCCCCTCTTCCACACCCGATTCTATTGATCAGTGTACAGCAAAAAGGTTCAATATGGATTTTTTTTCTTCTTCTTCTCGTCATCATTTCTAATTAGACTCTTACTACATTTTATACAATATATACACGTACTTCATATGCTTATTATTACTAATAATTTACATAATGTATTTGATTCTTTGATAAACTTCATGTAGAAGTCGATATAAAAGCACAACTCTTAATTTAATAAGTTAATTTACGTCTCTTCGTTAAACAGGAAGAACAGTGTTTAAACCAATTTTAATTTCTAATTAGTTACAATTTTTCAAATATTTATATTTTCAGATTCAGTCTTGTTGTCATTATTGATTTGGACTCAATTCGACACACTTTTATTTATTTGAAAATTCCTGAATCACCTGTCTGAAAACCACTTCAGTAAGTAACTTTTAAGACAAAAAACTTTGTATTTGTTTCCAAATGTTTTCTTTTTATGTTTTTTTTTGTACAAATGGCCGTATTCGAAAACATTAATTCAGCTAAAATAAAACTAAAACAAAGGTAAACTTAACAACACTGCGTAAGTTTAACATTATTTTAAACAACGATTTTGAATATGCAGAATGAGAATGAAACCCCGGTCGTCACATTGTGACAAATAACAACATACCGGCCAACAGACATTTAGAAATCGGGGAGAACTTCAGTTGGCTCCGCCCTTGTTATGACGACCGGCAACTTCTAATTGGTTTGTTGTGTGGTTCGACGTTGAAAAGGGCGGAGCATGTGACGTCAGACTACATAACCAACCAATTAGAAGTTGCCGTTCGTCATAACAAGGGCGGAGCCAACTGAAGTTCTCCCCGATTTCTAAATGCCTGTTACCGGCCATCATCCCTTACCACCGTTTGCCGGAATGGGACATTTGTTACCAAACATTACACACATTAATTCTACAATGGTGTATACGATTCGATAGGATAATATATATTATGGTAATATCACAATTTGTTCACCTTTATAAAGTGAAAAATGTGCAACCAATGAACACACATTGATTATGAGGATGGAAATAGGGGGGGATGGGGGTATAAAGTATATAGAAACATAAAATGTGACGATTTCTAACAAATAGTTATTTTGAAACGGGGATTTAAGCTTTTCTTTTTGTATTTATTTTTGTTGTTGCCGATTCTACGAAATGTGACTTTTTCTCTCTATTTATATACAACTGGTATAAAATATATTTGGTGGGTTTTCAAATGATGATGATGATGTTGGTTAAATAGAGTCAGTCAGTCCTACCTACTTATATAGAAAGAGTATTTTGAAAGTGTATTTGGCGCTTATCATGGGTGTTGCAGGCGTCCATTGTGTTGTTGTGAAGCAATAAAATGCCGCCAATATATTATTAAATATTGGAATGAAAGCTTCAAGTGGAGGAGAGAGTCACTTGTACTGAGTGAGTGGAGACAGAAAAAAAAAACACACCCCACATTCAATCGGTGTTTTTAAGTGAAAAAAAAAAGATGACTGAAGTTGAAATCTTTCTTTCTTTGTGGCCGACATCACATCACAGACTCCACACAAAATATATACGAAGTTGAGTTGGTATATATTTTGAACCTTATTTTGCATTATATAGTTAGGGTTATACTACAGTTATAAAGTGTTTTACTAGTCATTTAGAAGGTTTTTGTATGTAAATTGAATCATTTAAAAATCTCAAGAAGAACAAGAGTTTGTAGTTTTCTTTAGTCTTTTTTTTTTCTGTTTCGTTTTATTTGTTTCTGGAATTTTGTGATTGCAAAAAAACACATACAAGAATGTCAAATTCGATTATGAATTTCCAATGAAACACGATGTTATTAAAAATAATAACTTTCAATTAGTAATAATGAAAGTTATGACTAATGATGGATTTGAAGAAAAAAAATAATAAACTATTTATAATACAGGCAAGTGTGCCCAGCACTAAAATTTCGTTTGCCCCGCCCTTTTATGAGCGCCATAACTTTCTAATTGGTTTGTTACTTGGTCTGATGTCATAAAAAGGCGGGGCAAACGAAATTGTTAGTGCTGGGCACACTTGCTTTTATTTATATATAAGTAGGCCTACATAATCATATATAGGCCTACCAGTAGATTATAAATAGAACCCCTTTTAGGTTGTTAGTTTACAAATGATTCAAAAATAAAATCTCAGGTAGAATGCTGACTTTCAGGTAAATAAGGTTGGTAGTAAATAGGTCAGTCATCTATATTCAACTCCTAGTAGATATACTTACTGTATAATAATGGCGGTGAAATGTACTACGTACTGCATTGAAGATATTGCGTGCCCCATAAAACAAAAAAAAATCCCTATGATGGTTGGTGGTGGTTACCATGGTTTCTGAGGTTGAAACTCATTTACCAAGGGTAATGGAGATATAAATAGGATATTTATTAGTTATAATTTATCCATATATTTGACGTCATTTCCTCTTTGAATCTCTAAACTAAACACAAATTCAAATCTAAAATCAAATGTTAGCTGGTGTTTTTTTTGGTTTGGAAAGAAACAAACAAAATAAAAATGTTGTTGTAACATTGAATTTATAGATTTTTGAAGGTTTGATGTCGTTTTCATGTGTCACACGATGATGATGACGATGTCATTCAGTCGGAACAAAAGATTTTTCTGCATTTTTATATATAAAAACGTCTAGATCTAAAGTGATATTTCATTGTTTAGGCCAGCTTTCTTCCCCCCTTCCTCCTTTCTTCCTTTTCTTTTAAGTGTTTTTAGCTGAACCTGAGTAATAATTCAGAAATGTGTTTTTTTTTCTTGTAAGAAAAGAAAGAGAAAAAGTGGTCAAGAAGAAGAATGTGTGTCCATAAAATAGGAAATGTGTGTTTCAGTAGAAAATTTTGTGCTGCGTTACGCAGATTTCAAGTGATTTGTGTTTAGGTTGTATATTATATTTCTTATTGGCCAGATGTTGCATTTATATATATATCATAATAATAATACCCTGTATATATGGACGCGCGTAAAAAGTATCAAAAGCTGGCTACACTCGATGAGTATAATGACCAATTGTCCTAATTTAACTCATTTTTGTCATTGCCGGCTGTGACTCGGTAGTGGCCAGTGGTCACTTCCACTTAACATTGAGAGTAGTGGGCTCTTGAAAAGGAATGGTTAGAATAGCCAGATATTGCTTTCCACAATACATTTATCTTACTATGCTTTTTCTATAGAAATAGTGGTATAAGAAAAGGGTGCATTCGGAAATGAAAGAAGAAAAAAAAGCTGTAAAGAAAACAGAAAAGTAGCATCCGGAAACAACATGTGCGCGGGGGACATCTGTAAAGAAAAATGTCTGGAAATCATGCTAACTTCCAAGAAAGCAATCATTTAATTTACATAAAATGGGAAACATTTAATACGAAATGAAAAGGACGGGAATTTTTTTTAAAATATAGTTTTTGTTATTCATTTTCGTGTTAAACGGTTTTCACTGTAGGTTTACTTTATTTCTCGAGAAGATTAATTTGAATATGACGACCTTCATTGTAAGGGTCAGAATGTAAAGATGGCCTCCTCCTATAATACTTTCTATGGCCTTTTATTTGAGAAGAAAATGGCCAAATGAAGCACATCCGGAAATTCTTTTCTTATATATAGAACTGTCTAATACCTTGTACACACATGAGTTAAATGTATTCAAATTAAATGTGTTTAGGTGAATTATACGGAATCCTGTGAAGGACATGAACACCAAATAAAAATGGAATTTATTATTTTAAAATTGAAATACTAAATCAATATTTTGTCAATAATTTATATATTTAAGTATTAACTCAATATTTTCAGATTATTAAGTGAATCAATTGAATTCGACGACATATTGTTTGTTTGCCCTTCACAGAGGGCTCTGTAGAACACGTTTATTATTTAAATGCATTTAAATTATCAGGTGTGTAGCCTACTAGGTATAAGTGGCTGAGCAGATTACAATTCCGCTGTAGATTCTTCACAGGGCTCAAAGAAATAATTTTTATTTTCCGATCGCTCCCATAATATTCCAATAATATTTGGTTTGGTGGTTTTGTTTGAAATTTGCCTGAATATGGAGGCAGTTTCTAAAATACAAAATTAGAGTTGTTATTATTGTTAGAATAATATTGATTGTATTCGAGTCAGTTAAGATTCTCTTCTAAATAAATCATTCTAATTACAATTGTATAATTTGGATGATTATCTTTATGCAATTAATAAAACCAATTTCCTTTTTAAATTGAAAAAAAAAAGAACAATCCTGACATTTCTCACTAATCATCATTTATTTACTCCATTACTACTGTTGTTACTCATGTTTATTAATTTGCACGTATTGCAGCTTTACGTTCACTTTATATTTGTTCACATATATATACAGTATATTTGCATGGCTTCATTGTTGTTGTTTTTTCTCTAATTTCTTTGAAACTTAACAATGAGATAATAATAATAATAATATGTTTATTCCAAAACCACAATCAAAATGAGGAAGAAGACTTTTTCTTTTGTTTTAAGCCGTCTCTAAATGTATCCATTAGTGCAAATTTATCCACGAAATCTTTCTCTTGATGGATTTTTCACCATTTTTCTATACAAATTTTCATTTTCTATATACAAATATAAAGACCTTAATTATAAATGAAATTTACATTTCTACTGTTCGGTCCTTCTAAACCCCGTCTCGTAATTTAATACAACTAACATATTTAGTCTTTGTTTTAAATCCGAGTTTCTCTCTCTTTCTTTCTTTCTATATTTGTTGTTGTTGTTAAATCTGAGCTGGGAGAGATTTTAATGACCGACAAAAGAATCTAATTAAAAATGAGTATAAATTAACCGCTAATTGTGTCTGTAAATTAATTTAATTAAACTGATTTGACATTCTAAATCGATTTGTTGTTGTTTCGCTTGGACATCGTAATAACAAATACGATTGAGCTTTAAATTACAAAGATTTAAAAAAAAACCATGTCTTAAATATTATGAGAGATAATGTCACTTGTATGAGTATATTATAGAAATATATATGTAAATGAATGATACCAAATTAACAGACTTGAATGAAACAATAGATTTCAGTCTCACTGGCAAAAATGATCGAATTCTATAAATTTCATTGTAAATTATGTCCATTTCTTATTATTATTATTACTATTATAATAATATATCACAACGTGATTGTACCTCCTTTGTGTGTGTTTTGTATGTTATTTATTCCAAGATCACACATGCAGAAAATGCAACTGAAAATAAAATTTCATCTAATTTAAAAAGAAAGTTGGAAGAAAATCAATTTTTCTGGCGACTTTCTGCGAAATAAATAGAATTGAATAAAAATTATCTAAATCCCATTTTCAGTCACATTTTTAAGTTAACATTTTCTGCATGTGGGCTCTTTGCCTTATCATTGTCTACCACGAAAAACGCACCATCCAATCTCTCTCATCTATGTCATTCCTTTTCTGTAACTTTTTCCGTAGTCGAAGTTGGCCAGAGTTTAACATTATTGAAAATTGATCCAATTATTAGAAGTTTATATTGGATTCGATTTGCCTCTTGATTAAGAACGGAATAGTTTCAAATAAAATTCAGACGTTCTAAGATGGTTTTTTTTTCTTCTCCAAAATTGAACATTGGTAAATGTATATAGAGAAATATAGTTAGGTAGATCTTTTACGAATGAAATTGAATTTTGACAACGGACTATATACATTATATCTATTCTCACTCACTGTATGGTAGTACTTTTTATTTTCTCCATGTTCATTGTAATCTTTTCTGGTTTGCTTGAATTCACCTAAAACCCATTAGAATATGGTTCTCTCTATCCTATGCCTCTCTCTATTGGTTAACTTATCATGAGATAAATAGCCTCTTTCTAGACACACTTTTAAATAAGCTCAGTTTCTACCTTTTTTTTGTCATATGTTTTATTGTATTGCAAAAATATATTGTGAAAATGAAAGTCTTAACAAAAAATGTTGAAATATATAACCAAATCTCATCTTGAAAACTAACCACAGTATAGATGTGTGTCCTCTCTTCCCAACCCCAAAAACCAAATAAAATGGGGGAATTTTGATAGACCTACAAAAAGAAGGAACACTTTTTTACGTTTTTTGTGTGTTTGAAGTGAAAGAAAAGGAAACCTGAAAATGGCAAATGGGTTTGTAAGTTGGTAAAATAGAAAATCTACGTAGATTGGTAAAGTGATATACGTAGCAGATCTGACGGGTTTTATCATTGTTATACACCCACCCATACACACATGTATATATAATATAATGTAACCCTGAAGAATAAGAATGTGTTCCTGTCTTATCAGCAACACAGAAAATTTCCATTCATTCAAACAAAAAAAATGTGCTTTAATTTCATAGAGCACACAATTGTCATATTTTGAGAAGAAAAAAAAAATGCAAAGAAGAAATAAAAAAAAGGCAAATCTCGTTTCAAGTCAGCTAATAATAATACAAGTAATAATAATGTTGCAAATTCAGCAAAAATGAAAATCTTTTCATTGTGTAATCACTTGTAAAGTTATAAGCACTTGAAACAAGAAAAGTTGTGAAACGAATTTGAGATTGAAAATTCAATTTTGGATGGAGGGATGTGTGTTGGGGTTGGTGCTGCTGCAAAATGGATGATGATAATAATATCATCATCATCATCATCATCCAACGATGGGAAATTCTGTCAATTTAAACACGTGACGAGACGGGCTTTTTTCGTTTTAGGCAAAATGAGATTAAAATTAGAAAATCCTCTTTTTTTTGGTGGTCAGTGAACAGTGAATTAATTATGAAAGATGGCAATCATAATGTTTGTCGTTATTCTTGTCTAATCCACCTTGAGAAAAAAATTTTTTTTTACTAAAAAATGACTGCCGAAGAGAGTAGTCCCAACCATCATCGTCATAAAACTTACTGAGCCTGAGTGAGCCAGCTGTTTTTCCATCATTGATTGAGGGGAAAAGTCTCAGGGAAGGGATGAAGGGGAAGAGGACAGAAAGTGAAGAAGGAAGAAGGACGTTGGATATCGGGCTCCACATTTCGACAAGATTATTTCTTCACTTAAAATTTTTATTATGTACATGTCAATCTTCGTCAAACAAAATATAACGGCCGTAAAAAAAGATGAGCTCGATCAGAGAAAAACACAACTATATGTACTAATACTGTATATGTGACAGAGCCAACACTGGCCCAGCCCCCCTTCCGCGGCTGTACCATCTCAAACGATGTTGAAGATTGGAATTAGAGGCTAGCTATTAGTTGATTGCATTCTCTACTTCTTGTATTTGAATTTGAGAAGTTATTCTACAAGCAGCTGAAAAGGCATGTGGCAGAGAAACAAAAGTTCAATTGCGGCATATAAAATGCATTATTGTTAAAATCCGAAGATATAAACCCAGTAATAATTGTAATATGTTCTAAATGCAGCTGAAATAATGTGATTATGTCAGAAAAAAATCATAAAATCCTGTCTTATCATCCTAGGAACAAATGACCAGGAATATAATTCTGTCTGTGCAAAAGAGTGGTAAGCCCTTACCCAAATACTATAAACCACATTGCCTAGAAACATTGCTAGCCTCTACCTCCACCCCTCATCATCATTTGAGATGGAACTTACAAGCCCCCCTTTCCAGTATCTTAGTAGGCTTACTATGGAAGGAGTTCACCTTTATTTCAATTCAAATGTAACAATTAAATGTATTCTTTGTGTGTGTGTTTTTTTAAAAAAAAGGTTGAACAATTTAGAATTACAACCAAGCTGAAATGTGTATTCTACTTTTTTTTTGTTTGGTTTTGGTGTTGACAATTGTCATCATTATCATTATCATGATGACAATTCATTACGAATGTTGTACCAAATAACGAGAACATGTGGAGTTGCATCCGAAATAATAATGAAAATAAAAATAGCACAACTTGTTTTTGTTTTTTTTTTGTTTTTTTCTTAACAAAGAAACGCATTTGATTAGTGCAGTAGTAACACTGTAGCATATGGGAATGATGCACACAAATGTTGTATTTCGGTTGCTACACTGTATATGTCGTATTTTTTGTCATCATTGCCTTCCTAGTCTTGTCGTGATATAATTGAGAGTATTTTGTTGTGTTTATGTGTTATGTGTGTGTGGGTAGACATATTATTTGGTGACATTTTCAATCGATATCACATGATTGAAGAATACATGTGACATACATGTACATATGGGCCAACTAAATTAGTATAAAATAGAGAGAAAGAGAGAGAGAGAGATAAAAAGGAGGACGTTTCCAAATTCAAAAGGACACACATGACATTATTGTATGCGCGTATTTGTGGTGGTGGTGGTGGTCCTTCTATTCTGTGTAACCATTCATTTTGAAATCGCCTGCAGATGTCATTGAGTAAAGAGAGCAATCATCATCATCATCTCTCATTGTTTTAACCTCATTTGTGAGATACGAGGCGAAAGTGTCATTCATTTTAAACGATTTCAGGGCGAAACACATAAAGTTCAAAGTTGTAGATTGGTTTCATCTTAATTACGGTGTTTTTTTTAAAAAAAAAAAGTGTAAACGCTTCTCGATCTCTTACTATTCTGTATTTCAGATGCAACTTGAATGTGTTTTAGAAACTAGAAGAGTAAGCTCAATCACTTAAGGGGGGATATAGCTTTTTATGTGAGTGTTGGGCGCATTTCACCAATTAAATTTGGCTTGCCGAAGTGCACCTACAAAAATGTCTTGTGATGCCCTCAGGTTCAAGAGCAATGAAGCTCTGAGGTGCAGTAGTAATATATACCCTCTTTCCAGTTTACCTTACTACAAAAAAAATTGTTGCTTTACAAAGGATGTTAACTTTATTTGTTCACAAAATCACAATAAGTAAAAATGGCTGTAGGGACAGTTTCACTTGTCCTGGTGTGTGTTCTTGGGGTGTTCATAACTATGTCACGGTTAAGGGTCTCGCTGTTTACGACCGGACTTGATTGTTCCAGACTAAATTGAATCTCACTGAATTCAATCCAGTCTAACTCAACCACGTTCTAATTTACCTTATTCTATTTTAATTCAGTTTCATTCAAGTTATTGTTGTAATCCCCAATAACCCAACCTAATACCTTCGACACCCCTACACAGTTAAATACGGGACTGGCTCACTACAGCTAACTGGGTCACTACAGCTACCAGGCTCACTACAGCCACCAGGGTCACTACAGCTACCAAAAAATATAGGCCTTTTTATTTATCAATACGTTTAGTTTAGATTACATTCTGTTCAGTTAGGTTTCATTATGTTCGATTAGGTTTCATTATGTTCGATTAGGTTTCATTATGTTCGATTAGGATCGGTAAGGTTCGGTTAGGTTTGGTTAGGATCGGTTAGGTTAGGTTTGGTTAGGTTCGGTACTTTTTGGTTAGGATCGTTAAGGTTCGGTTAGGTAAGGTTCGGTAAGGTTTTATTAGGTAAGGTTCGGTTATTTTAGGGAGAAAGGGTTATTTTTTTAGCTGTAGTGAGGAGAAAGTGATAAAAAAGGTCTATATTTTGTCCCCCTATTTTTTGGTAGCTGTAGTGACCCTTTTGATGAATTAATTTTTTTGGTAGCTGTAGTGACCCAAGTAGCTGTTCTCCCCCTAGTAGCGCTTGTGAGCCTTGGTAGCTGTAGTGACCCCCAACCGTTAAATACCTCTAATTCTTAAACTCATTCAACTGTGAAAGGCAACTGGCCAATAAGTTGAATAAGTTGAATTCAGCTTGTTCAGGTATTAGCAATATAACGTTGAAAAATATTGATTCAGTATTTTATTCAAATTATTAAGTCAAATTAAATCAAAATCAAAGTCAAATTAAGTTCATTTTTATTGTATTCAGGTCCCACTCAATATTCCTTTCTCTAAATTTTCTTTTATTTCTACCTTCAATGATAACTATTCTACATCCAAATATCAGGTATAGGACTCCTAACGAAAACTTCCTAATTGACGAGCACATGTGTTCATCAAGGTGGTTAGCGATGTTCCTGGAGCACTCTGCATATAATGCCTGTACAAATTGTTCCAATCTCTCAGACGAAAACTATCCCAGATGGCATATGGGATTTCGGCTTTCACTGGATCGATGAACACGTTCTTGGTGACGATTTTGTGCAATGGTCCAAGGCTCGTTTCTTCTTCACCCTCATTTTGCCGAATGCAGGTGGTCATAAGTTTATGCACGGAACAGTAGATGTCGACCTTCTCCGTGTATTCAACCGTTTCCAGCCCGTTTCCATCTGCACGACCCGGGCAGTTGTTCGTCTCCCGAAAATGGATCTTGTTATAATCAGTTCGTCGTTGCCTTTTCGTTTAATATCCACCTCTTACTATAAGTACTTTTGCTATTGTCTTTTTGTGTAGGTACAGGCTGCTTTTATGAGCCTTGCGAAATTCGCGCTGTGTAGGTGTTCGGACAATCTAGCATTTAGTGATTTTTCCCTTTGCACATCGCATGAATACCCCACCTTAATACTACTTAATTTGTAGAAAAATAAAACACAACAGACATAAACCCATACCATTAAATATTGTAATACTAACTACCAAGACCAAGACAAGAGTGATTGCATTTGGAAAATTTTGAAAAAGTTGACTAAATCCTGTTCACGATGCCAACTTTTGTTGGGCGCATTTCACATGATTATCGTGTGGTTGATAATCAGGGCTATCTTCTGGCCCAGAGCGGCATGGCCAGCTATTGGACCTTTACCCCATTGAACATTATGTTGAAATCAAACGTCATTTTTAATGACCGTGATTTCATGTTATATTGAAAATGGTGTACTTTTGCACCCCAAAAACAGACCAGAGAGAGAAAATCAAAATTTGTCCCCCTAAATGGACATTGGAACCATTAAAGCAATCCTATGATATAGAAATTTAATATCGTCTGATTGCAGGCCCTAACGACCATTAGCTAATTAATTTTCTTTAGTTATTTTTTATTTTAACATTCACATTACTCCTCTCGATGATCGATGGTAAGTTTCTAAAACAGTTAAGTTTCTCTTAATTTTACTTTTCTGAAAAGTCAGAATAATCAGAGTTCAAAAATCAGCTGTTCATAAACCACATATTTAAGCTTGTTTTTTCTTTTCTTTTCTAGTCTTTTTCTACGTTGTTTGTTATTTCATTTACAAATGTTTGCCTTTGAAAAATTAATCGTTTGTGGCAACAGTTGGTGAAGAACACAATTTATTTAAATTGTTTGCACCACCATAGAATGTTGATCAGATTCCGTTAGTAGGAGTAGTAGGAGTTAGGTGCTTGTGGTGGTGCTGTTGCCTTTTTTTTGGTATTTCGAAAAAATTCCTCTTTCTATACATGTAAATGGCATTGTGATGGCTCTTGATCTTTGAGACCTTAGGTCTTTGAATCTTACGCCCCTTTCTTTCCATCTAAACACAGACATGGGTCACATAATATGTATAATAATATTGTGTTTGTGTGTTCTTTGGTTTCTTCTTCTTTTTGGTTTTGCATCTCTTTTTTCTCTCTCTTGATTCTTGAATGAAGATAAGAATCGATTTTGCTTTTATTTCTTCCTCCATTTTTACTGTATTTTTCTGTAATCTTCTTGACATAAAAAGAAGAAACAGAAAGAAAAGAGAGAAGAAAAATATTCCTGTTTATATTATGTCAATTTATACCACGAAACGAAAAAAAAAATGGACGCCATTAGAAGCTGCTCTATATTACAAAATACATGACCCATAAAACATGTCTATTTGCGACATAATAAATTATGATGGACGAATATTATGACTATATAAAATGATCATATTATGATGATTATTATGTAGATTTATTATACATATTGAAATATATGCCATTATGATGGTTGTTGTATTCAGAAGTTGCCTTTTAAATGACTGAAAGTTTCATTTATGAAAATACTAGTCTTTTTTTAAAAAAAAAACGTTATATGCAGATGTTTAAAAAATTAAAAAAAATTGCTAAATCTTGTTTTTAAAAGAGATTATTTATTCGATAATGTTTCTCTTTGATTGGGGGGGGGAGTAATGGACAATGGTCGCACATTTCAAAGGAATGAAGATAAAAGCTATGAAACATTTCAAAATCCTCTAGTTTTATAAATTAGTTAAGTCGGTATTAACTACTGGGCTGTGAATCTCTCTATAGACAAGGATTAAAAATTGATTATTGTAGATTTTAATAAAATGTAGGAGGCGGCATAAAGAGAAGCCTCTATTGAGGTTCTGTCTCTCTATAGGTTTGTGCTAAAGGAAAAACAGTGATTTTGGCGATTTTGCAATAACTCAAAGAGAATCTTTTAAGTTATTAAAAATTGAAACTGCACAAACTTTATGGACACTCTGTATAAAAAAAATGTCATGTTGATTGACCATGGACATATTGAATTTATAAAATATTCTATGTATTTCATGTTCTTTTTTTTTTTTTGAACACTGATCAACACGGACAGGCTTTTTATAGTTTTCACTTTCTATTTTCACTTACTGTCATGCTGCGTTTATAGTAAGCATTTCTGACGATCACGGTACTCACTTACTGATCTGTCTACAATTTCATTATAAATCAAAAGAGAGGATATCATCGTAAAATGTCGACTAGAAACGCGGTGGGTGGGTGATATTAGACGTACTCTACTATTTTTAATGTATATTAGTTAACTATGTTTATTTTGTTAAATTAGTGGATTGATGGGAAGCAAACCCATTAGTTAGATCAGATATTAATTAATTCGGTTAGAATTTAGAGCACACGTTTATTGATTGATAAGATGTACATTCAGTTCAAAAATAATGTAACTTAAGTTAAATTTTATTATGTTTATTTTATAGAAATTTTCTTATTATAAAAAAGAGAATCGTGTTAAGTATTGAATTTGGGAGGAGGAGGAGGCTACATTTTTATTTTTCTAGTACAAGAGGAGACTAAATGGTAATGATGGAGTTCAGAGTGAAGAGACATCTTCATTGATGTTGTTACCGATCCCAGAAGGACCCAACATTTTTGTCAAATTGATTTTCTCTCTTTTGACATCTCTTCAGTTTTGAAGTAAAGAGAAAAAAAATGCTAGTGATATCTTTGAGATTAGTTCTAAGGTGGAGAGAGGAACTAAGGGGTAGGTGGAGTAGTAGCCCACTTAAGAAGAACCCTCAACCCTCCCCTCACATTATTCTACCTTCCCATATTATGTAGTTTTATGGTATTTGACAATTGATTATCTCTTCATTCAAAGATTTCCAGTAAAAAGGAGGAGGAGGAGGAGGAGTTACCATTTCACCAGATATCGGATGTGGTTTTAAGGCTATATGTACAGTATATTGGGGTTAGCTTTTAGCTTCAAGGGAGAAGTAGATTCTTACATATATATCGAATACATAGACGTTGATTAGTTCTATTGATGTTTCTGTTGCATGTCATATCCTATTACTTTTGAAATCCAATGGATTTCCATCCATTTTCTGTGTGTCTATCTGTCTGTCTGTTCCCTAATTAGTGATTTTACCAAAAGGTCTTAGAAACTCTACACCAAAGTAACTCTTAAGTAACTCATTCCAAAGTGGTAAGTAGTTTTTTTTTGTTGGATGAGTATATAAAATCCAGATTTCACTCTTGAATCTGTTTACATGAATGACACTCAAAATAAAAGTGTAGAAAAATGTGGAGCAAAAAAAAATGACTGAGAAATTTTTTAAAATGTATTTTTAGTGGAAATATGCAGAATTGTTGCTCTTATGAATTTACAGAAATAAATTTGGAGGACGAAAGATAAGAAATGATATGATGATTTTGCAAATAGTATTTGTTGTGTAGATTGTTGTATTATTATATTATGTGGTGTGTATGTGTGTTAAATATTTGGACAGTTTTATTATGAGTTTTTTTTCTCTCTCTTATCATTTGGTGCATCTTTTGTATGATTTGTGATTTCCGTTTTGTTCAACTTTTCCAAATCGGAAGTGCATTAATTTGTTGACACAATTTGAACAAGACAAAAGACCTCACGGAGGTCCATTAGTCTTAATTTATGTACACACTGTTTGTGTGTGTGCTTCTATAGCTTCTTGTTTTTCAAATGCACCCTTTTTTGAGTATACGAGCTAAAACGGTTCATCCGATCATCTTCATCTAAAGCTATTGATTTGGTTAGAACCCGATTACGAGACTGAGAAAAGGAAGAAGAAGAAAAATCTTCAGAGTGAGGTTCCTACTTGTTTTGGAGGTGAAATTGAAGAAGTGGGTATTTTATGCCATTGCGAATAAGGCTGAAAAACAGGCATCAATTTAAGAAAAATGCGTTTTTTGCTCCATGGATTGGAGTAAATATGGTTATGATGTTGATGACCAGTGGTTATTTAAATAACAACAACAAAAAAAGAAAACTAGGATGTTCAAAACTGTAAGAATGAGAAATTCGTAAGGTTGAATTTGTAGATATATCCCAAGTAGAAACTTGTATTTTAAGCTACTGAATTTGACAAAAGTGAATATCTTTTGAGTATGTATGCACTTTACTACAATAAATACCTTATAAAGTTACAAAAAAATAACTTTGAAAAAGATTGATTTATAGGACAGGACATAAAAAGCTACAACTTTTATTTCTTTCTAAAATCTCAAGGCATAATATACATGTATGAGTTTCAACTGCAAATGGACTTGATTTTTTTTTTGGGGGGGGGGGGGGGGGGGGCTCTTTTCATCCACCTTCTTTTTTTGCTTTTCTTTAGGTCCCTTTTCTTGTGAACAACATCTTAAATCAAATTTCTTTTGACAAGTATTCCAAATTTCATGTATGTCTTGTATTGTAAAGTGTACATGAATGCACCTTTTTTTGAGGTACGTGCACGTACCTATATGTATAATTCTATATGCATTATGTAGGGCCAATGCAGTGGATGTTTTTAGTGCACAAAAAATACTTTTACAAGTTTAAGGATGTTTTTTTCGTAGCCATTTCTGTTACATGTATTTTTTTGTACACAATACGAAGATATTCTGATGTTAATACTTATTGCAAGACTGCTGCTTGTGCGCGTGCGTAGTTCTTCAGGGTTTTTTAAAGGGAATTTTTGTGCCAAACTTAACGCAGTTAAGATGTAAACATTTTTACGTGATGGACGTAAACAATTTTTTAGAAGCTACTTACAGAAGAAGAAAAAAAAAACTTTCAATAAGTTTACCAGAAACTAGAATAGTTTTTGAAATTTCTTGAATAAACTTTTTATGGCAGCCACAACTGCAATATAAAAAGTATATTTTGAAAGGTATCGTCAATTAAAATAAAATACATTTAGAATTTTCAATTAGTATTATTCTAGTCTTTAACAATACCTGTTATACTCTCAAAGGTGGTGGTTATTGCGCCACTCAAGCACCTTAAAAGGGCTTAACAAATATATGGGAACACCTTAATGCCGTATTTATAGTATGTTTTTTTACGATCACGTCGTCGTCTTTCATCATCTGTGTGTTGAATGTAATTAATTGGGGAAAACAAACTCTTGACTAGAAAGGCGGCGTTTTATAGTTGAAATGAGTTTTTCCTCTTATTAATTTGAAAGGGGACGACGAGTAGGGAAAGGAAAGACGGAAACGGTTTCGAAATTAGTTTAATTTAATACGATACGTTCGTTTCTGTTTGTTATTTCGCTTCACTAATATTTTGAAATTGATCAAAAATATTTAAAAAAAATCCACGATAGATAGTAGAAAGATCTTTTTCTTTCTACTCTTTAGTCGTAATTTTGTCTCAACAACCAATATCCTTTGACATGAAAGATTATTTGTGTTGAGATGATATTGGGAGGGGGAAATAAGGTTGAGAATTGAGGAAGGGGGGACGAGATAAGGGGTGTAGTCAGGGTACGGATGGATCTGTTTCCCCCCATTTCTTATTCTATTTTCTTCCATTTGTTTTCCAGACAGTCGTCATTTTTTTTTACTAATAGCATGTGAAATACAAACTTGTCTTTCTACTTTTTTTTTCTTTCTTTCTCAGTGAAATTTGAATTCGTTTTATGTTTACAAAGAAACAAAAAAAATAGAGAAAAACGAAACAGTTTTTTTTACAACTTTCAAAAATTTCTATTCAATCTTTTGTTTTTTTCTTGGAGGGGGGGTTCCGGGGGTTCCTGTGTGATTCGTAATTTACGTTTATATTAGTTTTTTTGAGGGGAAAGGAAGTCCATCGTAAATTTTAGAAAGTTGTCGTCCAAAAAACTATGGTTGTTTTTTCTTATATTTTATTTTATAAAATTGTCCAAACAAAAAACCCGTTATTTGAAACACAGAGTAGAAAGTGTCCTTTCTAACCTCTCTGCTGTTTAGAAACAAATCACACCATTTCACACTTGTATTTTTTTTTACTTAAAATTGAACTGTGAAATTGTCGACAATTCTTAGAATTTGAGGTTAAAATGGTAGGTACTCACTCCCCCCCCCCCTTAAAAAGTGGCAATCCGTGTATACGCCTGAGTCTTGCAAGTACGTTTACAGGTTTCGTTTTTAATATAAAGAAGGGAGGGGTTCGAATGGAGAATCATTACGGAGAATTACATAAAAAAGAGGGTAGGTTAGGGGATGCGAAAGAGGAGAGAGAGAGTGTGTGTGGAGAGAAAAACTGCAATATACTTTATTTTGCTTCTTTTTTTGTCGATTGGTTTCTCATAGTTGAAAATCTTATTTTTAAAGGAAAAAAAATCTTTTTCTACTTTGGAGAAAGTTGTTTTAGGTTTGCAAAAAGGTCTGTGTGTAATTGAAATAGTTTTAGGGGAGGGTGGGTGGGGGGAGTTCGAGAGTGGATTGGTTTAGTGGAGAATCGAATTTTGAAATGGGTTCGATCTAAGGGAAGAAGGGGAAACTACCCCCGCCGCCCTTCTCTTCCTCCTCTGGTCCCCACTTTCGTGTAACTAATAAGAAGAGTAAACATTTTAGCTTTCAGGCTCTAACAATATTTGCTCAAAGAGTATTTTTCATAATACAAAAAACTATATAGATTGTGTAGAAGCTGGCAGTTCTCAATTTGAACCAAGTTGAAAGAGAAAAAAAAATCAGTCCTTATACAAAATAACTAGACAATCTCTGAAATTGTGACAATTTGCAAAATATTTCAAATAAAATATGCCATTTACAAAATGTTGTTAAAGTCACTGATGATGATTGTTAGGCATTCTGCAAATTGTCTTAATACTCTAGTGACAATGGAGGGCAAAACTTACTAATAAAATGGATGGTTTCGTAAAGTGACTAATTATTTTGCAAAATGTCTTATTTTCCATTTTGTATAAGCAAGCCTAATATTGCATGGATTTTTTTTTATATATATTTAGAACACAGACAGACAGACAGATGCATACATTTGCATCCATTGTTGTTATTTCTCGTTGTTAGTAGGCAAGGGGAGAGAGGAGTATTGACCAATTGTGCCTTTCTGTGTTGTAGATGCACTTAACTTTTATGAAGCTCCGCCCCGCCCCTAACCCCTTTTTTAATTCCTTTCTAGTTTTTTTTTTTTTCTCCTCTTTCCCTAGTTACAATACTATGGCTTCGATTCAGTCTTTTTTTCAGCAACAATAAAAATGTGGACCTTTTGTATTCACATAGATGTTGTTGCTTATATACACGAATACATACACAATAATAGTGCATAATAGATATCACACTTACATAGACAGAATAATTTCGCAAATGTTTTCTGACAATGTGCGAATTAGAACAGATTGTTAATATGCTGCTGGCAATTGTCCTTGACGATGATACGGGGGGGGGGGGAGAATGTCATATTTTTAACAGTGTCCATATATTAGATAAAATAAAGCCAAGATTTATCAAATCTTGGACGAAAAAAGCTGAATTTGTTTCAGCTTTCAGTTGGCGTTTTCTGCATTGCGAGAAATTGTTTCTAAAATAAAAAAGACCAAGGAACTAGTATTATAGTATAGAAAGAATGAATATAAAAGTGAGGTTATTTTATTTTTGCATGAGTTGTTTGGTGTCAACCTTGACTCAGAACGGAAGTCGTCCTTTACTGAAATTGATTTCCAATATATACACAGAAAGAAAAAGGACTTAAAGGCAAGAAAGACTCTTCTTTTGTGTGTACAGATAGAAAAACCCCACTTTAGAGAGTGTCCAATATTATGTAACACTATGTATATATACAGTATATCCGCTTCGCCTTATACAGTATATACATGCACATGTATACTAGTAATAAAAACATTTGTCTTGTCCTGAAGGCAACAAAAAGAAAACAGAAAAAGGGTAAAAAAAAGAAAAAGAAATCGAAGACACACATCCATCCACCAATTCTAGTCAGCAATTACCATTGTTGTTAAGATGCTTTGTCACACGAACCACTTTTCAGCGGTCGAGTTCCATTCCAAAAATGTAGTCGGAGTGTCGATTATGTGCAAAGAAAGGTCCATCATCTTTCCATTAGCAATACATTGCAACCACAGCTCAGCCACGTACTGCGACAATGTTTTGCAGTCAAACTCGACCACTGAAAAGTGGTTCGTGTGCTCTAAAAGTCAAAATGCGTGACAAAATCACATCCATAGAATAAATGTGTGTTTGAATTACACTTAACTGTGATTGAAATATGTGTTTCTTAGTATGCACTGTATGTGTGGTCAAATTTAAGTGTCATTCAACATCTTGTATGTTTGAATTTATTAAACTTAATTGTTTCAATACTGAAACAATCACCATCATCAACACCACAATTGATAAGTGTATTCAGAATTTAAGAATCTAGGGCTTTTTTTCTTCTCTTACTCGCTTTGTTGTCGGAAAGTGTTAAATGCTTTTTTTTTAAATCTCGGATGTTCTCTAGAAAATAAGAAATTGATCAACTGAATCCGGTTGTTGTTGCGTTCATTATTTTTATAACAAAAGAAGTCTGAAATTGTCAGATTCCTTTTCTACCACCACCACCTCTCATGATGACTTACATTAGATCTTACAATTGAATCCATGCAATGCAGGCTATTAGTACAGGAATAAGAAGAAGGAGGAGGAGGAGGGGGATTCATGGTGAAATTAACCAGATGAAAACCTTGTCAGGAAATGTGCATTTTACAAATTAGAACAAGAAAAAGTGTGAGACAGAAAGAGAGAGAGAGAATCTCTTAAAAAAAGAGATTCAATTTTCTAACAAGGAAATTTCTCTTTCTTTCTTTCTTCATACACTTCTTTCTTATGAACGTAGAAAAAAAGAATTCAAACAATAGACCCACATTCACACTTTACAATTGTGTGTGTGTGTCTGTTTCCAGGAGACTGAAATGGACAATGTGGTTTTCTTTGTTGTTGTATTGAATTGAATACATTTTTAAAAGTGCGACTGCGCCTCCATTCCTGTTATCGATTTCAGCAGTTTCCTTTTTTTTTCTGCGCCGCAACCCAACCTATTCTTAGATTTTAAGAAGTTTCATAGCCTCTCATAGGGATGAAATGGTTATTAATTATTATTAGAAGGCTCATTATGTATGCATGGCAGATTTAATAGGCAGTTTGCTCACTCATTTACTTATATGTAACATACTGGAAATCCAATCAACATAGACAGATCTAGACTTTGACTTTAAGGTGAAAGTTAACATGGTGCGACGTCTTCAACGTTAAACACATTCTACTCTGGCCAACTTTTGGCAGTGGATGTCTTTGACTGATGGATGTCGGATGGACATTGGTTGGGGTATAATCATGGATGTGTCTGTCGGATGTATAAATGTTGGATGGGGAATGGGGATGGATGTAAAAGGCTAAAAGAGTGGAACTATCAAATGCGTGGTGTTGTGATGGCTATTGGGTTCTTCTTTTATCTCCAATTTAATTAAACGTCTCTGCATTTTAATGGGTTGATGCAGTGTTATTTTTAGACTTCTTTTTTCTAATAAAATGGTGTTTAATTAGTGTGTTGGCCAAACGCCTTTTTCTAATTCTCCTACAAAATGGTTTCAAATAAGAAAATACACGTGTAAAGGAAGCAGAGAAAAAGTGTGGGTTCCCAATTGGTGTAATCGCCTAATTATTGGGCCGTTACATTCCTCCCTCTTATTTCTTCGTTTGTAATGGGACCTAATGGAGAATTTTTATAGTCGATGCACATGTCGTCATCGGTTTTTTTTTCTTTCTCCGTTTGTCTTTTGATGTAAAGTGGAAAACAATTCAATAGTTTCGAATGTTAAGCATACATTATCTTTTTCTCTAGACTTATAATAGTACTGGAGAAAATCGTCATAAGGATCTCTCTCTCTCTCTCTTGAGAGATGGTTGGATTTTAATCTTTGCATTTATTGATTGACGCTAAAGTGACGTCATTAAAAAAGGTTCACAAGAAAGAAAGAAAAATCTTTCTGAAATATTATGTTTTGGTCAACTATATCTGGAGCATACGTTACAGAAAAAAGTTACAGAAAATGAGTGACGTCATGAGAAGGGTGCTGCATTGTTGTTGTTGTTGTAGTGGTGGTAGATAATAATAGAAAGGTCATTTTAAATTCATTCATTCACGGCTATTTGACTTCACTGATCAGTCTAGCATAAGTTGAAAAAGCCAGATAGAGACTTGACCGGAGCATAACACATTAAGGCGGTAATAAAAGCTGAATTGCTGATTAGTTTTCAAAGCAAATATTTCTAGACACACGTTTATGTGCAAGTTAGAATGAAATAGGTGTCTTTCTTTGCAAATTTTTGCAAAAATTATCATCACTGAAGGAACCACAAATTAATGTTTTTTCGATCAAAGAAAGGGCAGACTAGTTAAGAGTCTTTCTTGTCATTAGCATTTCTGTTAAATGGAAAACTCTAGCCTCAAACGTAGCCTCACTGTAATGATCACATTTAAATTGCATAAGATACATGTATCAGTGGCAGTGTGATCTTCTTGCTTTATATAATTTGGTATTAAAAGAACGGTTTAATAATGATTTCTTTGTATTTCACTTATGAGAAAGAGGAGAATCGAGGGACCTTTGTAATAAATGACTGTAATCTGGAATTCAGAAAGTGCCCAAAATGTATTGATCGAAATGTGAAAAATGATTCTCAGAGAGAAGTAAAAAAAAATGCATAGAAGAAAGAAAAAAGTACAAAAAATACTTGAACTTGAATGAAAATGTTCAAGTAGAAATGTGTGTTTTCCCTGTAGTCCAAATATCTTTTGACCACTACTACTACTACTACTACTGTATGTATGATGGGCATACGTAAGTGAATTTCTTATGTTACGTGTATATATAGGCCCTACATAGTACAAGAATACAAGAAACTCTTGTCTTTCCCATTCCCTACTTATAGACTCCTTTTTTTTTGCTTTATCATAATCGGATTATCTTCCAATCTCTATTTATTTTCTCCTGAAGAATAATGGTTTTCTTGACTTTCACTGCCACAGTGCCAGAATGGAATCGTCGTCTCTTCTTTTTCTTCTTCATCTTAACCCAACGTGGGTTCAAAAAGGTAGTAGTATTAGTTAGGACAAACCTCGATTTCAAAAAAAAGAAGAAAAGCAACAAACAAACTATTATTCTTATTACATTGTGTTTCAGTGGAAAAATCTAATCTCTTAATTTAGAATCCATCCCCTCCCCCCCCCCCAAAAAAAAGATGGATGGAAGGAAATTCATTCACACACAACGTAAATAAATAAAATTATAAACAAAAGATACAATTTGGATTCAAACATCATCTATCCATGAAAAGGAAGGTTCATTTGAGGCTTTTTCATTGTTGGAATCTCTTGGCCTTAGAATGTGTATTCTAAGGCCAAGATTCCACATGCAGAAAAAGAATGCAAACTGAAAAATGCAATTAAAAATAGAATTTCTCTTAATGAAGTAATTCTATTCTATTTATTAGACAGAAGAAAAAAAGCAAAACAAATGGAATAAAATTGTTTAAATTAGATATAAAATATACATTGCAGTTGCACTTTCAGTCAGCTTTTTTTTTTTTGCATGTGTGGGCTCTTGGCATTAAGAGTAGTATTCTTAACGATAGCTAACTGTAAGATAAGTCAAAGTTAGGGCTAAACGTATCAACTTATGATAGATAAGAGTTTCGTGGTAAAAGTTGATGAATTTAGCACCACCTTGGACTTATCTTACAGGTTCGAAATTATTAAGAATACCCATTATAACCACCCTAATGTTGAACTTAAGAAGCGAAGACTCTTTTTATGGTGTCCATCTTAATCCTGATGTTGTTATTCCGCCAAACCACACACACATACACACAACACAACACAAAATCCAACACACATATTATTATTATATTATTATTTTCTGGTTGAAATAAAAGGCACTAATAAGAAAAAGCCCACGACGACAATGACATTGTGAAACCACCACCACCACCACTACTGACAATGTGTTATTATTGGAATTACTACAGAAAGAATAAATGGTTAATTCACTTTCGTTTTTCTTATGGTCATTTTATACCACTCTCTCTCTCATGATCATTATTTATCAGTGACCACAGGTCATCATTTTCTTTATTTTGTAGCCTCTTCTTCATGTACATTCAAAATTGAGAAATGAAAGATGTAACAAGTTATGATCTTGATTTCTCATAAGATTGGATTTCTTATACAGTTGTATATATATAAATATAAGAAAGTTAACCCCTTCCTCCTCCTCCTCCTCCTCTAAATCTACTTTCTAAAATGCTCATTTGGGATTTTTCAAGATTTTTTTTTCTTCCATCCAATGGATTTTCTTAAGTTTCTTTCTTTCCCAGACAAGATTCATGGATATTATTTGTGTTTGCTATATATGTATATGTTATTGTCAATCTGCGGAATCAGTCAATCTGCTGACTGCCTAGGCAATCTTCAAAACAACCAATCTTGCTAGTGAACGTGCAAAATCCAATACATTTTAGGTGTTGAATTTTGCACATTCACTATCAGGTTGGTTGTTTTGCAAATTGACTGATTTCGCAGATTGACAGTAACATGTATAGATATAATGTAGGTCTGGTTGTCGGATTTTGGATTGGATTTTGTAAATAACGTCTCAGATGAAAATGAAAAATGACAGTAATTTATAGGAAGAATGTTTCGTTTGATCAAATGAAATGTGACGGAGGAAAAGAAGATCCGTTCGGTCAATATATGTTTTTGTTTTCTTTCTCTCATCTTCTACCCTTATATTATATAAACCACTGAAATATATAGAACACGAGCAGCTCGTACGTCCCTTTGTAGTCTCTATACTAAAAAAACCTTTGTTAGAGGGTAGGGTGAAATCAAGTAAAGCTAGTAGGCAACAATTTTACTGAAATAGGCACAATAAAGTTCATCCCCTAAAAAAAAGGAAATTGTGGCCGAAATTCGTTCATAAATGAAACACTCTTTTTACTGATCTGGTTTTTCTTTTTTGAAAGTCATTCCGAGAATGATGAGCCAAACAAAAAAGGCCCTTTTTAGACTTTTGTTGATTTCCAACAAAATGTCTGTTAGGATGCCGGTATCATAACGAGCGACATTTAGATGGCGGATGGATGGATTCTGGATCGAACAACTCAAAAACTAGACCTGATATTTGAGTGCAGATTTTTTTATAGTGTAGAGTACGTTCATACTATGAATGTGTCAGAAAACCAAAAAAGTCCATCCCTTAGTTAATTAGTTATTATTTTTCTTAACAATATATATAGTGGTCTTCCTGTAAAGTGGTTTCAAAACTTAGAAGAGAAAACTTGAATCACTTATTGGTCTAAATTAAATATGTTAATTTTTATTTTATTTTTTTGCTTCAGTTTCGAAGCATACAAATATAACAAAGGTCTATTGTGGGTTCCTTGAATGTTTTCTTCAAACTGAGTGAATGATATTGAGAAACTTGATTTATTTGTGATGTCTCGGAGTGTCACTGACCACTAGTGACCAACTTACAAATTCAAATCCATCATAAATTTGGATTTTGTGTATTTTTCTTTTATTCTTCTCAAATAATGATTAAAATGGTGCTGTTTTCATGTCAAGTTGTCAGTTAGCCCCTTGTGTTTGATCTGAATGCCAACCCGACATCCTCTGAGCCTCACAAATACCTCCAAGTGTTTAAACTCCAAACACACTGTGTCACTTTTTGAGTGGTTGGATTTCTAAAACCCAACTGGTGTTGTTGATATATATATATATATATATAAAGAGCCCAGGTGTAGGGTCAGGACTCAGGAGGGGGATGAAAGGGTCCTTCTCTAGGCTGAACTACACTGATAATAAAATGTCAGTGTAAATTATAAGGAAAGAGGGAGTATGGAAGAAGAAGAAGAAGGTGAAGGGGGAGGAGGTGATGGCAGATGTACAAACAAACACATGACACAAAAAAATAAAACCTAATAAGAAAACAACCCCCTAAATAAGAAAATAAATAGATGGCTCTAAGGTTAAAAATATCATCTGAAATTGTCGCGTCATTTTCTTACCACAAAATGGATCGATCTTTCTTTTCAGTATCTATAGTTACTAAGATGATGATGATGATGATGATGAAGGAAGATGGTTTTATATATTACAGTAGGTTTAACTCTTAAAGTATAGTGTGTGTGTGTGTGTGTGTCCTTAAGTAGCTTTCACACGATCAATGTTGGCTTGTCCATATTAAGGCTTTTCGAAGTCAAGATGGATCGTGTAGGTGTTGGATTTTTAATCATTAGTTTTCCATCTTCATTCGTACTTCTCGCTCAGGCAGATTTTCGCTTCAATTCTGGAAGAGTGGATGGCAATCTTTGTTTGCATTATTGGGATTTTGTGAACAGCAAAATTTGTAGAAATCATGTTTTCTATTATGAGAAGATGACACAAGAAAATAAATTTAGAGACTAAAATAAGGCAATATTCTCAGATACAATTTAAAAAAAAATTAACAAGAATGAATATGAACGTTTGTGTCGATTTTGAAAGACAATCCTGGATTAACAAGCCAGAATTGATTGTGTATAAGCTACCTTAGCAAAAACAACAACAACAACAAGAGAATAATTGTGATTGAAAATAGTTGAGATACAGATAGAAGGTGATACAAAGAGAAAGAGAAAAATGGAAAGAAATTAAGTAGGTGGTTGTGATATTTGAGTGTCACTTTCAACCATTTGATGCCTAATTAATTAATTGTGTGTCATTGTAGATAGATAGATAGATAGAGAGAGAGATGGATAGACATTAATAACGCGTCACCCACACAAGTCATTCATATATTGTTTTATCATTTCCTCTTTAAAAAAAACCCTGCGCCTGACCAATGAGAGATGAGGAATATATATATATATATATGCATAGATATTATTATGATGTCTATTTGGCTTTTGTTTTGTTAATCATGCAAACATTTTTCGCCTGCTTATGAATAATTAATAATTGCGCTTGCACTTTGACTAATTTGATTCCGTGTGCAATAATAACTTAAAGGTATCATCATCATCATATCTTTTATACATATGTAATTCTCTCCTTTTTTTAGGTGCATTTAGACAATCTTAACATTTTTTAATTAATCAGAAAGGTACTTTATTTCAAAAATTCCTTCTTTTTTTCTTGGGGGAAAAAAAAGAGTGGGGGGGGGGGGTAGATGCACATTGTAAAAAAACAACAAGGACGACGAAGACGGTGAATTTCGTTTCGTTTCTTTAATTTGCCTACGAGCATGTATTAAGTTTTACTTCTTAAGAAAAAAAAACATTTTCTAGTTTCAGATGCACAAGTATAATGGAAACGCAAGGAATTTAAATTATGTTGTGTTATTTAAATGAATGATGAATATTTGAAAGATCTACTACTACATTATATACAACTTAGATTAACTGTGTTCTTCTCATCTAATGTGGATTTATCTAAACTACTATCTCTCTCTCTCTCTCTCCTCCCATTTCAATATTCATTATTTTAATGTTATTGTATAATATAGTCTCGAAATAATGCAAAATAAACCATAACAAACTCATAAATTCAAAAAAGTAAAAATTGTTAAAAAAAAAATGAAAATTTTCAAAAACTGGCAAAAAATGAAGGTCATCTAGATGCCCTGAAAAGCACTGAAATAAACTCAGGAGGGTCCAATAGACTTCCGAGGAATTTTTATACACATTTATTTCAAAGGTAACAAATAGACAAATATTTCTATAAAAAATGAGGCGCAGCTCACCAAGTGGTGCCCATGAAGCCCACAAAATCCATGAGGCCCACAAAGATCATGGGCTTTTTTTTTTCATAAAATTATCAGCCCAGGTTCATGGGCTTTATGTAAGTCTATATAACTAAAAGGTGAGTTTTGATCTTAAATGAAGAGTAAAAAAAAGAACCTATCCCTATATGTTGAATTAGGTAATGTGACCCACTGAAATGAAATTCAGTTGTCATTTGAGAAGTACATTTTCAACCAACTTGTGATCCTTTTTTTTTGGTTTTTTTTTTGGGAGCTGAAATTGCGGTCAGAGTGAGGAAGGGGGGAGGCTAGGGTGGGTGATGAGAAGTGGATGTTCTTGTTAGAATAATAGTACAATATGTTGTTTGGAGAGAGAGAGAGAGAGAGAGAGAGAGAGAGAGAGAGAGAGAGATGAAAATAAAGACAATGTTTTCAATTTAGTTGAATGTGACTCAAATTATCAGAGATGAATAAGAGAGAAGGAAACTCTTGTGTTGTTGTTGTTGTTAATCAATATAAATATAGATAGAAGAATGCAATGACCTGGCATTAGATTACAAACCGAAAAAGAGAGTAAAAGTATACATTTCAAAGTTCAGTTCAGTTTTTATTTAATGATATATCATATAGTTTGTTAAAAAAAAGAAACTTGCATGTGTTGCTAATTACCATTCATAATTAATTGGCATTTGTTTCTGATTCTATACAGAAAGATGGAGAAAAGAGTAGAGAGAGAGAGAGAGAGGTCCTTTTGTGTTTGGTCACGTTGTTGTTGTGTTATTTGAACACTTTCAACTGGACAGAAGGAGAGATAATACCCCTGGTAGTGGTGGCGGTTGGTCGTTATTAGTGGCCATGGTCATCAAATATGTTGTGTTAGTTCTTCTTAAAAGGTGAATTGAAAAGGCCATCTTTTTAAGGCAAAGAGCCAGAAAGACCTTGGGTAACTTAAGTTGTGATATCGACCCGGTCTCTTTTCCTTCTCTCTCTCTCTCTCCATACAATTTCCAATTGATGGTGGGTTTTTAGGCTGCTAGAGCTACCCTCTTGAGAATTATCATTATGGTAATCATGTGGCTGTCTGTCGATCTTTCTTCTTCTTCCCTTTGTTACTTCAGTTTTCATCTGCGGCTCACAGAAAAGTGCATTCGACCAAATATATATACGAAAGAGAAAAAAAAAAGGCGATTTGAATTGAGAATCCTGACGTGTTTGTAGTATGTTGCCCACACATACACACACATCGGACGTTGCCACTCCGCCACCACCACCACATCCAACCACCACTACTTTTGCCATAAAGGGATTTAGGGGAGAAAAAACGCGAACAATGGTTTACAGTCAGTAGCTACTTTGGCAGTCAGTTTGTACAGTAAAATCTCGAATTTCCGAACTAAATGGAACCGGTCCTGGTTCAGATTACCGAAATTCTGGAAAAATCTGGAAAATTGCTGTTTTTTTTTCTTTAATTCTCTCCTTCACTGTTGAGATGTTAAAAGTAAAAAAAAAACAGATGATTAATGATTATGGTAAATTCGTTCCAGATTACCAGGATGTTTGGATTGCCGAGATCCGGATAATCGAGTTTTTTGTATTTGTGCATATGCGTCGAAAAGACAAAAGAAATGCTATTAAGAACACAAAAGATACATAATTAGCAGTTAGTAGGATTCCACATAAATAACAGTCTATTGAACTCTGAATGTAATTCTGATTAAATAAACCGATCAGTTACAATTTATTAATAAAACTGAATTAATGCAATCGGATATTTTGGAATTATTTTGTTTTGTGTCTGTAAATTACACACTTCAATAAAAACAAAGTAAAATAGAGATTATTTAATGAAAATATGTCTTCATCATAATTATATTATAGTCATGCTTTTTTTAACAATAGGAATGCGTTCCTGAAAATCGTATCGTTAACAAAGTCAACTTTTTTTTCTGAATGTCATGTGTTTGTAGTGATTACCACCTTTTAGGGGCTTCAGGCAAAATCGACCACCAAACACACTTTTAGAAACTGATTTCTTTCTGTCTTTTCTCGAATCTTCTTTCTATCTTCATTGGTTACATTAAAAAGTCACATGAATTCATTTGCATATTTAAAAAATACATATATACAAAAACTTCAAAGTTTTTGACGAACGTGACTGATGTTTACAAATTAACTGAAGTGGTGGGTGGTAGAGGTGATGATGTTTTTGATTATTTTAACACATATATTAAAATATTATTAAATTATAAGCTTCCGTTTATGTTTAGCCTACAGGTCTACATAGATTTGCCGCCAACGTCATTTAAATATCGTTTCTTTTTATAATGTGCAAATGGTACGTACAAACAGGTCGATCAATTCTTATTAATAAATAAAAAGTAAATGTTGAGGTAAATGGAATGCTTCTTTACCCCTCTACTATTTAGTAGTAAGTAGTTGGGGTGTAAAGGAAACTAACCATAATTTATTCGTTCAATCTACATTGTAAATCATTCTTGAATTAATATATGCGGCTGATAAGTTTTCTTCTTCTCTTTTTTAACAACTTAAATATATATATATATATATATATATATATATATATATATATATATATATATATATATATATATATATATATATATATATCAAAACAAAATATGTTAAATAAAAAGAAGTTTCAATGTTATGGTGGGTTGAGATCGGGGCTCGAATGGTTGGCCCCGTCTTCGATCTTGCTTGTCCCTTATGATTTTTTTTTGTAGTTTTTAACATTCCACTCATGAATAACAGAAAAGAATAAAAATATTGTTAGAAAAAATGTTGTTGTTTTCGTAGTGAACGACGAAACATCTTTTTGAAAAATTCTTCTTTTTTTTTCTAATCCCTTTATTGAAATGATAAAATTCGAAATATTATTCTTGGAACGTGTATTTTTTTCTCTTTCTCTCTTTCTAAAGAATTGCTTGATTAAACTTTACAAAGTTCTGTCTTTATACGCCCCCCCCCTCCCCTCCGCCTTATATTCAGGTTCGTTTTGAATTTTTTTTATATATATAAATATAAAAAAGGTGGAATTTCTACTATTTTAGCTTACATTTCTAGCATCTTTGTGTTTTTCCAAGTGAAATTAGCCGTGAATGCAAAAAAAAAGGGTGGGTTTGAATGGGGGTTTATGGGGAGGCTTCTTAAATACCAGCTCCTTCCTTTTTTTTTTTCTTCTCTACTGTAAATGTAGCATCAGGAAAGAACTGGAAGTGCGGGGCCTCCTCTCCCTTCCCAAATATGGCTTCTTCGGTGTTGATGGTCCAGCGGTTACATTTACCTAAGTGTGTTTCCGCTCATGCCTTCTATTATGTATGATTACACAATGTGTACTTCCATAGTGTGAAATGTATGTGTGTGTGATGACTTGAATATCAAATGAGGAGTTAACATAAAAAAAGCAAAGGGAAATTCACTGAAAAAAGGGGTAGGTGGTGGTGGTGGTGGGTGCAATGGGGTTGACTTGAGAGGGGGGGAAGTTTAGAAAAAAAGGGAGAGGGGAGGAGTGTCATCATTATAGGGGGGGTGTCTTCTCTTCTCCCCTCATTTTCAAAGTGCAACTTCACAACTGATCCATGTGTGACATTTATTCCATTTCACTGCTTTACAGTTGTGTCTTTGTGTGTGACGTATTAAAAATATCTGTAAAACACTGCGAAAAAAAATGGAATATATTTATTGCAATTTTTTTCACCCCCCCCCCCCTCCCCCCCCCCTCCCCCTCCCCCTCCCCCTCCCCTTCTCCCTCCCTCACTCTCTTTTCAAATTCTTCCCCTGTTTCAACCATTCATTGTAATAAGAACACATACAGAATATCATCTAGTGAAGAAGAAAAAACGCATTAAGTCTATATTCTTGTGTAAAAGCAAAAAGTTTCTTTTTGCTTTATTTTTTTACACAGTATATATTATGTGATAGAAAACGTAGCTTTTCAGAAATGTTAGCTAAATTCACTCAGATTTCTAGAAGAAAAGGCTACGGGCCTTAAAATACCGTGTTTTGAGTTAAATTTTGGCTTCAATTTTTTTAAAATAATTTGTATCGGAAACGGTGATGCAGCTGAGGTAAGAGTACTTTCGTACTTGTGTAGCGATGTACGTTGTACAGCGATCTTATGGGGTAATATTAAGGGCTGGAGGACGCAGACCGCTTTTGGTGGTCGATTGCGACTGCAAAATTTAGTTGAGTTGTCGCCAAAACCGACCACTTCGAAACTTTCTATAAAAAAATCATTGCAGCCATAGCCCAACCACCTGAAACTTCATTTTGCAGTCGAAATCGACCACCAAAAGTTTGCCATCGCCACACAAGTTCCAAAAAATAAAGCTCAAAACCCGGCTATAAAAGCTAGAACTATTTCTTCTGGAAATTTGAGCTAATTTAGCTACATTGTTGGGAGAGCTTGTTTTTTCTGCTACAAATCTAGCAAAAATACACGTATAATGTTAGCCTTTATGGAAGGCTTACTGTCAAAGAGTCAAGTATTGCCCTCTCTCTCTCTCTCTCTCTCTCTCTCTCTCTCTTTATTCTACAAGTATATTCTTGAGTTAGTCAATGTGACAACAATTCTTTAGTCTGAACTGTTTTCATTGGAATATATACTGTATATCTAAAAAGGCAAGCTTTTGATGATTGCAATAGACACGTATTTAATGTGAATTGGTCACTTTTTATGTTCAACTCATAAGAAAAGCATAAATCAAGCTTTATATAAATGGAATGATATAGGCTTGAGTTTTCTGTTCGAACTGTTATTTTTTTGGTAGTTTTCCTATGATGTATAAAAGTGACTTTTCCATTGCTTTGTGTCATTTGTGTGTGTGTGTGTGTGTGTGTGTGCGTGTCTGTCTGTCTGTTTGTCTGTAAATGGAAACTAGGAGTTTTATTATTATATTGTATTTATTTGAAGATGAGAGGAGCCAGATAGAAATTATATATATATATATATATATATATATATATATATATATATATATATATATATATATATATATAAAAATATGATCTAGGATGAATTTCTTTGATTAAAAATGGATGATGTAGCATTATTTGTTGTATTAGCTTTAATGGATTTATTATATGAAATGAAAATAGAATAAAGACCAAACAAAAGCCTTCCTCATAGGGAATTGTACACCACTGGTTTATATCAAATAGATATTCTTCTTCCCGTTTCTATGGAATTGTATTCTGTCATTGCATTTATTCTAAATGTGCGTACGTTTGTGTATGTGTACGTTAATGGATGTGTGTGTGTGATGATGAGCACTCCAAGTAGGATTTGAATGTTGTTTATTTATGATTAGACTTCATCATATTCCTCTTAGAAATATATTTGATTAGGTTCTATTTTTGGAGGAACCCTCCTGTGTTACGTGTGTATGTGTTTTTATTTCACACATACAACTAGATACAACATTCCATAAATAATATTACATCACGTTTTATCTAATTGGAATGCAACTGACCTGGTATGAAGTTGAATTGAAATTGACCTTATTTTAGAGGCACTTTTTTAAGTTAAATGTAACGGTGTCACGACTTGCATCCATGAGTCCATCAGTCGTTTTGTGTCTTACTGAACTAATGATCCGTTTGCCATTTTTACTAGTTTAGTGGGAGTTCATTCAAAAACGGCAGGTTTAGTAGTACATTCGTCGGTCTATTACATTTGTGTAATGAAAGTGTTTGAAAATAGCTTACATTCTGCATCAAGAGTGCAGACTTTTTATAGTAATATTCCAACAAGTAAAATGTTTAGGACAATAACAGACAGGTGGTTGTATTAGTGATTAGAATTGAATATTATACTGAGTTAGGATGGCATTCAATAAGTCCTGACGTTATCCTATTGGCACAGAAGCGTAGCTCTGGGAATTTCGACACCGGGAACAAAAATCTTGAAGTCCGCCCACCAACATTTTTTTTTCAAATCTAAATTCATAAGTAAACCAAAAAAAATGCGTTTTTCAGTCGCAGAACCTGATTAGAAACTGGAATTCAGAAATGAAACTAGCCTCTAACCTAGCCTTTTCAAGACTCAAACGAAGTTTTTTTTTCTTTACTGAAAGTGTATTTTATTTCTGGTTGCGTTACTAATTAATATCAAATTATTTATCAGGAAAAATTTGAAAATAAAATTTTAAAAATTAAAGGGAACTGGGGCCGGAAGTAAACTGCAACTCAGTGCTCACCATAGCTACGCCACCACTACTGCACCGAATGTAGGAGTTATCAAATGAAGCCATACAGAAACATTCTAAGAAGCTGTCAGTTGACAAAAGAAAGTTTTTTTTTTATCAGCTCTTGATAAATGGGTCCTGTCTATTTTTTGAGTCTCAGATTGTCCCTCTCTTGCATACATTTACTACGGCATATATATGCCAACACATACACTTAGATAGAGAGACGGAGGAAGTTCTCTAAGCTCATCTATCTATCTATCTGTGTGTCTTTTGATTCTCTTCCTTACTTTTAGGCCTGTAACATATACAGTCCTTCTTAGACTAGAAATGACACATATACATATACATATATAGATATATTACATAATATATACATAGATAGATACGTGTATATTGTACAGGAATGTGTCCCATCTTCTCGTCTTTTTCTCTCTTTAAAACATGTGATTTTATGCAGTCTTATGGATTTAGATGTCACTTGTGACATGCTTTTGTTATTAATGACAACATGATTATTGTATTCCAGATGTCTCCCCTTCTCCCCTCCCATTTCCCTCTTATCTTCCTCGTTTTCTTCATTTATTTGGCATATTAATTAATTATTATCCAATAATTGTGGTTATAAACGCGTGAAATGATGGAAACTGTAGAAGTTCGTTTCTTTTAAGAAGTGTTCTTCTTTATTAAAATTTCAGGCGCATTTTGTGTGTTTTTAAATGGATTCATTGGGAAGAAGAAGTGGACGTCAGATGGCAAGGATTCGTCGCCAAAGGAGTCAGGAATGGCGCGAAAGAGAATTTAGTAGTTCAGAAAATGATGACGATGGTGGTGAAAAGTATCGATATGTGGACGAAAGGGTTATTCAACAGTACGAAAAAGAGGTGAAAGCCGGACTGGACGTGAGGACTTTACCTGCCCCAGGTACATTTCATTCATATATCTTTTATTTTAAAAATATTGATATTTTTTATGTGTGTTTTACGATTATAAAAAAAACAATTATTATTTCTTAGCTATTTTTGATTTTATTTAAACATTTTTTTTTCGATTTTGTTGTTACTGTTTCAAAGTAAAAAGCCATAGAGAATAAGAAATATTGAAACAGAGCATTGAGCCATTTATTTGTTTTATGTGAAACAATTAACATTCTTCCTCCTATAAAACCTACAAAGAAACAATAAGTATAGAAAATAGAGAAAAAACCTTTTAAAAATATCGATCCTACTCTCTTAACTACCAAGATTATATGGTAAGTCTATGGTAAGTTCGATATACTGTACGTAAGCTACATATATATATTTATAATTGGGGTGGTTTACTTTTTCTTTCATATTAAAAACGCTTCAAAAGATGCTTCAAGGGTTAGGTTTAGAGGGGAGAGAGGAGGTTAGAATAAGATTTTTACAATGAAAAGAGAATTAATTTGTCTTCAGTTGAGGCTGATTGAAGGCTAGATTAATCTAATTTTTGTACATTTTAATAATATGGTAATTTCAATAAAAATAATATAGCATCATTCTTATTATTATGATTATTAGTTTTCTTTAATTAAAAATAATTATTAACAATTTGTGTACATCATTGTACCCCCAATATGTAGGCATATTTTTATTGAACGGTTCGATACTGGTCTTAAAGCAATTTCTCAGTAAAAGCATCAACCTCATTTCTTTCTGTACTGGGAATTGGAAGATAACAATTAGGAAAACAATAGCTGTAATACAGGCGATAGGGCAATTTGACGTTTACTTGAGTGAACTTCTTCATAGTAAATCCAAACTATGAAAGAAAAAAAAAACTCCTATTGAGACTAGAAAGAGATAAAACCTTATAAAGTAGAATAGGGAGGGGGGTTGAAGTTCAAAACTCTCCCCTTATTCTCTCAGGTGCATTTTGTTTGATCGAATTTCAAAACGATTGGTTTTTGGGTGGACCTAATTCAACTCTAAAAATATATTGATTGGGTATATTGTATTTTTTTTTGTTTTTGTTTTTTCCACGTATCACCAAATGTGAGTACAAAGTTCCTCCATTGAATTGCTGAGGGATTTGGTTTTTTGCATGAAAGAAAAAAACATAATTTATGGTCACAAGACCATGAAATATGAGCGTTTTTATCCTAACACACACATTATACATGTGCATATTACATATTGAGTGCAATGGGGATAAGAAAAACTGAGATTTTTTTCTTTGATTTCTTGCTTTCATAACTTTGCTACTTGTAATATTTGTCATAATGAATAAATGTGTTTCGTCTTTGATTCAGTTGGGAAATATTAAAAGCAATGAAGGATTGGAAATGGAGGGAAGGGAGAGAATGGAAAAAGAAAAAAAAAGGGCGATTAAATTTGGCTAAGTCTGTCGATTTTAATCTTCTTACAAAGTTTAACCTTCCAATCTAATTTTGCTTCTGGGCGTTCGGTAAAAGAGAGAGAATTATTTTCAAAAAAAGTTCCTTCTCCTTTTGCCTAATGGTGTTTCATTATCGTTTCAATTAGTCTTTGTCTTGGTAATGGTGAAGAAAACCATTTTCATTAAATACATACTGAAATAAATCATTTTATAAGATGTGTCTTTATGGTATTTTATCAATTGAATTTATGTGTCAAACTGAAATTAAATGAAAATGAGGTGGAAAAGGAGGAGGAGGAGGAAAGAGTAAGGAAAAGGGGCGTTCTTTCGAACAGTTATAATTTCTAATTCCACATAAAATTAACAACGAATAAAATCTAAAATGAATATAAACATACATCATAATAATTATTTGTTAATCACATTTAGAACTAATTAAAAGTTTCAAATTCAATGCTTTTAAAAAAAATAGTGAAAACAATCTTTGTGACGTCAAAGGGGTTGACTGAAAAGTTATGTATGTACCATTTTATCTGATAGAAAAAGGACGATAGCAATTTGCAAACGTTTGTTTCTTGATTACTTTTGTAATTACCCTTCTATCTATTAGACTAAATGGAACAAGTCTAGGTTTTTTGTCAACCTAGAGTTTTTCTAGGTTTTATTGTGACGTCACTAGTTCCAAGTTACAGTGAAGCAACTGTATTTTGTGTTCTTCTGTGTCTTTTGTTGTTTATGGGTTAGACCACTTTTTTTTCTACTTAAAAAGTAACCTAGATATATCAATAATAATTTCCTAAAATATTAATATTAAAATTAGAATTAATGTATATAATAATCGAGAAACAAATATAATAATAGTACATGAATAGTTAGAATAATTTTTAAACCTAAGGAAAAAAATTCATCGGTATTTTCTGCATCTTTCTTGTTGTGGCTACGTTTTTAACTTGAAAAAAAAAAACGATTTGTACAAAAAGTAATCAATAAATTCTTGGAAGTTTCACATTTTTCCATAGTTTTCCTTCTCTTTATATCACAAACATACATATAAGAAACGTTTTTTTCACCCTGTTGTTGTTATAAATATGCTACTTACATATGCATACAGTATTATAATACATGCTTTACACACATTGCACACAATGATGAGAGCAAATCAACCTTCATTAGTTGTGTGAATGTTAATTTAGCCGAAGTTAGACACCAGAGTCCAAACCCCTCACCCACCCTTGCCAATTCCCCCTATTTCCCTTCATTCCTTCTCTCTGATTTAATTTTGTGTAATTCTATTGTTGGAATTTGCAAAACAATATCGCGAAAATAAGTAACAATGTGTTTCTTGTTTTGTTTGTTTGTTCTTTACTATGAATCTACATATACTGTATATATAGTACATATACAGTATATATTTGTTAAATGACCATAATTTTGGCCAACCAACGTCATAAAACTATCAATGACGTTTTTCTGAGAAATATTCGGGCTATATGTATGTGTGTGTGTGTGTGTATATATATATATATGTATGTATGTATATACATATATATATATATATATATATATATATATATATATATATATATATATATAAATACTATACTGTATGTGTTTGTGTTTACCATCAGGATTCTGTTCGTTTATATTACTTTATATATAAATGACGATTGTTGCACGTCTCTAGTGCACATTATTATATGGTCACGCATATTTACAGCCCCCTAAATATATTTATATATATATATATATATACATGTGTATCTATGGAGTTAGTTGTCTATATTTGGAAACAGTGTTTTTATTTGAGGGGAGAGAAATAACATATTTAGATTTTTGTAGGCTCTGCAGAAAATGAGAGAAAACAAAAGTGAAAATTGGTCGGTTGATGTAATAAAATGTAGGCAGAGGTGGTTTGGGGAATTTATTTCGACAACACAAAATGCATGTTTGTTTAATAATAATAATAATAATAATAAACTATAGCTACATTAAAATAACTACATATAGATAACTAAAGGGATTCTGTTAGTTTAGCAGGTTAGGTTAGGTTAGGGTGTGGGGAGAGGTAAAATTAGGAAGATGATTTATTTTGGAATGTACAATATTTGGATTAATTTATATGCAACCCAAAGTGACGCATTTTACAATTATTTGACACCTCTTATTTGAACGTCATAAAATGTCAAATTTATTGATTGAACCATTTTGTGAACCTTTTTCCTTATGTTTTATTTTTTTAAGGGGGAATCTTTTTACAATGCAACCAACATAAATTAAATATCATTTAAAAATGTCATCATTAAAGGCTCTGATTTGTATGAAATATTAGGCAAATGGTTATGTCAATGTGTGGCGCCCAAGTGCCAATTGTGAAGTAATCACCATCACCATCATCATCATCAATAGAGCAGCTGAAATTATTCTTTTTCTAATCAGAAATGCTGGTTAGAGGCTAGATGTCTGTTTACTGTCAGAGTTGTCAACTAGAATTCTAGCTCCTAACCAGGTGTTTTTGATTAGAAAAAAAGCCATAATTGTTGATTGATCTAAACAGGATTGTTACTTCACAATTGGCTATTGGCCCACGGAATGAGAAACATTTGCTTGATTTTGCATAAAAATTCGGATCCCTCGTCATCATTATCATCATCAAGATTAGAGAAACGTCTTTTATCATGAAAAATTTGTCATGATTGATAATAATATGCAATTTCGTAATTTATCTGTTTGATAATGTTTGATATGGAGATGAAGTGGTCTCAAGTGACCAATGTGGACCCCACCCTCTCTATCTCTCTTTTTCTATCTATCTTGATTCTTAATTTCAATGATCTTTTTTTAGTGGTGTTGAGTTTTTGAATGGCAGTGTAAATTGTGTCACGCAGTTTTTCTTCTCCATCTCCATCTTCACCATCTTAACCCATTTTACCCCCCACAGTACAGAATCTTGCCCCTCATCATATGTCGTTTTTTTTTAAAAAAAACTTATCTGGTCACCATGGTAACAAACCATTGGCACACTTGGGCTAGCCACTAAATGTTGCATTGCCTCAGCCTCATAAAAGCCCGCTATATAACAGTTGTAATGACTCAAATAAGGTTCCCCACATCTCCCCCTCCTTCATATAATGACTTACTACAGAGTTAGAAAACCTAGGAGGTTTTTTTTATTAATGCTATATATGTGTGTGTAGGAGGGCGGGGGGGGGGGGTTTCGGTTGAACGTCAGTGGAAGGTGCATTAATACATTAAAAAGGATAGAGGGAGAAGGAGGTGAAAACCCAAGGAAACCCATCACTAGTTTGTATGCCCTTAAACAGGGGTTTATATTCCCTTTTTTTTCGCTTTATCACTCCAGTTTTATTTTTTTCATATTGGGTTTCCTTAAAGCTGTTAGTCCTGACCTTCCTTTCCCCTTCTTCCTCTATAACAATAAGCGAGGTTTCTTTCCTGAGTTTTATGTTTTAAGTGGATACTGGTATATCCAACTGTCTTTTATTTAGAGTTCGTATCATAGGTAACCATTTGTGGGTGGTTCGATTGTCGAATAAACCACATTTGTCTCTCTTTTTGAACATTTTTTTTTAGTCAGTTCAATAACTGATACTAAATATATGGTTTATATGGACAAAAAGGGGGTTATCACTTTATTTCTTCATTGACACCATAAACTTCATTTCTTCATTGACACCATAAACTTCATTTCTAAATTTAAACACACGTATACATTGAGAGAAGAAGATCCTTCCGAAATGGTATTATAATGTAGGAATATATATTCATCCCGTTTCGAGTTGAGGAATATATAAAGAAGACCCCTTGAAGTAGGCAATCACACAAAAGTCACTGTCTTGTGTGATTGCCTTCTTTAAGGGGGCTCTTTTAGTAGGTAGTGCCTCTCCAACTCTTGATTATTTCTGTCTTTCAGAAGAGCAAAATTAAGAGAAACTGGAAAGTATTTTAGAAACTAGAAGGGTAGGGTAATTACTCATGTAGAAAATGACCAAAACTTTAAGCAGACGATATTTTTGAATCTTTGTCCTCAAGTAATTGAGCTATCCTTCTAGTTTCTAAAATACTTTTTCTAATTCCTTTTAATTTTGCTTTTCTGAAGAAAAAATAATCACGAGTTCGAAGATGACTTGTTTATAAGCCATCTTTAATTGTTTCAAAATAAAAGGGCAATTTTGTTTTATAGTTGTTAGAAATGTGACAATGTTAAAAGTTCAGTAGTAAAATTCAGTCAATGTTTTTAATGGATAATTTAAGACCTTCAGCGGTTTTGTTGTGTAATTCATGATTCTGTGTTGCATAATACTAACTATACCCTATATTTCCTACTTGTATTGTAACGAGTAGGGTTTTAGGTTTAGGGTTTACTGAAAATACAAGTGTGCAACGTTTTTTCTAATCAAAGTTTCTACTTTTTTCTTGTTGTAATGTTTCATTTATTTTGTCACTTTGGACCCAAGAAAAGTCTTGTTTCACGACTTCAACTTTGGAACATTCGATTGATTTCGACTTTGTCGCTTTAATTCCACAGTTATTCTTGTGACATGAGGGTAAAAAAAGGATAGAAAAGAAGAAGAATGTCTGTCTCTCTCTCGAGAGACAGAATGTTACCTTTCTTTTTTCTATGTATGGTACACCACCACCACCACCACCTTCTTCTTCTCCTCTTTGAGTAATTGGCGAGAACTTTCCCATCAGTTTCTTCTGTCTATGTCGGATTCTCATATTCAGTACTTTTTGCTTATTTTAGACTTTATACTCCAAACTAATCCAACTTGTGTGTCTATAAGAAATAAGGGATGGATTGGTACACTTGAGGGTTTGAACCGAATGTGTAGTGGTGATGGTGGTGGTTTTTTTTTTTACTTTCTCTTCTTGTAAGAATGAATCAAAGTCATTTCAAATCTTTGAAATCAACTTTCTTTTGCCTTCAAAAGTTGAACCCCTAGGTTTAATCAAGCAGCTTGAAAACGGTGAAATAAGAAAGGATTTTTTCCTTCTTCTTCTTTCTCTTCTCTTCTTCATTTGTAATTTGCAGTTGTGAACGAAATGGATTTTTTTTTTCTCAGAGAAATGTAGAAAAAAAAGAATGTCATGAAAATGACTTGAAATTGAATGCAAAAACACCAACTCAGGTTCTCTCTATATACTTTCATTCATATCATAGTTTTCAGGATTAGTCTCTTAAATATATAAAGAGAAAGAGAGAAAGACTTTTTTCTCTCACCTCCAATTATTTATTGAATTTAAAGAGAGAAAATTTCATTTCAAAACTGTTAACATTTGACAATGTCATTTATACAACTATATTTCAAAGAAAATAGAAATAAAAAAAATCTTCTGACGAGATTCATTTTTGTATATTTCTGAATTTGGTAATTAGTGAACATCTGTCACTTTTAAGGGGTTTTTTCTTCTTTCTTTTCATTTGCATTTTTTTTTGTTCAAAAAGAAGTGTCTTTAATTTTCATGTTTTTAATAACACACACTTATGTTATAGTTTATTTTAAACCGAATAAAGCGAAAATCTTTTTTTTTTAAGATTCTAATATAAAAAGGTGACACTTGAAATCTTGATTGTGTGTTTGTTTATAAAAGACTAGAGTTGTCAAATTTCTGTTTATTCCGGTGTTTGTTTTAGGTGTGAGAAATAAATGGAGGAACGAAAGAGGTGGGGAAAAGGTGGAACTAAAAAAAGTTTTCAGTCGATTAAACGAGTAATTGACACTGTAATTTAGACTTGTCATTCTTTGTGAGAAGGAAGAAGTTCAAACCAAAATAAAAGACTAGATGGGTAACTTGATAGTGTCTTATATTCAGACTGCAAGTATAGTTAAGGGAGTTTTATTTAAAGTGTAAATAACGGAGCCTCTCGAACTCCAACTTGATTATTCGGAAATTGCAGATGCAAAATGAAGAGAAACATGAGTGTGTTTTAGAAACTAGAAGGATTACCTCAATCATCACTTACAGGGATTTTTTTGTTAAAAAAAATATCATTTGAATTTCCTTATTTAGTTATCGCGAAAATGAAAGTGTTTTTTTTTTTGCTGTATTTTTGCTTTATAAGTTGTTTTGCTATTCCACATGAAAGTTCAAAATGAAAACCTGTCATTATTGTTGAAATGCTACTAATATGTAACTGTCACAACTCATCAATTGATTATATTTTTGTTTCGAGTGAAGAGTCTCACCTTATTTAGGGAGGGGGAGGGTACCTTTAATGAGCTTTAATTATATCTCTGTGTCGATATTTTTGATCACTTCTGTTGTTGGGTCACATTTATTTTGTAATTAATTAATTACAGTGTCGTCATCATCATGTGGCCATCTTGACTAAATGGCTGCCATCTGTTTTGGCTTGAAGCTTAATTTCCTTTGAATTGTAGAAAAATAACTCAACTGTTGAGGTCGCTTGTGACTGGAAATGTTAGGCACATTTTAGGACCTCTATAAGTAGCCCCCATCATGTGATTGGTTAGTTGATTTTAGGTTGGGTATCAACATGGTCAGACACTTATTGGCTACAAAATCCTTGGCTTGTGTAATATTAGGCTTTGCCGCTTCTCTAAATTATTTCTTTTGCTGCTAGTGGGATTCGAAACACTGACCTCCGGTTCAGAGGGCCGAGACGCGTTACCAACTATTACTAGGCGATATTCTGTCAACTGCAAATGTACTTGTTGTATAGTTCATCATAATTGATGGTTTTATCTTTAGTTGTTTTGTTTTTTTCTTTTTTCATTACAAATGGTTATCGTTAATTATTTGCAATTGCCAATTAGTGGAGTTTGTTTGCTTTTTCTTCTTCTGTTTTCATAATAATTCCTCAAATGACAAATGTCAAAAGTTGTTATCTAAATAGACAAACAAACGTTATCTAATGTAATGATGATGATTTTTGTCAAATGGTATCAACTTGTAACTTAAGATTGTTAGTTAATGTGTTTGTGTGTGTATATAGACCTAATGTACATTTGAATTTAGAGGTTTTAGTTGTATCTGTGTGTGTGTGGGTGGAACTGTCTATATATACTAGAAAATGATTGGTAGGCCTATGTATACACATTTGAGAGGCCTGACTGAGCCTGAACCTCACTGAAGAAAGGTTTGACAGAAGAGAAACGATTCTCAGTGACGTTTGTCAACTAATCCAACTTAATCTTACCTGAAGGCATCAATGTTAGTTGTGTGCTAGTCAATGTACACTAGTAGTAAGGCTTGTCTACTATAAATCAAATCACACAAGAGTGAAATTCTCAAGACGTGTGATCACCTCTGATCACTTCCCTATCTATCTGTAGGGCTTTACCATATATTACAACCTAAAAACAAGGCTAGAAAAACGTCAACTATAATTTTGGTAGAAAATCTAGATTTTTTAGGCCCTTTCCTTTTTACATACATTATTATTATTATCTACAGCATACATTTTTTTAAACGATCGATATCGTTGTGTGTGTGATCATGATTAATGGAAATTGTTGATCAGTCTTAACAAAACACCATTAAAGTAATTATTGCTAAAGAATGCTGCTGCTCATTTTCTATGTTGTTCATTTCAGTCGCCTTAAATTAAGGCTAAGGTCACACACATGTATGAAAGTTATTTCTTTTAACACGAAAAAAATATTAAAGTTCCTTGCATTTTGTGTTAAACAGTTTCCCAACTTTGTATTGTTTACATGATAACTCCTGAAATGTCATGAAATTTCCTTTTTCCACTTTCAAAGGCTTGGATTTGTAGTAAAAATAATCTTCTTAACGCAAAATATACTATTTTAAATTAAAAAATTCTTTGCGTCGAAAATATTGACTTTGAAAGTTTTTATTAAGTTTTGTCTGGTTCCTTTTTCGACAGAATCCACAATCTTATTAAATAACTATGTATATGTACAGAATAGAATGCTTAGCTTTATAAAAGCTGTCTATGGATCAAGTGACTACTGAATATCCTTAAAAAATATTTCACATTCTTCCTATTTTTTTAAGTAAATTTTCTACATATTTTCAATACAGAGAAGATAGAGAGAGAGAGAGAGAGAGAGAGAGAGAGAGAGGAATCAAGAGGCGGAATCAATCAATCAATCAATTATTACTTTTATGAATAATGTGTCTGTGTGTGTATGTAATCTAAACGCATTTAATAACATTGTTGTCAGTTTTATGCAAATTACACCAAGGATGATGCGCCTTGTCATCTGTCACCATATATACATGTGCAGTATATTATTATCTGGTGTTTTCGTCCGCGCCATTGACGCTTTTCATATTTTCAGAGGAGACATGAAAAAAGTCTCACTATCTTTCATATAATCCGTACATTTTTTTTAATATTAAGTCAAGCTGCCAGTTAATATTCAAAATTTTGTCAGCCAAGTAGAAAATATGAAACTTCCAATAAAAAAAATCGTTCGACATTTTGCAATACATGACATTGTATATTAGAATTTGCAATATTTTTTTTGGAATCAGGACCATAACTGTAGTTGGTTTTGCTGGTCCTTCGGACCACAGCCTTACTTCACGGGGGGTGGGAGGGGCAAAATGATAACTTCCAAACTAAGCTAACGCAACAAAAATTTACAATAAAATTTTATAGTTTCTTTATTATTTACAAATTATTGTAAAATCGACTGTAATATTTAAAAAAAATTTTCTGAATCATTTATTAAAAGTTACAAATTTCAAATTGCATTTACACAAAGGAGCAGAAAAGAGGAAGGGACCCTGATAACAGTTCGGACCAGGACCTTGTGTACTCTTGTCATGGCCCCTGTCTTATCCACTTTTATATTTTCAGGCATGCCAATGGAAAGGGGTCGAAGTGGTCATCCTGCAGCAGGAACAGTAGCAGTACCACCACCTCCTGCACCGTCAACCATTCAAACAGTAGAGAACCGTACCTATGCTCCACTTAGTGGTTCCGATGGAGACACCGAAACGGACAATCCTCAGTCTCCAATCCAAATGCTCATCCACCAACAAAGTCCCCATCTTAACCTTCCTGCCAGAGGTCACCAGCACCAACATCATCACAACCATCACCGTATGTCTCTCCCACTTCAACGTGGGCCGTCCACCTCCTCTTCGGACAACAATTCGGATGTCACTTATCCAGATTCTGACATGGCCATGATGAGAGAAAATGGTCTGGCGGGAAGAACTGGTTAGTCGACTAGAATTATATAGGCCATTTCTTAAATTAATTTCTTAATTATGGATAGAAATATGGTTTTGTGGCTCAAGAACATGAAGAATAAGATCCTCATTACTTGTTACTTCCTTTTAAGACTTGTTAAATTACATTCCTAGTTCTAAATGAATTAGGTGTTTGCTTTTTTTTTTTCTTCTTTCAATTTGTGATGTTCATCCTCATTATTTCAATAATGATGACATCATCATCATCATCATCATCAAAAGTTTTTCAAAAACATAGTTAAATTTGGAATATGACCTATGTTTTCCTTTGAGGAGGAGGAGGAGATGGAGGAGAAGAAGAATTATTGATTTTTGTTTGTTATTTTCAAAGTATCAGAAATGTGGTTCAGTTTATGGTAGATGTTTTGTTTCTTGTTTGTAGATTCTGCAGACAGTCCACCAGAACCAGCACCTCCTGAAGTTCCTCCTAGAGGTATTTCCATGCATCATTCGGACCTAGCCTCCATCAGGACTCCAAGAGGTAAGTCCTACTTGTCCTCCTCCTTCTCACTTTGGAACAATTTGTTTTTTTAAAAAAAATTGCAATTTCAGATATTTTAGCGATGACCAATACAACTCGTCCAGTGTATACGGTTGGACCACCGGGATCAGCTTCAATGCAGAGTCCAGCTCCAGGTGGAATGAAAGATGGACATAGTGACCACGGACGATCTGGTGTCACAACTCAAGATAGGTAATGTTATTTAGAATTTTCTACTTGTTTCTCTCATCAAAAGTCATTATTAACGCTATATATTTAATGGTGGTCGACTTTATGTTGGATATTTTGTTATTTGTTTGTTTGTTTGTATGATATTAAGTTTAGTATATACGGGTGTAATAATAATGATTTGGGTGTGTTATTTCGTGCCGAACCATACACACACAAAAAAAGACACATTCACGAGGAGGAGGAGAAGAAGAAGAAGGGGGAGAAACATTTTACGAGTGTTGTGCTTTTGTCATTAAACCTTAAATTGTGTTTGTTTATTGACACAAACACACCTACCTCTACACCACACATTCTGGTGTTGTTTTTTCCTAGGTGTATTTCAAAGAAAACACCATTATACTGGTCCTATTATATCTTAGTTTTATAGTTTTATATATATACAGTATATAGGGAGAGAGACATTGTATATTCAGTGCCTGATGTTGTAGTCAATATGGAGGTAGGTAGGAGTGTAGTTTCTTCTTCTTCTTCCTTTTCTTGTCTTGTTTGAAATACCTTTTCAAAAAAAAAATCCAATGGTCACATTTGTAGATTTTTAAAGTTGCATCAAATTGCTCCCTTGTTGTGGTACAATATGAAGTATGTTTTTTAAAGCTCATCTATTCAAAATTTTGAGACCAAGCCTTGAGTGAATGAAGAAGAAGAAGAAGAAGAAGGAGGTTCTTTTCTTCTTCTGTATGTTGAAGCTTCTTCAGTCACATCTCAACAGTGAACTTTTATATAAGTTATAAGTGAAGAAGCCTTGTGGGTATTTGTTGGAAAAAGTCTTGTGTGTGTGTTGCCTTTGCTGCTGCTGCCTTGAATGACAAATCGTATGAGACATGTTCGAATCACTGAACACAATATTTATATATAGGAATACATATATATATAGGAAATGCAATGAATCATTTTTGCCTTTTCTTCTTCTTTTGTTGCTTTTTCAAATATTCTACGGGCTTCATCATGTATTTCAGTGTGTGTGGGCTTTTTTTTTGTAAATGTGCTCAACATGGAGAAAGACAAAAAAGGTTTTTCTAACATATCGAGATTGTTGCCTGCAGCTGTGGTCAAACTTTAATGTTTTGCGAATTGTAATACTCTGAGAAGAAAAAAAGACAAAAGACGGACATTCGCTGCTCAATTTATATATATTTCTAGTGTCTTACCAAGTGACAGACCATTTCTTTTAAAAAAAATAGAGAAAATTGTTTATTTTGTATTATAGGAAAAGGAAAAAATGTTTTCTAAGTGTAGAAAAAATTGTTCTTGAGGCTATAATAATAATATTTAATAAATAAATACATGGTGAGTTGAAACATGTACAGGTACAGTAATGCAAATGTATAAATAGCAATCAAAATATAATTATAGACTTTTTTGTACTTTACATTTGTAAATTTTTATCAATATAAAAAATGCAAATATTGTATTTTAGAACATATTCATGTAAAAATTTGTCAATTTTGTCTTAATAATTTGTTTAGTTATTAGTTAAAATTTATACTCAAGTCTAATTTTTATCAAATTGAAATGTATGCTGAGATTGTTGCAAAATAACAACAAAATTCGAAAAATTTACCAAACTAATCATAATTGTTGTTATTTTCAGGGTCTTTTGAATGGTTTTGAGTTGATAAAACATATTGGGCGTATTCTTAAAAATAATTAAAATAAAATTTGTTAAGACAAAATTGACAAGTTTTTTTTACAGAAAAATGTTTTAAAATATATGTAATTTTTTATTTGACTAACAATTTCCATAAAATATTGACACATAAATTCGTAAATATTAGCTGTAACGTGAGTTGCTATTAATTTTTCCATACCCAATATATATCAGTGATGATGATATTCTCCACTCCATTGACACAGTTTTATTTTTTCTCACGCATTTATTAAATGAATATTTCAAATGTAGGATGTTTGTTTGAAAGCTTAACTATATTATAGGGAGGAGGACCTCTTTACACATTTTACTTTCATATTTTATTATTATTGTTATTATTATCATCATAATATCGGTTGTTTGTTTTTCACCCTCTCAAGAAGAACATTATGCTTTGAAATTTCTATTCTATCCAGAAGATTATGGCAAATGAAAATTCGTCGTCATCTGCGATAATCTTTGAAAAGAATTGCGAAAAGGAGAGAGATAATGTTCTTTTTCTTTATACATATATATATATATATTTCATTTTGCATTATATTCTATAAGAATCGATAGGATCTTTGTATGGGGATGATGGGAGGAGTTCGTCGTTTTTTTTATATAAGTGATTTTATATATTATGTGAAGAGGAATATAATGTATAGATTATAGCTTATGTAGTAGTAGTAGTAGTAGTAGTAGGCCTACATATTACACTAAAGGAACATGGTAAGGCATATGTTTATTTTTTCGAAATGTATAAAAAAACCTATAAGGAGATTGTTTCAGTTTAACAGCATTGAGAATAATTCAAATGGAAAAAAGTTCAATCATAATGAATAATAATATTTTATTTGTGGCTTATTGTGCCTCATGTGCAATGATGATGTTTTAGGGTGTTTATTAAAGTGTAAACATCTCTCAAATTTTGATTATTCTGTCTTTCAGAAGAAACTTTGAAAGTGTTTTAGAAACTAGAAGGGGTAGCTCAATAATCTAAGGGGTATTTTCAAGCTAGTTATTTTTTTTAAAATAGTCTTTTTATGTTGAATTCAGAAATATCCCTACTTTAAACAAGTTTTGTATGCTATAAAGCGTTTATTTTGAAAGATATGAACATGAAAATACTATTAAGTGATTCAATTACCGTGCTTGTTTCTAACACTATTTCTATCAAGTGTTGCTGATGAAACGCAGAACTAAACAAAGAGTTTCAACATCAACTGTTCCATAAATCATCTTTAATCGTACAAATTGCATTATTTTTTGTATTTTTTTTTACTATTTGCCACATTTAAAAAAATAATGTTTGTTTATTTTCATTAGTAGAATGATCGCATCAACGGCACTTCCGGCCACAATAGCTCCATTGAATACATCAACGCCTGTATCTGGAGTTCACCATCATCAGCCTACTTCGATGACTTCTGTGGCTGGGACAGTACAAAACAATGCAGTAGTAGCAGCAGCACACCATGTCCATCCAAACACGCACCATCCTACTCTTTTACCCGCCATGATGGCTGTCCACCCCGTCCGTAATAACATGATGTCCAACTTGCCTCTTTCGGCTCTTCAATCCGAGCAGCACGGATTGGTATCTACCTCTCACGTTGCTCCGTCGCCGTTCTCGGCAGCCAACTTTCAGATTAGAAAATCGTGTTCTCATCGATGCAGTTGGAAATGTATCGCCATATTTCTAATATGTGTCACAGTTGTGTTGACGGCTGCTCTCGCCTACTTTGGAGGTAAGAAGGAAGGTAAAAGACAAAAATTCAAATTTCCTTTGTTTCCAGTCCTATCAAATTGAAGTTTACATTTGAATGCATGTCACGACTCATGCATCCATTTCGTACAGTTTCCGAATGACAATATTTTTTACTTTAGCCGTGAGTACTATGACTTTACAACTGGAAAGTAGTACTGGTTGCATCCTCGTCGAAGACTCACAACTGGCAGCCATCGAAGGAGTTGAATCGTCGCCTGCGCCAACCGTCAAAGGTTGAAAAATTATATTCCTTGAAAATAGAATAACTTCATTTTGAATTGTTGTCTTCATGTTTATTTTCTTATATAATTAAGTTCCTACTTTGTATCCGACTCGAGTGGCGCCAAACGATCACAACTTGTGGCCAGTTATGGATTTTAATTTTGGACAGAAAATATCACAGGAGATTTTACCACACGGTTTCTGGAACATTCAGATTCGACAGACTCAAGCCTCTTTTGTTCGTTTGAACATTAGTTTGTCGGCGGAGGCCGATCTGGCCATTTATGCTCGTCGACATCAACCGCCGACCATAACTCAGTTTGATTTTACGGAGGTCATTAGGAGGCACAGCTCGGGGAACAAGAAGGCTCGTTCCACTTCGGTACTTCAATAAAGACTCATTATTTGTCTCTTTATTGCATTTTTAAATCGCTAGAATTCACGATATTGTTGGCGTTCATTGTGTAGGTGACAGCTGAAGTGTCATTTCTTCATCATCTCGATCCGGGAACTTGGTTTTTTTCCATTTATAACGATAACAGTGAACAGTTTAGCGTGTCTTTTATAGCGGAAGTTGCGAGTGAGTGTTTTTTAAAGCAATACTTCCAGGGAAGTTTAAAATGGTTGATGTTTTTTTCTTCTTCTTCTTCTCATTGGTGTAGTTGGTATATCAACCCAGTGCCCTCAGGCATGCCATGGTCATGGGGCCTGTTCTCTTGGTAAATGCGAGTGCTATCAAGGATACATGGGAGAATCTTGTGAACATAGTAAGCGTCCATTAGTTTTATTGGCGATTTATTTATAAAAGCATTTCTTGTTTGTGGTCAGGTTTATGTCCAGTACTGTGCAGCAATCACGGCACGTACTCGGGTGGAGTTTGTCACTGTGAACGAGGATGGAAAGGAACGGAGTGTAGCGTTCCAGAATTGGATTGTGAAGTGGCCGATTGCAGTCGACACGGCGAATGTCATGCTGGAGTTTGTATATGTCACCTGGGATTTAAAGGAAGACACTGCAAAGAAGGTGAGCGCCTACCTTACCTTACTTATTCTTATAATAATATCACGTTGTCACTGTGTTACATGTCAGTGGATTGTCTCGATAACTTGTGTGCCGGACACGGAGAATGTGTTAGAGGGAAATGCATCTGTCATCCCGGTTGGAGTGGAGACAATTGTAGTTACGTTGACAATCGTTTAGTCAAATGTTTGCCAAATTGTTCCGGTCATGGGACGTTTGATCTTGGCCGAGGGCAGTGTCTTTGTGAGCGTTACTGGACTGGACCAGAATGCAACGAAGGTATAATTAATATTACTATTTATGCATGCTGCAAATAGGATCGTTAGCCACTTCTATTTTAACCTATTTCTTGCTACTTGTTTAGCGGCTTGCAGTGCCGATTGTGGCCCGTTCGGAAAATGCATCGGAGAAGATTGTCAATGCGTTGCGGGCTGGACAGGTTCCAAGTGTGATCACAAACTGTGCGATCCGAGGTGTTCCGAGCACGGCCAATGCAATAACGGCACTTGCGTTTGTATCCAGGGCTGGAATGGACGTCACTGTACCTTGGGTTAGTTTGGAACTTAAATCGTCGATTGTTCTTCTTTAGAGTTTGTTCAAATTATTAAGAAGAAAAGGAAATGCCGTGTTTTGTTTATTTGTTTTCGGCGTTTTGTTGTTTCTTTTGAGTTTTTTTTTTTTTAATATTATTTCTTAGCCATTTTGCCGAAGGGGAAGTCAATTCTTTCGTGCGTTTGTTTTCATACACCAAAAGTGCCCCTCCCTCCCCCCCCCTCCCCCGGCATGTTACAAATTGTAATCCCGTGTTTTTTTTTGTTCTATGTATTTGTATTTTGTATTGTAGTCTCGGAAAATCAATTTTGTGATTTATTTAATCTTATTTTCTAGCAGTTGAATTATTGAAAAAGTGACCCCCAAAAATAGCAATTTTCTGTCTGTACTGTGACTTCAAGATAACAGATGTTGATCTGTTTAATTGCTTTTGAAGTTGACAGATGTCAATTTGAAGCCATTCTTTTATTTACTTGAGCTTATAATAAAAAAAGCAGCTAAGATAATTTATGTACTAATGCATTTTATGCCAATTGGGAATTGTAGAAGGATGCCCGAGGGACTGCAACCATCATGGCGACTGCGTGACTATGGAAGGCGAATTCGTGTGCGTGTGTCACGATGGATGGGACGGGATCGATTGTGTTGTTCCCTTGGAGAAAGACTGCACGGATAAGATAGATAATGACAATGGTCAGTCACTTATACATGTACACTCGCTCTTCTTTAACAGTTGACAAATTTTTTATTTTATTTTTCATTTAAGATGGTTTATAACTGTTGATTTTTGAACTGTTGATTATTCTATCTTTCAGGAGTAAAATTAATACACTTAATACTCTTAACACTTAATACACTTAAGTGATTAAGCTGTCGTTCTAGTTTCTAAGACACATTCAAGTTTCTCAATTCAAGACAGCATAATCAAGAGTTTGAGACGCGTTTACACTTTAAAAAACCACCTTAAATGTAATAACGTATGTGTTTTTTGCAGACGGAGTCATAGATTGTGCAGACAGCGAATGCTGTAGCCATACGGCTTGCGAGGAGAGCATGATGTGCTTGACCACAGCTGACCCGGTGGATGTTCTGTATAGGAAACAACCACCGGCCGTCACTGCCTCCTTTTATCAACGAATGAAGTTTCTTATTGAAGACAACAGTGTTCAAAGTTATGTCAACAAAGATGAATACAGTGAAAGGTAAAGTGACCTTATCATTTATAGTATGAAATTGATATTTTTCTCGATCTCTTTTTCATTTTAATTCGACCATCAATTCAAAAAAAAAGGAAAATTTCGGCCCCTCTCCCCCTTCCCTCCCTTTTTTCATTCCTCCTTTTCCTTTTCCTTTATACAAAACAATCCCCCTTATACACTTATTATTATTATTACTACTATTTATAAATTCTGGGGTTTATATGTAAAATGTTACAACGACCGATCGTTGCCCGATCTCTTCTCAGTGCCCACTGTTTATATTCGTGATCGTTTGACCCCCCTCTCCCCCCAGTATTTCGTCGGAGTTTTCTTTGTCCATTGAATATGATTTCTGGAGATTTGTTATTTCCATGTTTTGTGTGCTCATTATTTTTTTTTGTTATAATTATTTTTAATTATTTTGTGTCCTTAAAAGAAGAGAAGAAATTCTTATTTCAAAATGTGATCCTTTTTTTGTCAATTTCAATGTCCTCTCGAGTCAAATTATCATTTTTGAGTTTATACCCGTTTTTTTTTTGTTTTAGTTCTTTATTTAGAAGAAACCGTTTTTATTTTGTGTCTTTCGTAATTTTTAAACCTTAAAATGTGGATTTGTGTCCGAGTTTAGTTTTAATAATTATTGTTATTATTATTATTTTAAAGCCCTCTTGTTAAAGATTTTTTAACTTAATTTTTTGGTGGTTGGGGGTCTTAATTATTCTTATATAGTATATATTATATATATATATATACCAACTTCCCCTAAATCCCACCACCACCGTTTCCAATGTTTCATTTACGTGGTCATTTGTTTTAAACATGTTTTGCGTCGTCTTTACGTCTTTTGCTTATTGTGATTGTTATTCTACCCTGCTCTTGCTTTGTTCCCCCTCATAGCAAATTCTGGAGTGCCTTCCTCAAGAGGTGAGTGTAAAAAACGAAATCTACAACAAAATTTTGCCAGCTATGTTTTATATAAGCGTATTTCCTTCCAATCGAGATAAATACATACAGGTAACAACTCAACTGAGAGAGCTCTCTTTCTACTTATGGAACATTTCATTCCATAGCTTTTGAGTGTAGCTAACTCTACTTACAGATCTAAATTTCTTCTCAGTTCCATCAATATTTAATGAATATGTAATATGTCCTTGCAAATTATAAATTATATATTAATAGAAATAATATTATAAATATTATTAATAGAAAAAAGGCAATATAAAATGAAATAAGAGAATCTGAAAAAGAGGCTACACAATTAAAGCTCACTCACTCACTGATGTTTAGCTCTTAACCTGCAGTTGTGCTACCTCTATGTATGAATATCTTGCCTTTTCCATCCTAACCTTAAACACCACTTTTTTATTTTGATTTATTTAAAAAAACTATAAAATGCCACGTAAAATCTTCTCCTTTTTTAACCAACATAATTTTTAATTAAATACAGAAGCACTAATGATATTTACAAATCAGTAAAGTTTTATTTTAATTTAGATTTAACTTAATAGCATGCAAATGAAGAAAAAAAACTTTATTGCACAATTTAAAGTTATAGTATTTTATTTCTGTTCTTTTAGTTTGTATATAATTATTATTTTTTTGAACTGCACGCTTTTGTCTTATTAATTAATTTATTAGGCTACACTGATTCAAATATATATATATATATACAATAATCATAGGTGCTGGCTGTATGGGTCCTCAGGTGTTCAAACGCACCCTAATGTTACTTTTTAATTACGGTGGAATTTTTAATTTTACCATTTTTTTCTATAATTTTTATGTACATAAGTCAATATGATTTTGTAACACTATGGGCTCTGGTTGACTGAGTCATATGGCATAAAATACTATAGTTAACACGATAATAGCCTCTAACAAGGAACACCTAATTCTATTATCAAAGTTTACTGTGTAGCATAACAATATTAAATATTATGCTACATATTTTGGATGGAGTCCCGCCATCATGAATTTACACATGAGCTCCTGAGCACCCGTTAAATTTTTTAAAAAGTCGGCGCCTATGACAATAATAATTGATATAAATGAATAATTTAATGAAGATTTGATGTGGCTTCTTCCCGCTTCTTGTGTGCCCTCAGCTCAGTCATTCTCCTCCTACTCCACCTAATCCTTTTAATTCTAATACCTTATAATACGCCTGGAAAGTGAAATGCATTTAAATATTAAACATGTTCTATGGAGACATCAGTATATGTTGAATTCAATATGGTGGAGACCGTTTATCACGAAAAGAAAAGGACCGAAATAATTTGTCGTGTTAAACGAATTTCGCTTCTGAGGCCGTTTTCGTGTTAAACAGTTTTCACTGTATATTCGGTTAATATCTGAATATATTTGAGTTAATGTTTAAATATATTAAATTTGTAACTCAATTTAATGAGTAAATGTAACAAAGTATTGATTTGGTATTTGGCAATGAAGTCAACTTCAAGTTATTACTGGACTCAGTAGAATTGAACTGAACATAATTAACTTAAATGCATTTAGCTCCAAGTGTAGACAAGGTATAACCCTTAATATTCCAAACTACAATGATTTTCTTTTACTCTTTTCTAACAAACTGTGTGAATAAATAAATCCTAAGTTCCTCTTAACCCCTCCTAAAGAAAGAATTTCACTCTTGTTTGTTAATTATAACTAATATTCGTTATCTTTTCTATCTATCTTTCTCTCTCTATTCTCTATGTGTTTGTTTTTGTGTTTTCACTTGTTGATGTAATATGTGTTTTATTTGTGTTTTGTAATTGTGTGTGTGTGTCCGTCCTGAAGCACCTGTTTTCTGTTTTATTTTTCTTATCCCCCCCCTAACACCCCCGAAAATTCACCAAAAAACGCTGTGTGCTTTTATGTGCTTGTATACGTTTTTTTTGATCGAGGCCAACGACATCAAATTATTCTCTCCCATATATAAAATACTAGAAAATCCTAATTAGTTTATAACTGGGGGGTAATTTTTGCCTTGTTTTTCCTATTATAATATATACAGTAAATATACAATTTGAATGGTACAAAATGGAAGAAGAGTACAAAAGATAAATTGAGACACACAAATATTAAATGATTATTAAAATTTCTTTAATAATGTGTGGTGTCTCTTTTCTGACTTTTCTATTCATTTTTATTACCATTCTATTCACTTAGTCACAAACCTACCACACACAAACACACATATTGTAACACAAACACACATTCACTTGGCAGATTTCTATGTTAGTCTATATATTAAATGTACAAAATAAAGGAGATATAGTGACCCGGGCCAACCTGAAGTAATGTCCCACCTCGTTTACAGTCGGGTGTCCATCATCCGCGGTAGGGTCGTCAATAAACTTGGTCAAGGGCTCATTGGCGTCAGAGTCAGTGTCTATGATGATAACAAATTTGGTTTCACTGTGTCTCGAGATCAAGGATGGTGAGTGAAATAAAATATTAAATGTTTTTAACAAAGTTCAACTTAAAAGATGGAGAAAGTGACAAAGCACAAGTTGACAGACACATTTTTTCATTTGTACAAGTCAGTTAACTCTCTGTTTTAAATATTTTTGTATAAATAACATTTCTAAATTATTATGTTTGTAATGTGGTATGTTTTTCATTCATGTAAACTTTTATCATTAATGAATATCATTTTTTTTTGCTTGTAAGTAGGTCCCACAGGACCAGAATTGGAGTAGTGACAATCTTGTTGTGTAATTTAACTCCATTTATTGAAAGAAGACCCTCCCCATGTGTGGTGTATGTGTTGGTCAAATTGGTCAATTCATAAAATAAGCAATACTTCATTGATAATTCAAATGATTGAGTTGCTGTCAGCTTGTTTTTTGTCAGGAATGTTGAATAGTTTCTCTTCATTCTAATATCGTTTGATATTACAGGATTTTTTATGATTATCTTTTATTACCTATATATATTATTATTATATATTCAGTAATACTTTGAATTTAAAGCTAAAATTCCATCTGAAATTGTTGTTGCAATAGAAAATGTTTATTTAAAATTATTTCTTTGATGTAAAATAACCAAAGGTTTGATATCATGGTGAACGGTGGTGGTGCTGTGACATTGCACTTTCAAAGAAGTCCTTTCGAAGCCACCAAGAAGAAAGTGATGGTTCCTTGGAATCAAATCATTGTAATGGACACAGAGGCAATGATGGTTACGTCAAAAGACAAACTTCCACTTGAACCGTCCTCCAGACATGAAGAGTGCCTTGAACATGATCACTCCACAATGAAACCCACCGTCCACGAAACCTGGAGGCCTGGAATGCTCGGAGGATGTTCCGATCGGCGCGTCGTTTACACGGAAACACAGGTGCCGTATTCTTGCTTTAACTAGATTGTCGCTTACTTTAAATATTATTGTAAATTGCAGGTTGTTCAGGAAAGTGTCGAGATTCCAGGTTCTGATCTGCACCTATTATATCAGAGCAGTAGCTCTCCAGGATATCATGGCACTTTGTACATCCAATTGACTCCAGAAAACGTTCCAGTCACTTTGACTATTGTCCATTTGAGGGTCATCGTGGAGGGAGTGGTGTTTGAGAAACGTTTCGAGGCCGATCCCAACGTGACGTTCATTTATAGTTGGAACAAAAGAAATGTCTACAAACAGAAAGTCTACGGAGTTTCCTCTGCAAAAGGTTTTTTTTTTCATCTATCCAATTGGATTTTTAAAAATTGCAGACGTATTAATAACAAAATGTGGCCACAGTTTCCGTCGGTTATCAGTATTCCACTTGTTCAGACGTTGTGTGGGTTACTCAAACGGCAGTTCTACAAGGTTACGACATGGACGTTTCCGAAATTGGAGGTTGGAATCTGGATATTCATCACCGTTACAATTTCCAAGACGGTAATGAAACTATTAAGTAGTACTTTACTGGGTTCTCACTTGTGGCCTATTGTTTGCATGTTGTGGTGGGGTTTCGGCATTCGTAGGTGTTTTCCAAAAAGGTGACGGAACAACTGTCTATTTCACTCGGCAACCAAATGTAGTACATGTGGTGATGGGCAACGGTGAACAGAGACCCCTCAACTGCGACGAGTGTAATGGTCTTGCTAAAGATAACAAACTGTTGGCTCCAGTGGCTCTGACCAATGGACCCGACGGTAGCATTTACGTGGGCGATTTTAATCTCGTTCGCCGCATCACTCCTAAGGGTTATGTACAGACTTTATTGAAATTGAGGTACTTTTGGGGTTTCGTTCTTTAACAAGCATGTTATTAACAATCTTTCGTTTTGGTCGTTTTTTATTTAAGTCATTTGGACAAATACCCAATTAGACCTAAATTTCACAAAGAAGTGATTTGGTTTTGTTTTCTTGACCAGTGCTATTCAAATGTCTTATCATTATCATCTGGCCGTTCATCCAGTCGACGGAAGTCTTTACATGTCCAATCCGGAAAAGGGTCACATAATGCGAGTGGTGACCGAATACGAACATGGAGATACTCTTCCACTGTCTCGTGTGGACGTGGCCGTGGGCAGTGGAGAGCGCTGTGTGGTCGGTGACCATCACTTATGTGGTGACGGACGATCTGCTCGAGAGGCTAAACTGGCTTATCCGAAAGGTTGGGTTTTATTGCCTAACTTCTTTCATGATCGTTCATGATATTCTTACTTATCGTTTTCTAAAATAAGGAATGACTATTTCTTCTGATGGAGTTCTTTACTTTGCCGACGGGATCAACATCCGAATGGTCGACAAAACTGGGATTGTTCACACTCTCATAGGAAGTCACCATCATCACAGAAAACACCGTAAACCACTTCCGTGCAGTGGAGCCATTCCGGCCAGAGAGGTACAATAATATTCCTGACTATTTGATTTTGCCTTTTTTTCATTTTTGAAAAATCTCGGTTTTTTTCTTTCTAAAGGTGCAACTTTTGTGGCCTACAGAAGTGACTCACAGTCCATTGGATGGCGCTTTATACTTTATCGATGATAATCTCATTTTAAAATTAACACAAGATCAACAAGTGTTAGTCGTTGTTGGACGTCCGATGCATTGTCCAGAGGTTGTTCAACCGACGGGTGACATTCGTTATGCCAAAGGAGCCACCTTTGGATCCATTCTCGGATTAACTTTTGTTCCGAATGGCAAACTTCTCTTTGCCGAAGTTACCGCCAAGAAAGTCAACTTGATTCACGAGGTCACACCGGACGGTCGTCTCGAACGTTTTGCTGGCAGTTTGCAACATTGCGATTGCTCGTTGGCCAATTGTTCTTGCGCTGACCACAAATATTCTTTGGCGGTCAACACACAGTTGTTTGCCATTTCTGCGCTGACCGTTACTCATGACGGTGTTGTTTACGTGGCCGATCACGGAAGTTTGCGTATCTTAGCTATGCTCCCTTACCTTCCCAAACCAAATCAGTTGGGTGATTACGAGATTGTGTTTCCGGACATGCAAGAAGTTTACGTGTTCAATCGTTACGGTCAACACACAGTCACTCGTAACATTTTGACCGGCAAAACCGTCTATGCCTTTCTCTACAGTGTTAATACCAGTTTCGGAAAGCTGAGTACCGTGACCGATGCGTCCGGTAACAAGGTCGCTTTTCTTCGTGACTACAGCGGTAAAGTGAATACGATCGAAAATGCCCAGGGTCAGAAGTACAACATAAAAATATCAAAAATCGGCCTCATGGAAGGTCTGGTCACCTTTTCAAACTTCGAAATGGTGTTCGAGTATCATGGTAGCAGCGGCCTCTTGAGTAGCCGCACGGATTCTGCTGGAAATACTTACGTGTATCAGTACGATGATAACGGGCGACTTCAGGAAGCTGTGACACCCACTGGTCAGTCGGTATCCATGTCCATCGGAATGTGTCCGAACGGTGCCACAGTGACCATTACCAAGGGTAGTGATGATCCGTACAGCTTGACCTTGGTCGAAACGTCCTCAATCATAACCAAAGAAGGTTTGTTTCTAAAAGGGGTACTTTTGTTCGTTCGTTTTTGTTAAAACCATTGTTCTTGGACGGATAATTTGTAGGAATGGGTTCGAAGGAGTTGAAAACATATCCGAATGGAACTGCAACGTTAAGAGCAGAGTGGGGCTACAACAGTGAGGTGCGTACAGCTCCTCACGCGGCCTTGGATGTCACCAATCCAATTCAGGCCGAGATGTTCTATACACCTGTCGGGTGGACTGCCACTTCCGGTCACTTATCCAGCACCGTCGAATGGAAGTATGGCATTATGGGTGATGCTCGATCTCAAGAGAAACTTGTGGAACGACAGCTTTGGGTAGGTTATTCGTAATTTAACGATTGAATTGTTGCTGCTGTATTCTTACGAAGTACTGGTATCGATCTGTTTGGTGGTTTTAGGTTAACAACGTCAGTGTGCTGACTGTCGAATATGATCAGACCATGTTGAGAGAAGTATTCTACGACCGAGATAGATACTCTGTGTTTGCCGTTCAGTATGATAGTGCCGGAAAACCAGTTCAGGTAATCAATTCCATCTATCGAATTTATTTTCCATGCCTAAATTTCTAATCTGTTGACTCTGAAGTGGGTTCCGAGCATCGGTGGACTTCCCGTAAACATAATGTACGATCGGTTTGGTCGCTTGTTCAATTGGCAGTGGGGTAACATGGGAGAGGAATTCTCGTACGATCGTCAGGGTCTCTTGACAGAAATCAAATACGAGGATGGAACTAGTTTTAGTTACAGTTACGCCGAAAATTCTTTGGTTAGTTTCCTGTTTAAAGGCCATATTGAAAACCTTTTGTTAATTGGGTTTAAATGGTTGTATTACAGCCGTTGAAATTCATTCTACCGAGTAAAAGGGAATTCTCGATGCATTACGATCATCACGGCAATTTGCAATACATTGTAACTCCAGGAGGAGGAGAACATCACTTCAGTGTTCAGTTATCGATGGGATTCACTAAGCTTTTATACACTCCACCTGGGTTCAGTTCTCCACTGGTGCAGAACTACGACGAGAACGGTCTCCTCACTTTGGTCGTCCATCCAAATGGAGCTGGTAGAATCATGTACCGTTACGAGAACAGTTCCAGGTTGTCGGCTGTAGTTTATGGGAATTCGGAGATTCTGTACAGATATAACGATGATTCTGGACTGTTGGTTCAAGTGCACCACGGTGGTGCAGGCGACTTTGAATATTGGAAAGATTATCAATACAATGGTGTTCTCATTTCGGAAGAGAGGCACACATTTGGAAGTCAGACCGGACTGAGTAATGCCAAATTTGTCTACGATTACGACGACAACTTTCGCCTGGTGAATTTCCGAGGACGTATCGGTGGACAGGACGTCCCGTCAACCAATTACTCTTACGATTCGAGGTCTGGCTTGCCACAGAGGATAGGTCATTTCAATCTAACCTCTCCAAGGCCCAACGAAACGTCCATCTATGACGAAGTGGCAGTGATGAATCGTTCCAGGGATATGTACTTTCGTGACGTTCTTGTTACGCTCACCATCGATAAGACGGAAGTTTTTAAATTAGAAGTGGACTACGACAAACGGAACCGCATTTTCTCAATCCACACTCATCTACGAAAGATCGGCTCTTCGCTGGCCAACACCGATACCAAGAACTACACTTATGACGATGATGGTCAGCTCGTCGAAGTTCAGACCCACGACAAGTGGAGGTTTGAATACGACCTCAACGGTAACATGATTTCGATGAACTTTAAAGGCCATGTCATTCCACTACAATACAATTTAATGGATCGAATCGTCAAGTACGGAGAGATGGCTTTTAAGGTGGACGAACGAGGATTCATTACACAACGAGGAGAGGAGCATTTTTACTACAATGCTAAGGGACATATGGTGAGAGCCACTCAGGCTGGGCGCTACGACGTTCGCTACAGTTACGACGAACGAGATCGACTCGTCGTTCGAAAGGATCATTTCGGTAACGTCACCCAATTTTTCTACGTGAATCCGGAATCGCCATTTCAAGTGACGCACATTTACAGTCCTCGTGACGGTCGAACCATGAATCTTCTGTATGACGGCCAGAGTCACTTGATCTACGCTCAGGTAGGCGCCCAACGCTATTATATCGGAACGGACATGAGTGGCTCTCCGGTAGTACTATTCAGCAAATTCGGAGAACTCGTAAGAGAAATGGCTCGAAGTGCTTACGGTCACATCGTCTACGATTCCAACCCTTTCATCTATATGCCCATTGACTATCAAGGCGGTGTTTTGGATTCGGTGACGGGATTGTTACATCTCAAGGACCACGTGTACGACCCTCTCTTTGGTCACTTTATGACGCCGTTATGGAGTGACGTTTTCTCCCACATTTCCGTCCCGCACACCTTCCACCTTTTTCGAATCAACGGCAATGATCCAATTAACCCAGTTACTAATAGGTGGTTTCTTACAGGTGAGATACCAGAAATGCTCATCGTGGAACGAATACGAATATGAAATAATATACTTTTGTTTTGTCTTTATTTATTATTAATAGATCACTTGCAGTGGCTTCGACAATTGGGTTACAATGCTCACAGCTTAGTCCCTCATTTAAATACAAAAATCCAACAAAATTGTCCTCCTCCCATAGAAAAGAAACCTGCAGTGCCAGTTCAAGAGTCCATCCAGGCTGTTTCTGGGGTCGGATGCATCGTCCGTGTGCGAGAGTCCACCCTATTGCAGCTCACTACAGTACCCTTGATTATGGTGAAAAAGGATCCCGTTCTCCATCAATGGGTGCCTCGCCTGCATGCCGCCAGTGCCCCTCTGGGCCGCGGCATCATAGTCTCGCGGGTCGATCGTCGAGCTATCGTGCGTGCTGCAAGTTCCGACTCTAATCTCATAATGCGCGACGTCATGACGTCGGTTCTCAATCAGTCCTTTTTCTTGGACATTCGCATGACTCATCAACGACACGATACGTTCTTCTTCATCAAGGAGAACGTTTGGCAGGTGGCTGGTGACTGGAATCAGTTGCAGAGGCTCGGCAGTACGGTAAATTATACAATGCACAAACCCAGCGATCCCGACCTAGTTGCCATGGACAAGGAGAGGCAGCCCGTCGACATCAAGATACATACTCCTGGTGGTAGTCTCAACGTACGATACGGCACAACTTACGATAAGGAACGGCAAAGGGTTCTACAACACGCCAAGAACCACGCCATCACGCATGCATGGGCTTTAGAGCAGCGACTGATTCGTTCCGGCTACAGTGGCTCTCGAGATTGGTCACCTGCCGAAGTGGAACAGATTCTCCAAACCGGAATCGTGGTTGGCTACCACGGCAACTACATTCACAGTGTGGAAACGTATCCCGAGTTGGCCGATGATCCTTTGAACATCGCATTCAGTCGTGAGTCTGGATCGTCTGGCCGACATCCGAGATGACGCAATTAATTACCAATCTAAATCGTAAAGTAACGGTTAAAAGTGTCGTTCGAGATTCTCAATACTTGTGTTCCTTGAGTTGTTTTTTTTTCAGCTGCTCTTCGATGATTGCGGTTCATATCAGGTGCTTACTTTGCCGTGGGGACGTCTTATGGGTTTTTTAATACATAATATGTACGTTGTGTGCAGCATAAAAGCTAAATACCAAAATATGCTAGTCAAATTAATCAAGATATTTGTTACCTTTCAGTCTCTCTCTCTCTCTATCTCTGACCATACAATTATATCATTACGTGAGTGTCTTGTGTGTGTGTGTGCGTGCGCGTGGTTCCTTGACGCCTTAAGTGGGAACGGTTGTGAACGCAGAAGCTTAAAATGTAATAGCATGCCTTAAATCTTCCATCATTTAACCTAAAAAAAGATTGAGCGCAACTTTGGCTTGTTAGAACGACGTTTATGTCAGTTCTCGTGTCTCTCTCTCTCTCTCTTTTTTTGTAACGTGAATATGTGTGTGTGCGTTTTAATCGTGTATGTGTCTAACATCTTCCAGACTTATCTTTAACAATAACATTTTCTCTATTAACAACAGACACCAACCGTCTTATGATTGTTATTGTGTTCTACTTAATGCCCACAAAGCCATCCAATGCCAGTTTTTTTATCCGAGAACACTTTTTAGTGGTGGCCAAAAAGGGTATTGAAGAAATGTGAAACTGGTTCAACAGTGAACATTTATTTCAATCTGTGACAATGTGACAAAATGTATTTAAAAAAAAAGCATTTACAGGTAGAAAAAATCAGGTGGTTAAGTGACTCAAGTGTCAAAAGTGGTGGGTGCGCCCGCCCTTTGCCAAGATTCAGATTTGACTTGGGCCCATATCATAAGTATAATTGAATTAAAAAAGGGGGAGTTGGGAAGGGGGTCACATATCATATGCGTTCCCTTTAACTGAGAGGAATGCCAAAAAAAAAGTATATCACAACAATTTCGTTTGTGTTGATTATTATTATTAAATTACTAATTAATTATTATTATGATTGTTATCATATGTGTAAATACAATGGTGTGTAAATACTGAGTATATGTAATAATAGTAATAATAATAATAATAATGCTCCTTTCGTGCTGGCGTATAGAATACATTATATTGTACACATTTTTTTTTGGTTTTTATCATTAAAAAAGACCTAATCCTCCTGATCATCATCATCATCATCATTATTATTACCATATTCATCACTTGAATTTCATTTCAAGAAACTGTTCCCACCATGTTAATTGACACATTCTCTCTCTTTCTCTTTTAAGTGTTTGCTTGTATTATATATTTAAATTATTATTACCACTGTTGTTCATAAATATTGAAATATAATGTATATGTAAATGAATGCTCATTCAATGATGATGATGATGATTATTAATTATTGCTTTGTACAATACATATGAAGCAATTCGAAGATTATATATTATACTTATTTCAAAAGAAGTATTTGTCATAAACACAAAACACAGCATTAAAGTTAAAACTTTGCCGCAAATTAGAGAAAGAAAGAGCATTTGGAAAATTTTGCTTGTACAATTTGACTGTAGATGGTTTTTGTTTCTTTTTTTTTTCTTTATGCTTTTTTATGCTTTTTATGCTTTTTTCGGTGCAGAATTGCGTCTATTCTTCATATATTATCTCATCTGTCTTAACTCACAACATGCATTCTCATTCATTTCAGTTTTAAGCTTGACAAGACAAAAGAGAAAACACAAAAATATTCAAATTGGTTTCTAAAATACTCATTCTAAATCAGAAACAGGTTTTTAGTATCTCTAAATTTTGTTATATCAGTCAGAAAATTTTTAAGAATTATTTAGTAAATTGGAGTGTGTATAGAGTGGTCATTATAATTCTCAATTATTTAATGCAACCAAAGAAATTTACACTAAATTGAAATTATTTTATTACTTTAGAACAAATTATGTTTTAAAATCAATTTTATTTTTATATTTTCGAATGTACAAAAAAAAGGAGGAATTCTGAGTTTTGCATTTTTTTTTTAGGAAGCTGGGTACACACGATTTATTCTAGCTTGTTTTAATCTTTGCTTGTTAAATCTTGAATTGTCTCTCAAAATCGCCACAGACGTTAAAAACATGTCTATCTTATTTTACATTTTGGTTTTCTTTTTAAATTTTATGAGAACCTATTTTTTTTTATCTTTTAAACTATTGTTCATTTTCTCATTATTGAAAACATTACGATTTGAACAATCGCAATAATATGTTATAATGCAGCAAAGCATTTTAACCTACACTATCGAAATCTAGTGGAGCCAGATTGTTTGAGTCAAGATGGGAAAACAATTAAAATTGGATTGAATTAGAAAAATCCACCGCATTCATGATCAATTTTGACTTTGAAAAAGCAGAATGGACAAGCCAGAATTGGTTGCATATGTACCCGGCCTAAATTTTAAGATAGAATCAGTGAGAGAGACAATCATCAAGTTACTTTTCAGTGTTTTGATAATTATTCTCTTTAATTAAAATAAAAATATTTGAGTGTAGAAATCCAGGCGGCAATTTCTAGTCATTACAAAAAAAATCATTAATAAGTTAATTGATACGCAAAACCAATGTATTACACATAATAATAATTGAATATGTTGCTTATTGTTTTATTTATCTATGAAATAAAAATATATGTCCACTTTTGTTACAAAAAAAAAGATTTTCACTTTATTTCTAGAAATTGGGTTGAGTCGGATTGCGTTTCTAACTTTCAGCACAATTACTAACTTTAAGCAGTTTTTTTTTATTTTAGCTAAGTTTAGAAGTTGATTGATGCAGCTGCTTAAAGTTAGCAAATTTTGCAATCTTCCCCACCATACTTGTTAGCGTAAAATTAAAGCTTATTAATCGTTAAATTAGATATTTAGATGAAAAGTTTCAAATTAAGTTTAAAAATTATTCTACTAATGATAATTTTACTATAAATGGCTCTGATATGTAAGAAAAGTTTAAAATAAATTATTTTCTCTGATAGAGACAAAGCGATTCAGTGTACTTCAATGGAAACAGATGATCTTTTCTACAAACGAAAATGGCGGAAATTTGCTTAGCATTGCGTCTATGTAATGCCCAAACCAAGACAAGATCTAAAGACCTTGCATTTTGAATGGAACAAGATAAATATACAGAGCAGGTAACTCAACTAAGAGCTCTTCTTATGAAGCATTTCGTGCCAAAACTGAGTGTGGCCGATAGATGGCACAAACTGTACTTAGTGCTTCATTTAAAATACGATTCAATAAACGTATAAAAAATAGATGACCTTTTAGCAAGGTGTCTTCCTTCTAGCTTGAAAAAGCAGACGATTCTTCACTCACTTTTGGTGGGTTTTTTTCCTAACATGGAGTTACTTTACCTGTATAAATTTAGTTTGGAATGGACTAGTGCTGCCATCTAGTGAGCGTGTGAAACTAAAAAGTTACTTTGTTATTGTCATTGAAGAAATTGCGAATTTTTCAATTATTGTTTTGATTGATTATATTATAATATACACTAGTATGATATTGTTATTATGGATAGAAAACGAAATGTATCATTTTTAGGTCGTCGTCCGATATCAAAAGGAGGGGAAAAGGAAAGAAATTCTACTGTGAAACAACGAAAAGAAGAAGGGGAAGAAAATCACCGTCGTCGTCGAAGTGAGAATGTCGCCTTTGTTGTTATTATTTTAGGCCATTGAAACTTGGACGAATATAGATCTATATTCGTCCAAGATTCAATAGAGATTTAATGATATAAAACAGGAGAAGTGATTCATTAACACTTCTAGTTAAAAAAAAAATCCGCTTTGAATTCTGCGATGCAGAGTTTCAGCTTCAGTACTCATTGTTTTTCGTTTTTCAGCTGCAATGAAACAGAAAGTGGTCGAACTTTTGGACAAAAGTAGGAGATTAAAGAGAGACATAACGAAGGTTCTCACCGAATCAAAAGAAGAAATTGTCGAGCAGAATGAAACCGACAAACTTCGTTTGCGATTAAAAGAAGATGCTTTCGATTCGTTGCCGTCTTTTACTCGTGAAACAGTTCGAACGGACGGAAACAGTTTAAACGAATGCGATCTCGTGGATTTCGTTTTAGGTATTTTGCAAATTTAAACCTTGTTTAATACCTTTATTAACTTTAGTTATTTGAAAAGGGGAGAGTTTCGCTTCGACGGAGTTACAAACCGTCGACGTTTCTTCTTTTCGTTCGAGCTGCTTCTCTTCTGATTGTGATGAAGACGAAGTCAGTGATGACGATCCGTTGCGGAACAACAGCATCATAGAGAATCTATTTTACGTATGCAACAAATGTTTATTATTATTTTTTTTTATTGTGTGTAATTTTTGTTGTTTATTAAAGGGGGGTCGAGACGTAATCCACCTTTCGAAAGAAGAAGAAAAGAAACGAAGTTCTTTCGCGTTGACACCTAAGAAGGTCCAAGGGAAAAGAGTGAACATTGTCAGCAAGATATCAGGTGATTTGCTCGTTTTACTGAGGTTTTGTTGATAATAATTAATCGTTGCTTAAAATTAATTCTTATGAAAGTAAATTTTGCTTGGTTTAATGTGGTTTTCCTAAATCTTATTTGTTGGACATAATTAAAATTGACCAAATGTTATGTTAATTTGTAGAAAAGTCGTTTCCGAATGAGAAGCGAATCCCATTGAGAAAGACGAGTAACATTTCATCCAGAAAGAGATCGAACGTGGATGATGTGAAGAAGGTTAAAGAAGTTTTCGGACAAAAGACAATCGAGAAACTGTCTCGAGAGAAGAAGGTCGTCGTTCCGACAAAGGACTTTGTAGTCCAACCGGTTGAGGTGTTTTTCTTAGTTCTCTTTTTGATGGAGGTTTTTCATTACCAAAATTAATTGTTTATGTTGTAGCCGCTGAGCGTTTTTTGTTTACTGGAGGTCAATCAAGGTAGTGGATTTACGGCGTCTAACTTCGAATCGACTGACTCTCGTAATATAAAATCGAAATTTTTTCGATAACCACTCTATAAATTATAGACTTTGTTACAGAACGTGCGATGATGGGATTCAATCTCTATTTGAAGTGTCGAATGTTTTGGAATAGCGACACGGCAAAATCGGACGTCTGTTGGAACTCTAACAATCCTTCGTTTCATTTTCAACAGGTTTTGTCTTTCTGGAGACATTTTTTCATTGTTCATTTTGATTTTATCGTTGTTGTTCTATTGTAGTTAACTCCGATTCTCGTTAACGATTCATTGCTCGAACGAGTTCAAAACAACATCATGGTCATCGAGGTTTGGGAGAAACGAATTTTAACAAAAACGGATCAACTTCTGGGCATTTGTAAAGTTCCTTTGCATTTGTTTTATCTTTCGTTTCGCGACAGAGAAGTTGCAAAGTCACTTCTTCGTTCTAAGGTTTCAAGATTTTATGACATATCTGCTCCAAAAATAGTCACTTGGTGAAATGTTTACTTTTCGTTTCCCGTTTTAGAATGCGGTGATTGCTGCCAATGATTTGCTTCCTGTTGTTGATCTCTTCTGCGGTCGTAACGTCGGTCGTTTAGGTGTTCTTTTAGCGTTAGGAACTACAGAACAAGTACGAAACTCACAAATCCATGTCACTGGTTTGCAAAAAAAATTTTCTTATTGCTTTTAATGCGGTAGGTAGAAGCTCTGAGAAAATCGTCGGTTGTAGATGAGACGTGTCGACACGTCGTTCGTTCCATCGAGGAGTCCGTCACCGGCAGAAATGGCGTTGTAACACACACTTTTACCGTAACGGTGGACAGTTTGGCTCTTGACGTTCCTCCTGGAAGCACTATTTGGGCCGAGTCTGACTGTTATGTTCAGTATTTGTTTCCAAACCAGATTCCAGTCGACGATTTGAGCCGTAAATACTTATCTGATTTAAGTAAGGCCAAAAATTTGCATAAAAAGCACAAATTGTGTTTTGTTTTTTTCAAACTAGCATAAATTTGCATAATTATATTTTCATAAACTGTATACTTTCGAAAATCAGTTTACATGTTTTTGATTTTCTATTTGCATAAATTTTGGCCTTGGTGATAAGGATAATGCATATCTGATAAGGACTAAGGAGAGACTCGAAACTTTTCGTTTTTTTTTTGTCTTTCCTGTGATAGTTGGATCGGTTTATTTGAGTGTCCATCGTTTGAACCGCGTTCTTTGTGAACCCGTGATGCACTGGAAATCGAAAACCAAACACGTAATTGCTCAATCGTCGAGTATTTCGATTCGTAGAACTCTTCTCGGAGGTGAAGCTCGTCTTTTTCTTTAACTTCTCATAAAGTGAGACTCTTAATTAAGATGTTGAGCTTTTTCTTTACAGTTTGTCCTCGTAACGGGCTTCCATTTCAAGTGTGGTGTAAATATTATTATCCAGTCGAGAAAGAGGAACTCGTAGCCGAGGTCGGCTTTTTGTTGTTATTTATAATTTTATATCGTTATCAATCTCGATTTTCTTGAAAAGGTTTTTGTTCCTGTTGCTATTTTGTGTTCGTTGATAAATGACGGTCGTGGTCTTACCAAGTTATCGTTACCACTCGTTACAAACGACCCTCATCTTAATTTGGATATACAAAATCCTCTGTGTACCGAGTTTTCTAAACTGGGAACATTGAACGTCGAAATCGGCTACCAAGAAAACGACATACATCATGAAGATCGCAACATAAGGGTGATCGAGGCCAGAACACCACCTAAAACAGAACGGAAATGTTCATTACCAGTAGCCGAACTAGTTTTACCCCCTGCTCCTTGTGAGAAAGTTGACGTAATTCCATTCGAACCCAAGAGAGAGATTCATACGTTTTCTGCATCGATCACGATAGAAAGAGCGGTCCATTTACGGTTACCGAATGATTATGAACGTCACGATAGACGGCCGAATGTTTACGTATCTTTTTCCACTTGTTTCGATACGCATTTTACCGATGTGATCGTAAACAGTGATGAGCCACAGTGGAATTGGCAAAAGAAAGTGGATCTTCCAGTTGCCCTTATTAGTCCACAGCTAAACAACTCACTCGAATTGAGAGTGTGTCATTCCGACGACGGTGCTACGAGAAAAGATGGCGACATCGTTCTCGGGCGTACGTCCGTTGATCTCAGTTCGCTGTTTCTCGGTTTTTCGCAGCTGTGCGGATGGTACAACATTGTGGACACTGGTGGCTGCTGTTGCGGTGAGATCAAAGTGATCATCCAGCCGATGTGTAACCTACCGGTGTTTCGATGTCGACTTCGGCATATTTCGAATCGTGACGGTGACCATTTTGCTTCTAAAGATTGTTATCTGACAACCGGTTCTTATGCAGAGTTTCCTAGTCACATCGGTCAGTTTATGGAACAAAGGATTCGATTTAATAATGATCAGACATTGGGTGATGATTGCAATTTGGATGATAAGTCGCGATCCTTTCTGATGACTAATCTTAAAGAAAGACTAGTGGAAATTGACAATTTATTTGGCCACGCTCCTTTAGTCGGTGAAGCGAAACCTTTAACCGAACTCGAAAGTGTCTCTTCTGATGAACGAGAATCTTTTGGAACTGAACTAGTCATTCCAAAGATAATTAATGTGAATTCAATTAAGGAGGTAGTTTCAGATTCAAAGGACGAATGTGGACCTTCAAATGGGAACGCAAAGAACCTTTCGGTTGACCAGAACGGAAACGACAAAGGTACTTAAAAAGATAATTAAAATTAAAATATATTAATTTATGTTCAAAGTTGATTATATTAATAAACAGTTCTTTTAAAATAGTCTTAAAACGAATTCTGAAAATAAATTTTTAAGAATTACAACTAGAATTTCAACAATAATTTTAATATAAACAAGATGACTAAATTGATTAAAATGATTTATAAACAGCTTATTTTGGAGCTCTTGCTTATTCTGTGGTTCGTGAGCTAAGGAGAAATTGAAAGGGTTTCTAGAAACTAGGTGGCGTACCTCAATCATCTAAAGGTATTTTCATGTTGATATCTTTCAAAATAAACTGTTTAGAGACAGAAATAAAAATTATCGTTTCAAATTGACATGAAAAGTTCATTTTAAAAGATGTCAACATGAAATTACCTTTATATGATTGAGCTGCCCCTTCTAGTTTATAAAACACTTTCAACTACCGTCTTTCTTTTTCTGAAATACAGAATAACCAGTGTTTGAGAAAAGCACCATTTACACTTTAAAAGCAACTTAATTAAATAATCAACATTGATGAAATTCAATAAAAATCACATTTTGTTCTTGTTTTTAAATCAATTTTTCTCTAAATTAAAATAATCATGTTGATTTTTAGTTTCAGAATGTTTGCCGACTAGAAAGACGAGGAGGTGTCGTATTGTAGCAGCTATATTCAATACGCGAGAACAGAACGAAATCGATTGATAGTGTGTCAGTTTATATCTTAATTATTGCATTAATTATTCGTTCTTTTCAGTTAAGAGATAAAGTATTTAAATGAACTTTTTTAATTTAATTTTTACTGTTTGTTGGCAATTATCAGATGTTTTTAAATCGAAATTATGCAAATCCATTGGTTAGTTAAGTTTAAATTGGCTGAATCATGTTATTAATTATGTAACCATATTATACTTGGCTGAAGTCCACCAAAAGTTGCAATCTGTAATCGCCAGCGACCTTGGCTCAAAGTTACAATTATAATTACGTTTAACGTTTGATTTCCAATAATAAAAGAGAGACTTTTGGGTCATGTTTTACGGAGACATTGGCGGATCCGCTCAAAGGCTCGCTACTATTCATTCGCACCTGGTACAGAACGAACTATTCAGATAATGTATTTCTCTAACAAAAGAAATCTATGCAGACAGGATTGGAATCGATGTCCAGCCCACTGACCACTCACGTCCTCGATGCGACCAGAGGTCGACCTGCAACTGGACTCAAGGTGGAGCTTTACATTCAAGAACAAGACGGAGGATGGCGACTATTGACCACTGGGCAAGCGCAACATCTATGTCGAGTGCTTTTTATTATCGTAACTAATATTGGTAGACATCGGTTTGTTTTGTTTTAAGAGTGACGAATATGGATGGTCGTTGTCCGAACCTTCTCGCCCAGGACACCTTCGTACCCTCGGTATACAAACTATTCTTTGATACGGGTGGATATTTTACTAGTCGCAACGTCGATGGTTTTTATCCTTATGTCGAAGTAACAAGCGTCATAACTTTGATACAACTTTCTATCGTTTAAAACTTTAAAATACTTTTATTTTAGGTTGTGTTTCGAATAAGAGAACCGGATGTTCACCATCACGTCCCTCTCTTACTCGGTCCCTACTCGTACTCCACTTACAGAGGAAGTTAAATATGAGGGATAAGAGTCGATCCCAAACTTAAGTTGGTTTTAACGTGTTGAATATGCCCCTCGAACTCTGGTTAATTATGTCAAAATTGAGTGAAACTTGACAGCGTTTTAAAAACTAGAAGGGTGGTTTTACAATAAACTTTTTATGGTAATTTCAAATTTTCCATTTCACTTTAAGTTGGACTGAAAGTATTTAACTGCCATGAGAAGTTTTAATTTTAAATATATCAATATGAAAATACTCTTAAATGATTGAACATTACCCTTCTAGTTTCTAAAACTCTCTTAATTTTGCTCTTCTGAAAGAGCAAAAACACAGATTTTTTATAAAAACTCAGAAAAGCTGAATACTTGAAAAAAACTATATATTATTGTGAAGACTTTAAAAACGTGACTAAATTATATTTAATTGAACGTTAAGTTAGTTACAAAAAAAGTAATTTCAAACAGAAGACGGAATCAATCTTGTAACTAAATCACTACAATAACAGAAAAAAACGAATCTGTGAAATCGAAACAAAAAAGCAGAAAAAAATGACAATAAGTAACGAAATACGAGAATTTTCATTTTTGGTGTTTTTTCTTTTTCTTGGTCACTGGAACATTTTGGCATAAGCCTTCTTTTCCTTTGCCTTGTATGCTTGCACTTCTCCTTTGACTGCTGCAATCTCCGAAATGATCGCTATTTTCAAACATCAGAAATGCTTAAAAACCTTATTAAATGTTCCTTTCGAAAAGTTTTCTCTACCTTTGTCGTGAGGCGCCAGTTTCAAAGCCGCTTGCAAATCAGCCTAAAGTTAAAATGAAAACAAAGAAATGTGATTGATCTGCAAGAACATTCCCGTTTTCTTTCAAGTGACTGACTAGACTTCTTTCGTAATCTCCGTTTCCATGGAAAGCTTGGCCACGCCGAAACAATGCTTTTGGGTTACAAGCCTCTATCTCCAACGCCTGAAAACAGAAGAACAAGAATCATTAGCCTAAGGTGGATGGTAAAAATACATCGGTTTCTTTTAAGAAAAAAATGTTACCTCGTCACAATCTTCCAATGCAGAATCATAGTTTTTCATTTTCAGTTTACTAGCGGCACTTTTCAAACGGAAAAAAAAAGAAATTTCGAATGTCGGTCGATAACATAAAGAGAAAGGAATTGTAACCTATTAAGTAAGCAGTGAAGCGTGATGGAGACGATCTTCTTCTCATCGTCGTCCGATAGTTCGTTTGAATCGTGTATCTTGTTCAGGTAATTCATCGCTTTCCTGTACTTTTGTCCGGCCATCATATAATCGCCCTTTTTGAAGTAATGATTCCCAGATAACTTTATTTTCTCTGCAATTTCTTCGATCGTTTCAATCTGTAATCGATGACAGAGAAAGAAAATTAAACTTTTATGTCTCGTTTCCAGTGCGAAATAAGTTTTATTCCGATACTTGAGTAAAATCAAAGTCTGAATCCTCTGGAAACATTGGATATTCATCACCCGTTCCGTCCCTCACAAAAAGCCCGAAGTCTGTCTCTCCCGGTTCGAATTGTCCACAGTTTTCGATGATGCAAGGCTACGAAAATGAAACAGAAAATTGAGTATCGATAGCGGAAGTTAAGCAAAGTGGATAAAGTTGAAAACGAACGATAACGGGTCGATCGTCTTCCGTTCGCATCGATTCCAGATGCATAAGTATTCCGAGTCCCTTCTTGACACATCCGAAAACAACATGTTTGCCGTCCAGATGTGGACAAGGAACGGTCGTCAAGAAGAACTGAGATCCGTTCGTGTCCGGTCCCGCATTTGCCATACTCAGTAGTCCAGGTCTGTCGTGCTATGTTTTTAACGAGTCAAAGTTGGATCTAAAATATCCTAGTCATCTTTTAAAACATGAATGTGATACTTTGAGTTTGAAGTTCTCGTCCGCAAATTTCTCTCCGTAGATACTTTCTCCTCCAGTTCCATCATGGTTCGTGAAATCTCCTCCTTGAACCATAAACTTGGGAATGACTACGTCAAGAAAAAGGGGCGAGGTTAGTGGTGGCTATTTTAAAAAATCCCTTATTTCAAAATGCACTCGAGGGTTTTTCAATATTTCAACTCTTATTCCGAGTTCTTGAATTTCCCTTAAAACTTTTATGGTGTCTCTTTCGACTAAGTATAAGTAATGGTCTAAGGATAATTACTTCGATGGAAAGTGGATCCTTTGTAGTGAAGTTGTTTTCCGGATTTTCCAACTCCTTTCTCTCCGGTACAAAGAGCGCGGAAGTTTTCGGCCGTCTTCGGAACGACATCCGTGAACAGTTCGAATACCAGACGACCCACTTCATCATATAAATTATTAAAAGAGAGAACAATTAAGAAAGACACCGAGTATGAATGCAACAAAATGACAAACGAGGTTTAAAATGCATTGACAAATTGGACACAATAAAACCTCTTTCATCGCCGACTAGGACATCGAAAAAGACGTGGACTGCAGCAGCATTCGTAGACTGCGTTTCTTCTCCCGGTGAATTAGCCATCGTCCGTCTTCTTTTTTTCTTTCTAGTTCTTCGTAATTTTAGATTTCTCTCTGATTTGAAATTCTCCTTCTCCGTTTCTTTCTCTCTTTCTATTGTTGGCGCACCGGCTACAGGTGAAAAGAGAACAACGCTCTAAGTCAGCTTTTTTCCGCTACCTACTTACCGTTCGTCATTCCTAGGCCCAAATTCAAGGAAGACATTTAGCATTTGAAACTCATTTTTCAACGTTTTGAACATGCAGTCAAGAATATTTCAATATGAAATGTTTATTCTATGTTAAAATTTTGTTCTTATGGTAGTTCAAAGTTCTAGAAAACATTTATTTTCTTGAATTGGGGCCCTATTGAGCAAAATGAGCACCTGTACGCTACGTGAATAAGAAATGAGCTCAAGGATCTTTCTAGAATGTGGGTCATCACCGATGACGTAGCGTGTTTTTTCTCTTATTTGCGTGTCACGTGGACGACGTCTTCAAGATACTTCTGATGTGTGACATCTCATTCTAGAGCGAGTTGAACTTAGTGCGCATGCGTTTCATGAAATCTGTGTCTAAGTTTGTAATGGCATTTCCCTTTACTCGGTTGGCATTCATTACAGTTTTAGACACTGGTAGACGGCCATTTCAGATGAAATATAAACATATGTGGATAATGGTTGTCAATGGAGATTGCGTATGATTACTTCCGATCAGCTGTATTTGCTGCGTTCATAGTTAGGTGGCGTTGTTCTCAAAATTATAAGAATCCGTGTGTTTCAAAATCAAATCCATTTAAAATACAAGGATTTTCGATTCTCCGCCCTTTGACGTCATAAAATGGATTTCATTAAGGAACACATGTAGTAGACCCTCTTAAGTTATATGGAAGAAGGATTCTGTCTCACTGTTTGTCACTGAAAGGTGACGTCAAATGTGATCTTTATGGGCGGAGCTATTAGTGAATCTTATTAATTTAAGAACGTTTTTGAACAGAAGGATTTCATTTGGGAACGAAAGGAATATCGAATCGTTGTTATGAATGAAATAGGTTTGAAATCAGATGATTTTGCTCTTTTGAAATTTCTTATAAAAACCAGTTGGAACGAGGAACTAAGGGAATTTAATGTACCTTTTAAACAAGTAACAGGTACGAAAGGAAAGAAGAAGGGATGGAACTGCCTCATTTAGGAAAACATTGCAGCGAATCGTCCTGCAAACGACTCGGTAATTAATTATTTAATAAAAGAAATATAAGAAATTATGTTAATTAATTTATTTATTATTAAAACAAGATTTTTTACCTGTGAAATGCGATGGTTGTCTCAAGATATTCTGGTATTTATTTCTCCTTCAGTGTTCCTCGTTCTGTTCGCAACAATAATTATGAATTATTAATTAATTTACTAATTATATCTTATGTTTTATTAGTTCCAAATTGGAACTCGAGATAAGGTTAGAGGAGACTAGGAATGCCTTGGAATCAAAGGGGTTGAAAATAAGTAGGGCAAAAACGGAGTACATGAAATTTCAGTGGGATGGGAAAGAACAGTTGAATGAGGGGATTAGACTTGGGGACAGTTTAATGCAGCAGGTGCATGACTTCAAATATTTAGGATCTGTGCTGCAAGATGATGGGAGCTTAGACTTAGACATCACAAACCGGATAAAAGCAGGTTGGCATAGGTGGAGGCAGGCTAGTGGGGTTTTATGTGACAGGAAGTTACCTATAAAATTGAAGGGAAAGTTTTATAGAACAGTAGTCAGACCAGCTATGTTGTATGGGTCAGAATGTTGGGCAATCAAGAAGGTGCATGAGGATAGAATGCAGGTAGCTGAGATGAGAATGCTAAGGTTTATGAGTGGGGTGACCAGAAGGGATAGGATCAGAAATGATTTTATTAGGGGTAGTGTAGGGGTAACAAATATAGTAGAAAAGATGCAGGAAAATAGGCTGCGGTGGTTTGGGCATGTCCTCAGGAGTGGAGAAGATGGGCTGCTGAGACAGGCAATGAACTTAGACCTGGGAATAAAACGGGGTAGAGGAAGACCCAAGCAAACCTGGGATGTGGTAGTAAAACGGGATATGGTGGCATGTGGGGTCACTGGGGGCTTGGTGCAAAATCGGAACGAGTGGAGAGTTAGAACCAGGAAGGCCGACCCTGCTGCTCGCGGGATAAGGTACAGGAAATGATGATGGAAATGATGATGATCTTATGTTTTATTCTAGTATGGACCATATGTTCTACTCTCAACACAGTTGTGAAGCAGCCTACAAAAAAGTAATCACTTTTAGAAGATGGAGTTTTCAAATACACTCGATCTCCACCAACTCTGGTTACTCTCACGTTTTCCAGAGCCAAAAATTCAGAAACTTAAATATCATTTACAAACTTTATTGAAAAGCTTATTTTAAAAGATGTATCAAAATGAAAATAAGACTCAATTGAGTGATTGAGCCTTAGATTGAACCACCCTTCAAGTTTATAAAATACATCCTAGTTAATGTTAAAGGGCAGAGTAACTAAGAGTTGGACTTAAAGAACAAGAGTGTTTAATTGTCTTTTAATTGGGATCGTAGGACGTTCAGGTGCCCGTTTGTCCACTGTGCAACTGCCCAGTTCCCGTGAAGAGAGGAGAACGACCGGACATAAGAGTGAACGAACATATTGAAAGAGATTGTCAATCGGATCCAGCAAAGAACAAAAGAAGGGTGAAAAAAAGTTCCATTCTATTTCGAAATTGCCAAGTTTATTTTTTAATTTGAGCTGTAATTTATTAGAAACTAGAATAGTAGGTGAAAGTTCTAAAAGTTTCCTATTTTCACGATTTTTGCTTTTTAAAATGAACTTTTTATAACAGAAAATCATTTATTTTATTCTTTTAAACTAAAAGTATGAATCATTTTGAAATTGCCATGGAAAGTTTATTTTAAAAGATATCGTTGTGCGGACACTGTTAGATGATTTTCGAATACTATCCTATTTTCTGGCCCTCTCGGCGACTCTTCATCTTGATTCTTCTATTTGTAGATCTATACAAACAAATGTTCTCGTCGCGGATGTAAACAGAGAGAAGTGAGACGATTTTTTTATCCTTTTGAGAGACTTTCGATCTGGTTTAATCCTGACTTTTTCTTTCTTTCTGGGATTAAGATGATCGACATCACTTGCAGTTCGTGTCAACTAAAATTTTGCCTGAAACACAGACACCCTCAAGATCACGACTGCAAAGATGATGGAACGTCGAAACCGAACACCGTCTCTAAATCCGGGTAATTTTCATTTTAATTATACTCTCGATATATTCAACTCTTTTTTAATTCTCGTTTTCTTTTAAAGGGCCGCAGCAATTTCAAGATTTGAAGGACGACGAAACGTTTCCAACTCAAGGTATTCACTAGAAAAGACTTCTCTGTGATCTTGAGTTGGATTTAAATCTGTTCATTTATGTTTTTAGTTCGCGATCGGACGTCGTTTCGACAAGACCGTCTGTGAATAACACTTCTACATTCCAAGGATCTCTAGTGAGCGCGTGACGATCTGAATTCTGATAAGAGAATTGTTCGATTCTACTAAATACATGAAATTTTATTCAAAGGGAGAAGACGAGGCGCTTGCAAGAGCTCTTCAGATGTCTCTAGCAGCTGGAAATGATCCACAGCCAACTTTAACGTAACTCTCTCTGTCTCCCTCTCCCCCTAGTATTCAAAAACGTTGCTTGAAATAACGTTCAGCTTAAAACATGATGTAAGACAAAATCTATTTCTACCGTGAGTATATAAAGGGTTTTTAAGTTCAGCTTCGTTTATATTTTTGCTTTGCACCTAAAACTGAAAGGATCTTACACTTTTAAAACCATCTTAAGCAACGTTTTAGAATACAACCGTCTGCCGAAAACAAGTAAAATTCTCATTTGTTTTTTTGTATTTTTCTGGAAATAGGCAACAGGAACAAGAAGAAGAAGATCGACAGTTGGCCGAGGCGTTGGCACGAAGCGAGCGGGAACAGAGAAACGCACAATTAAGACAGTCCGCTGCCAACTCACAGGTGATTCTTTAAGATTTCTCTTTCACTTTCTTGTCTTAATCTTTTGTTATTATTATTACCAATCTATAGACTAATAGAGACCGATGCGAGATCTCCTAAAACGACTACAAAATGAAGCACTTTATATAAACAAATATATTTTATTAAGTTTTTTTTTTTTTTTTTCAATTGTTAAAAATATTATCTTTTTCCATCTGCTAAGATTTCTTGATTGTCCAAAATGAATCACTGCCTTGATCCTGCACAATTTAAACACAACAGTTAATCGGTTAACTTTTGACTAAAATATGATTTTGTTATCTTTAATAACCGTTATGGCAATTCCGTTTTCCGAAACGTCTCTTCTGAAACGATCGCAGGCGTCTAATATCAACGACCTTTCCTCCTCTTGTGATAAAACAAATTGTAATATTTTATTAAGCTTTTTAAATTTATAATAAATTCTTTTATGTATATCACTCACCTGCTGATCGCGATTTACTTTTATTCAAAGCTAATGTTCGCATCTGTTTTCGGAAACTAACAGCTGCGTCCATCGCACCGTTCCAGTCGATCGTTATCGTGGATCTGTCTGGTATACCGTTCTCCACCTGCTCGTCCTCCTGACAACACAAAACATTTCAAGAGTTTTATGCTCTATCCCCTTGTTTAAGGTAGTTTGAAGTGTGAAAAGCGTTTCTCAAACTCTTAATTATTCTGTCTTTCAGGTGCATAATGAAAAGAAATTTTGAGTGTTTTAGACACTCTAAAGGATAGCTCATTCACTTAAGGGTAGTTCATTGAGGATATCTTTAAGAAAAATAAGCTTTTTTGTCATTTTGAAACTTTAAAGTGATATTTTTTATGTTTGGCTAGTATAAAAAGTTTATTTTGAATGATATCAAAATGGAAATATTCTAATTGATTGATTCGGCTATCGTTCTAGTTGCTAACACTTCCAATTTTTCCTTAGTGTTGTTCTTCTAAAACGCAGAATAACCAATTATCAACTGGTCAATGAAGTAACAACCTCCGATAATTTGATTCCAACATTTTTGGAGAACTTCTGAATGTATTGCGACACGGCGGCCACAACTGCAGGGCTTCTCGATCGTCTTGTGTCCTATCATCGTAATCGAAAATATCCTTTAGTTACCTTTTTTTTTTTCAGGGGCAAGGGCAGTTCACCTGATCATTAACATGTAACTGTTTATTTACAAAAGTAACGAGAGACAAAAGATTATCCAAGGCGAGACTAGTATTGAAGTCGTCTTTAAACGCTTTCAATATGTTCCTTTTGCATTCTTCCAACCTGTGAAGCAAATCTTAAGCTCATAAACACAAAAATTGGAAAGGGAAAATGATCAGTCGTAGACTACTTTTGAAAAGTGGCCGCGTCGTCGACACGAGTCGTTAAGAGTTGGCCTCGAACGTAAGCGTCTGCTTTCATTACAAACGAATGGAGGCGATCGTGAATGGCTTTTGCCTCTTCGAAAAGGTCGTCCGAATAATCCATATCTTCAACAAATTTGATAAAGAACCAGCAAACGATTAGACTGTGACTTATTATTATTACTTCCTATATTTCCAATTACTTCTTCTGTAATGTGATTTTAAACAAAATATTCTAAATTCATCACTTGTGTGCGTTTCAAGGAACTTTTTGATTGTAATTGTGTTCTTTAACGACTTCGACATCTTCTGTTCTTTCATTTGGACGTGACCTAAGAAAGAAGGGATTGGAATCGGTCGTATTTTGGTGTTCAGTTTTGTGTCCAGTATTAACCTGAATGCATCCAGTAGTTGACCCACTGACTGACTCCATGATAAATGCACGATTGAGCGAGTTCGTTCTCGTGGTGCGGAAACAACAAATCGATTCCGCCCGAATGGATGTCCAGTTTGCCTCCAAACATGTAACTGGCCATCGAAGAGCATTCGATGTGCCACCCCGGACGACCTTTACCCCAAGGACTATTCCAACTGGGTTCGCCCTCTTTAGCTGCCTTCCAAAGTGCAAAATCAGTGTCGTTTCTCTTCTCTTTATCTATAGCTGCAAGTAAAGATCAACAAGAGTGGGTTGAAAATCCATCCAAAACGTGCATGTTCTTCAATATTAACTACTAACTTGAGACAGTGTCCAAAATCGATGGTCTCAATAGTCCATATTTGTCGCCATATTTTTCAACGTCAAAATAAACACAACCTACAATGGAATGTTGCACTTGAAAATTGCAACTTTTGTGTTGAAAGAGAATTCGAATGTCAACCTGTGGACGTAACGTAACCAAAACCTTTATCGACAATTGTTTGCACGAAGGAGATGATGTCCGAAACGAAATCGGTGACTCTGAATGCTGCTGTTGGTCTTCTCACAGCTAGCGATTTCATATCCTCAGAGAAGGATTTCTCGTACTTTCTGGTAACAATTGACATATTTGTTCCAAGCTAAGGATCAAAACGAAAAATTAGAAACTCTCGTTCTTTCTTTAAGTTTCCAGATTTTCAACTTCATTTGCTTTCGCGATGATCTTGTCGTCAATGTCAGTGATTCCCAAGAGAAGAACCACGTCTAAATCAAAAAACTCCTCCATGATTCTTCGAACGATGTCGAACTTAACATAACAGCTGCTCAATCAATGGAACGAATAAATGAAAAGCCGCAAACAGAAAGGAAAGAAATGGGTTCTCTGTTTATGACAAGTGACCTTGCATGTCCGATGTGCGAATGGTCGTACACAGTTGGTCCACACATATACCTACAAAACAATAACCACAAACTATCAAAAGAGTCTGAACAAAACAGAGAAAAACGAGAGACCAATGGACCGTCCTGCCCCTGGGAAGAATCAACGGAACAGGAGCTCCCTTCACTAGACTGTTAGAAATACGGATTCCCGTCTCGTAACCAACCGGTTGTGTCCATTTCACGAACGAAGACGACCTCCTCATCACAGTTTGCGTCCTCCAAACAGATAGTTTTCTCCACTTTCTCAATATTTTCATCGTTTTCCGCCGTCAAATTTAAAAACAACTAACTACCAATTTCTATGGAAACAGCGGTGTCATAGATGCGTCGTCTGCTACTGCTGTTGGCGAATATAGCGAAGTCTGGCGGTGAAACGACAAACTATCAAGTGAAAATCAAGACGAGCGACCAATGGGACGACATAGGGGTGGTGAATTTCGTACAGGCAAACAGTTTATTATTTATTAACATTTTATTAAATTTTTAGAATTCATTTTTATTCTGGGTATCCATTAAATTGCTTATAAAAAGTAGAACAGCTTGTCATACGTACGCTCTGCTGTGAATCTTGGTGAATCTCGTAAATGATTTTCTAGTATGTCGTCCCCCTTGGTTGCGGTTTTTTTACATTCTTTTATGTATCAATTTATTTATCATCGTGACGTCACATTTATTGTATTATATTGGTATGTCGTCACACTGTTGGATAATTCGATGGATTACGGTATATGATCATATTCTATTGTGGACAACAGATGTCGCTGTATTTTTCGCGTACTACTGTCACCTGGCGGATTATATTTAAACTATGTTGTCTTCTGTTTCATAATAAAATTCTGATTATTTACATTCTCACTGTGAGTTTCAGCAGAGTATATCAGTCTATGCTCTATAAACTCTTTGGTTTCAGGTTAGTTTTCGTGCGTAAAATCGTAGTTTTATCTTCGTTTTTTCGTGTTTCATTTAAAGGTAAAAATTACTTATTAGGTTCTTTATTTTGAATTAGGTTTTTCGTTAAGCTGAACCACTTTTAGAAAAAGAAAAGGAGTTGAGGGGAATTAAAGAATTTGAAAAATGAATTTAACGACGGTGGAGTCGTTTTTTTCGGCCGCTTATTTGGAGGATTATTTGGACTGCGTCGAAAATCTTCCTGACGACCTCCAGCGAAATATTTCATATATGAGAGAATTGGACGTCACCTATCAAGGTCCACACGTTTAACAATAGAAAGGTGCCGGTCTCGTTCTTTTTCTAATCGATTTCGATCATGTTTTTTTTTGTAGATATTCTTCATGATCTGGAATTACATCAATCTAACTTGAGTCGTGATACGGACGGCGCAGGACGAAAAAAGACTTTGATTCACATTCAGAGAGGTTTAATTCGTTCACAAGAGATCGGAGATGAGAAGTTACAGGTCATTCAACAGATTTTAGATCTTGTTGAGAACAAATCGAGACAATTGGACGTCGATTACAGAAATATCAGTCTGCGTTGTAAGTAAAAGTATCATCATTTCTTATAATTAGTTCTCATTTCTTCCGTTTTTTTTTTGTAGCCACTTTCGGAAAGGACCAAGAAAATTCCGAACCGTTTTCTAGAGGAGGAATCATTGGCGGTTTGGGAGGAGGAGGAGGAGAAATTCAACCCGAAAGGAGCAGCAAAAGGGCGAGGAGACAGCGTAACGACTGCGGCTTAGGTTCCATTCGAGATGAGCAGCTGCTTCTTTCGAGTGGCATCGGTCAACATCACCTTAGTCAATACTCTCAACAAGTTCATCATCAGCCACAACAGAACCAACAACAACCTCAGCAGCATCTACAACAACAACAACAACAACAACAACATCACAATCAACAGCGTGATACTAAGGAACAGAATCAGAAGGAACAACATCGAGAACACAGCGAGAGACAAACTGCTGCAACTGACGAGAGTAAAACGCATCATCACATTACGTCCAGTGGAGGAGGAGGAGGTGGTACAGGTGGAGGTTGGGCTTCTTCTTCGTCCAACACAGCTGCAGCTTCGAAAAAGACGAAGAAAAAGAAGAGGAAATCTAAAACGACGGACAAAGATCATCATCAAGGTGGACAGAACCACGGACAACAGCAACACTCGACAAGCAGAGGAGGAGATTCACCGATCGATTTGCAGCCGATCGATCCGGACGAACCGACTTATTGTCTTTGTCAGCAGATCTCATACGGAGAAATGATCGGTTGCGACAACGATCGTTGTCCTATAGAATGGTTCCACTTTTCGTGTGTTGCTCTCACCACCAAACCTAAGGGTAAGTGGTACTGTCCAAGGTGTAGAGGGGACAGACCTAACATCATGAAACCATCCAGTAGAAACTAATAGTTTGCTCTTTTTCTATTTTATTGCCTATTATCGTCATTTGTAATCAGCGTTTTTGATTCTGTTGTCTAGTATTTCTTGCTGTGTTCGGGTTGGTTAAAATAAACTTCTCTCATAATGAAGATTTTAGCTATTGTTTCATATTTCACGTGTAGTTTTTTTAACTGAAAGTTAAAATTAGGGGCTTAATTTGTTGTTCTCAATGACAAAATATGTCATAAAATTAGTATAAGAAAGATTTTATTTCCATTGTTTGGTAATTTTACTTTCTATTATAGTTTATAGACGTTTTTAATTTTTTCAGTAGGGATTTATTGTCAGTGAATAGGGATTGTCAATAGTAGTTATGCGAGTACGTTGATGTCGATATAAAGATATATCGATTACTAGTATATGTTTAGCTTTTAAGAATCGTCCTCATAAATTAGTTTTTGCGAGAAATTTGAAGTATTTTTTAATTAAAATACATTGTTTTGCAACACAGCATCAACAAGTATAACGATCGTATAATATGCAAAAATATAATGAAAATTGAATGAATATCGATGCAGGCGTACATATCGTCGTATCGATACTTTTCTGATGATCATTCATCAGATTTTTTTCCCGGTTAAAAATGGAGACTCAAGATTGGGGTTTTTTTTTCGTTTGTGTTTCGTCCGCGTTTTGAGGAAGAGTGATTCATGTTATTGAGTATTTGTTTCTATAAATGTTTGTCTTTGATGTTGGTTCCGTGTGCTAGAAATGGTTTTGAAACAGTGTCCCAAGTGTGAACAGCAGGTAATTACAGTTAATCCTCCTCATCCATTTTAGAGGCGTCGAAATCGTTTCTTTTTATTTTTCCAACATCGTTAACAATGAGAACATTTTATTTTAAACAATTTATGAAACAGTTTCAAGATTTATTTGAAACTAGGGGAAGAAAGGAATGTTTAATATTTAGTAGCTTTCTTCTCTTACAGTAGTAGTGGGGGGGGGACAATTTTTTAAAACAGGCAAGTGTGCCCATCACGAAAAATTTCGTTTGTCCCGCCCTTTTATGACATCAGACTAAGTAACAAACCAATTAGAAACTGATGGCGCTCATAAAAGGGCGGGCCAAACAAAATTTTAGTGCTGTGCATACTTGCCTGTTTTTTAAAACATCGATATATCGTATCGAATAATCGAAACGAATTCTAATATAGTGTGAGCATGCGCGTTGCCGTCTATCGTTTTTAAGAAGAAAGTGATTGTAATTTGCGTTAGCAATGCCATCTATTGATCGCCAATGGAAACTGCCGATGAGACGTTCACTATAGGAAGTCGCCGAAATTAAATTAATTTGCCGTGTTTTGCGCGCGAACCTCAATAAAAGTCCCCACTTCAATAAAAAAGAGAAGAAAAAAGGTTGAAAATGTACGATGCCCAAAACACCTCAACCACTTATTTTCATTAATAGGTTCCTGTTGCGTGCAAATCGTGTCCGTGTGGTCACATCTATTTCTCGGCCAGAAGACTCATGAAGACGGGCACTGGTTGTGTTGTAGATCTACAACAGAACTCCTCTGAAGAGACGTCCGGTGGTAGCTCCTTAAACCATTCTGTTAATAAATTGTTTTTTAATTCAAATCTTATCGTTTTCTTTTCCTGTCATTAGAATGCGGTGCCGTAAAAGCGGTTAAAAGAAGACGAACGGATCAGAGGAGTTGTAGACAAGGAACGCTGAGAACGAGAACAACCGGAAGGGGAAGGTTGGGTCCTTCTACGACCACAAATCTACTCAGAAACAGAAGAAGAGTCATTACAATTAAATATCTCTTGATTCCATCAAACGCTGACACTGAAAATCAATCGTGATCTTTTCCTTTTTTGTTTCTATTTACGTTCGTGTGATAAAAGTAGGTTCCTCGTAGTCCTCGGCAGCACGGAGCCAGTTCGAGTGGCACCAACTTAGAAGATGGAGGAGAAGATAACAACGGAAATAACAAGAAAAAGAAGAGAGGGCGAAGGAGGAAGATTGAGAATCCTTCTTCGGAAGACAGAGAAGGAGGTGTTTACTCTCGTTAAACATAAACCTCGCTTTTTTTTTAACGTTCTTTTTATCTCTCGCTCAGGAAGTGAAAAGGAAGAAGCTGACATTTTGGGAAATGTTTCACCTGAAAAAGCGATTCGTTATTCTTTCATTTTAGCTGAAATCAATAGGAAAATTGGTTTCTCACAATTATAATAATATATATAACGGTATAATAACTAATTTTAATAAACAGAAGAGTGAAAAAATAGGCAATTAAATTTATTATTTTTCTTAATAAATATTTTCGAACATTGTTTTTAGCCGCAAATTTGATATCACGTGATGATTATAATTTAGAAATGTTACTCTCGTTGTAAAGTTTCTCCACTGTGTTTACTTCTGAACGGTTATCCTTGGCTTATATAACAATATTTTCGTTTGTGATGTCATATTTTTATGCTTCTTTTCAATTAGAAAGGTAGTTAATGCCCCCCAAAAAACGAAAAGGATTCCAAGATGTAAGCATTTAAAAAAAAGAGCAGGTGACGTTGATAAGACAAATGTAAGAAGCAAATTGGATTTTCATTGGAAGATTTTTATTTTCTGCAGTTTTCATGATTTGAATGAAGGTATCGTTATGTCTGTTGATCATCAACACAAACACAATTTTATAATACATATCTCGTTATTTTTGCAGTCGAAAGCAGTTCTGAACTAGAAACTAGGGTCAAATGTGATATGCATCAATGATCGGTCGACTTAACAAGTGAAGTTGGTAAACCGAAAAACTTGCGAAGACTACAAGAAATATGTGTAATTCAAAATGAATCGCGAAATCCTCGCGGTTCTGCAAAAATTTAAAGGCTTGCTCAAATAAACTTTTTTTCAGGAGAAACATTACGAAGAAATTCAAAGTGTTTTAGAAATTATAATAGTTAGTGATATTGCTGCAAGTTTTGTGAAAACTTTTTATGGCAATTTGAAAAAGGCGAACACAGTTTTCATGAAATGTTACTGAAAAAAAAATCCTGCAAACAGATAAATTTCAAACTACTATAAAACGTTTGTTTTTCAAGATAATCCCATGAAAATAGAAGTTTTACCATTCTAGTTTTGTAAACAATGAATTTTATTGTAATGTTGTTCCTGAAAAAAAAAAACGCTTGTGACATTTATATGCGCCTGGAAACAACTTTCAAGCCTAGAGCTAGAACGGATGCTTATTTGTGATTCTTTCTTTCTTTCCAAATTATATTTAGAAACTATGGAGTGCTTTTGTTGAAGATAGTTTTATGTTAGGACGATTTCAGTTTGACATTAATTATGATAGGGAATTATTCCCCAGCCACATAGCTCTCGAGCTAATTGTAGGTGTACCGAGTTCAACTGAATTAGAATTCATAAAGGTTTCCACAGATTAGAATCTAATGGATGTCGTCCATTCATTGCCCCTTCTCTTAATAAGCCGTAATTTTTGTTTTTAGTAAAGTCGAGACAATCCCATTCTACAATGTTAATAGTTAGTCCGAGAGGGGCGTTTACTTGACTACGTCCAGAAGGGGCCTTTACTTTGACATCTTCGGAGACACTCCTAGAATTTTTCTGTGTACGTCCAAAGTTCTCTCTGGAGTCGAACTTTTATTATGCAAATCTCATTATAAATATGAAGTTTTTTATTGTTTAATAATGATATGCAAAGGTCATTGTGGGGGTGGTGTGTGGGCCTCTAGAAATCACTTCTCTCCCTCCTTAAATGTCTGGTTATTGATTATAACTAAATCCAACCAAATATACAATGTAATAAATTCTAATGTGCTCCACCTTTCACAGTAAAAACCATTGTTTACGTTTTTTTCTTGTCAAATATCATTTTTGTTGCACAGTCGTTGAAGAAAAACATAAAAGACTTATAATCTTGTATGTGACGCTTCCTTTTTGTATATTACATTCGAAATGAACCTCACTTCCAGGAAATATAGTTATAAAACAACCCGGGTCCATCCTGTCTTCTCTCCCCCCCCCCCCCCTCCTCTTTTGCCCTTCTAATTTATTGTTTCTAGACTTCTAGTAATGTTGTACTTGTGGTCGACTGTAGTTTGTTTGCCTTAAGCGTAAGCTGGTTTTTAAATTATGAACGGCTCTCCTCCATCCCTCGTCATTCTGACTTTTAAGAGCAAAATTAAAAGAAATTTTAAAGTGTTTTTAGAAACTAGAAGGGTAGCTCAAGTCGCATAAAGAGTTTTTTCCGTTGATATATTTTAAAATAAGCTTTTTAATAATTTTTCGATATTTTTTAATTTGTGGTTTTTTTAAAACAAAACTTATTTTGAAAGATATCATCATTATAAAATAATAACACCATTCTAGTTTCTAAAACACTTTAGATTTTTTCTAAATGTTGCTCTTCTGAAACTGCAGAATAACCAGAGTTCAAAAATCAGCTGTTCATAAAACATCGTAATTAGCGAAGTGACCATCTTTTCTAGTCTAAAATCTAAATATGCTTTTAAGAAATTAGGATTATTTTAAATCAGTCTAAGACCACACTTGGGGTTACTTTTCTAAAAAAATACATTCATAACTCATTGAATTTCATCCATGTTACTTTTTTGTTTTCCCCTCGGGATTATGGGTTTTGTTCACAGTGGCATATTATTAGTATCTTATGTTGTCAATTAAAAACAGAATTGGGTTTAAACTCCTTGTTAAATCCACCCCAATACAATTTTTGGAAAAAAGGATGAATGAGGGTTGTAGAGGGGGGGGGGGGGGTTAAATTCTTGCATTTTTGTGTAATAAATCAATAACCGGAAATACCAGTGTGTCCCATGTCAGCTCCAATCTCTTATCACTGAAATATCCCCCCCCCCCCCCCACACTTTTTTTGCCTTTTTCTTTACAGGTTCTCTCGCCTTTTTGTTGTACCTTGTCTAATAAAACATTCAGTCCCATCTTATTTTACCCCGTTTTTATTTACAAGAAGGGAAAAAAAACCCTTTGGAAATAAATTCCAGTACCTTTTTGATTTTTTTCTTCTTCTTAAATGTGCATTCCGTAAACTGAAAACAAAAATCAATTAAACTTATTTGTGACCTTCAACTTATTCTTGTATTTTCTTTAATATTTTAACAATTCATAATATTTAGACCGAGATCAAAAAGAACTTTTTAAGGGTTAAATGTTACTAATTTTTAAATAGTATTCACTAGTTATTTTTTACTTTTTCATTTAGTGATTCATTGAATTATCAGTGATTAAATGAATGTGCCGTGATCCTTTTCCTCCATTTAATGACATGAAGATCAAAGGTGACACTCAATTATCCATTGGTCTAAAAATGGTCAACTTCAGAAATCAGGAATATCTGGAATCAACAGACAAGATACAAATGTTTTTTTTTGCAAATTTGACTACCTCAGTGAACAGTTATTTTCGATTCGATTCCTAGGATCATTCAATCCGTGTGTCATCATCAAGTGGCTTCAGTGTGGAGCCCTGGAATGATGAAGGGGACTCAGAAAGGGAACTCTCCTCGGTGCCTGTTATGCAATAGGTAATTTCCTACAAAAGACACTTTACAAAGTTCAGGTCATTTCTTTCAGTTTTAATATTGGTTACTTACTATAAGGAGTGTTTCTGGGTTCTGGATAAGGGACTATACCGTTCAGTGTAGGGCAGGTATTGCAAAATAAGAAATGATGAGTTGCTGAGGGGGGTTAATATGTAAGGGGAGGTGGGTCATTCCATAGGATTACTTTTCAAAGAGAAAAAAAAAAATATGTATTGAATGCAAATTGGGAAAATGTCTTGCACAAATTGTGGCTCTGCTGAGTTTCCTGTTGTTTGTCGCTGGTGCGAACCCTCCACTTCCGTTCTCTTCCCTGTTCTGTCTCTCTTTGCTTATTTCTCTCTGAAAATCATCTTCACTTGAGCAATCATGGAAATAAGTGAATGTAAAAGTTTTCTTACCCATATATACCTTTTCTTACCTCTTTTTTCTTTTGCAAAACTGGAGTAATTTCACCCCCCCCCCCCCTTTTTCAGTATCCGGTATTCATTTTCTTTGCAGATGAGAAAGGGGGTTTTTCATTCTGAAAAATAATAATGATTCTTGTGTTCACTCATCTTCATTACCATCATCCCTCATCGTTTGATGGGACGTTTGAGAGAGAGAGAGAGGAAAAGGGGTGGCGGGGGTGGGGTGGATGAGAGAGCCACAAGACACATTGCATTATTATTTTCATTGTGTTTTTTATATATACATTATATTATCCCACGCCCACAACAATCTCCTCCTTAACTTGTGTCTATGTAAGCGTGCAAATTATTCATTTTTAAAGGGGGAGGAGGGCCAGGATACAGCAAAACTGACCGGAAGTTCCTTCTCACGTTTATTTTTTTTTTTTAAATTTTAAGGTGTTTTAAGAATTACTTAAGAAATAAAAACTGACCACAAGTTTTTTTTTTCGTTTATGTGTATATTAATTAGATTTTTGTGTCTCGCCTAAAAATGTATTAATTTAAATTCTGAATGAATTTATTGATAAGTAGGCTAAAGGGGGGGAGATCTGGTTAATTTTATGCTGAATTTTATGGTCCTCGTCGATCATTTCCATTTTACAAAAAAAAAAAATGACTTGATTTGACTCCCACGACTAACCCCACCAACTAAACCCTCCTGATTTTTCTCCCTAATTTTTTTGTTGCCTTCTAAATTGTTGTCCGACCCTGTTCTTTTTTTTTTTTCCAAAAGCCTATCCTAAAAAATGTCCTCGCCCACTTTTTTTTTTTGTTATCGCCCTCCACTTTTTATGAATGACCTACAAATTTCATTCATTGAAACCACTCGAGACTTTTGGTGTTGATGTTGTAATATATGCGTGGGCAATGTAGATTTTATTTTACTACTACATACAGATAGATAGAAAGAGAGACAACCGATAATACATAATATCTCTTAATATTATCTCTCGATAATGTTAGCACTTCTTATTTAAAAAAAAAATGTCGGTCACATTTTGACGTCAACTATTATTTAAAATATAATATAATGTCCAGTGGTTCACCCACTCCCTAACCCTTATATATTGAAGGGGCTACTAATAGGAGAAATAGGGTGGAGAACATTTTTTATTACTTGTATATTAATGTAGCAAATGTTTTTTTCTTTCCATTGTGTAATATGGAAAAAGGCAAGGCAAATATGTTGCTTAATGATGTATGAGATGACATTTGCATTATTTATTATTATTATTCGTCGTATTAAGTTTCAACTTTTAAAAAAGAGTTGAGCAACAACCCATATTGTTGACTATTGTTAAATAGTGACAGTGATCTGAACACCTGTCGAATAATTATATATAATTATACTTATATACTTGCCTCGCCATAAGATGAAGTTTATGACGTCAAAAATTTGTCATTTTTGAAAACGTTTGATATCAATTTTCAATGTCACATTCTAAATTTTTTTGTCAACCCCCGTGACGTCACAACCTGCCTCTTACGTTGGGACAGATATATGTATTATGAGGGGATTGGTTTTACCCCAACTATAAAAAGTGTAGAAAAATACCAAAGGTAAAAAAAGTGAAATATTTCAAAACAAAAATAAAAATACAGGGTCCTTATTTATATTAAAAAAAAGTGCATCTGAGATTTTAAAAAAATACGATCCTATTGAAGAAAATAGAAAAAAGGTCCGATTTCATTTTTTAAACAACAATTTGATTGTTGAAAATAAGAAAGTCAGCGGGGATTTTTTGAGGGAGAATCGAATAAGATACTAACAGAGGCTTCAAATTTCTTTCAAGTTGGAAGGCGACACATTTATCATGTTAATTTACTTGACATTTCCAGTTTTTGATTAAGTTATACATATATATTGGACTTCATGTTGAGGAAAAGGGCGGAATATATGTTTTTTAAAAAGTTATCATTCATTTTTTTGTTGATGTTTTATTTGTAAATGTTTTTTATATATTTTAAAACTGTAATTTCATTGTGAATTTTCTGAGATGGAACTTGATGATGATACTGAAAGAAAGAAAAAGAGTCAAGGCCCTTTTAAACGCCCTTGTTTACTTAAAATATCCATCCAAACCACCAAAACCACCACCGGTCAGATTTGAATATGAAAAAGAAGCTTGTGATGTCAAAGGGTTTGACGAAAAATTTAAGCTTGTGTCATTTTGAATAATAAAAAGGGGTAATAAGAAAATTATGAGAGAACTCCTTTTGTTTAAAATGTTGTAAACGTTTGAAAACATTTCTTTTCTATCCGCCTAAATTTTACGTCAACCCCTCTGACGTCACAAGCGTCTTTTTATGATGAGAGGCAAGTATATTATCAATTAGTAAAAAAAAAAAGGAGTGTTGAATGGGATGGGGATTTCGGTGGAGGTGTGAGAGGGATGATGATGGAAGTTAAGGTGTCAGTGTCCCATACAAAGTTGGTTTTAATATTGTTCAACTAAAAAAAAAATGCAAGTACACGTTTTTGTTCTGTGTAAAATGAATATAATATTCTTTGATTTTTTGTTGTTGTTTTTGGACGACCTCGGGCCACCCCCCGCCCGCTACCTTCATTTTTCTCTCTCGGATTTCTTCCTCCTCAAGTACGTTTAGTGCAGATTCTTGAGGAGGACATAATGCCACACCTCCACCTTTGTGACCCCTACCACCCCCAACTTCTATTGTGTTAAAAATTAACCCTTGGTTGTTGCATTGAATTTGAGGGAGTGGGTGGAAGATTGTTTGTTGTTGGGAGTCAGGTGAGGTCGGCAGCCTTGTCAAAGGCCCTTTTTTTCAATTACAAAACTTTGTTTGGTTTAGTTTCAAATTGACACCAACCCACCCACCATCACCACCTCACCTGTCATTTTTTTTACCATCCCTCAAAATAAAGTCACTTGTGTAAACATTAGATCTTCCCTAATCTCATAACAACAACAAAAAACCCCTCTTATAAAGAACTCTGATCGGTTTTGTTTTTTCAATGCTGTATCTTTGTTTCAATCGTTTCTTTTTTAAATAATACAAAATACACTTTGCACCATTGTCTTGTGTGTTTCGCCCATAATATGTGGTATTATAACGCCCTTTTTTCTCCCCGATATATTTTAAGGTAAGACTGGTGCACACCAACCAAACACCCATTCACCCACAATTGGTTTCAGAAGGCATTGAATGTCACAACATGTATAAATAGAATATGAAATGTGTTTTTTACACACACAGAAGAAACACACCCTTACATAATTTCTATACATTTTTCTTATTAACTGCAACAAATATTTATTAGCTCCGTGTATTTTTTTGTTTAGTTTTTTTTAGTTATAAACGTGGTGTTCTTAATGATTGCTAAGTCAAAGGTAGTGCTAAACTCAGAAACTTTTTAGACGGAAAGTCTCATGTAAAAGTTGATGAGCTTAGCACTAGCTTTGACTTTGCAATCATTAAGAACACCACGACCCTTAGAAATCGTTCAATGAAAGGTCAATCAATACATTTACATTAAATTAAAATTCTTATATTCCTGATGACACATTCGAAACGGAATGGCCATTTGTCGTTTTTGTTGAGCATTGAACCAAGGTGAGAGCGAGCCAATCAGAGTGATAATTTGATCAAAAATGCGACACATAACTGAAAGCCCTTTGGTTTCATTTTATGTTGCCTAATGAAGGATACAAGGGTCTCACTAATACACTATGATGAAATTCCATGCAAATGACCTTAGTGTATTTTTAAAAATAAACATGTGTCCCCGCATAAAGATCCACAATAATTGTGGGGCTTTATGCGGTGACACGTGACTTTCTGTTGTTAATTCCTTCAGAAAACATCTCATTTTATTATTTTTTAACCAGAATTTTCGCGATGTTCTCTTAAAAAGGAACTGGCAAAATTGAAGATCTAATTATATGAAAGTTTTCCAGATTTTTTTTATGATTAATTTAATTAGTCTTAGATCTAGTTTGAATGCTTTTTATCGGCCCAATTGTGTTGAAGAAAATCTAAGCTTATTTACTGCAATCAAGCAAGAATATGGGGGTAAGTTTAGAAATGGCATTGCAGGTATTAAAAATCGGAAACTTTTTTATTTTGTTGTTGTTGTTGCTGTGGATGATTGAAATTAGAGGAGGCCCAATTAAAGAGTCCGTGCCATAATCATCATTAACTAAACAAAAAAGATTCAATCAAGTGATATGTTTAAAAACACATTTTCTTTTGATGAATAAAAGTAATGGATGGATGAATGAATATCTTGAAATTCAGACTTAGATTATGTATTCAGTAGAAAAATCTCAACGGATATCCGGTGTAATAGCCTATAAAGAAAAAAGACAAAGAGGGAAGGAGGGGAAGGGTATATAAAGAAAAGCCACTGGACCCATAATATAAGGGAAGGGAAGTAAAAAAAAAAGGGGGGGGGGTCTTATGGGTTCGTTCCAAGATGGTTTTCAACCTTCATTCATAGGATGGAGGTGTGGAAATGAGAGCCAAATATAGAAAACCATGTAGAACACAATGACTCAATTTCCATTTTTAACTGTTCGCAACAGAAGAAATTCAACAACTTATGATAACACAAGTACATTCATTCATTATACCACATTTACCATAATTAGAATGCGCAAAAAAGGTGTAAAGAAAATCTTTGTTTTAAATCTTTTGTTTTTTTAAAAAAATCTCATCAAGAAGTTAAAAATTATTTTTTTTTAAATTAACAAAATTTAAAATAATTCATTTAATCAATGCTTTATTTTAAATTATAATTAGTAATTACAATAACCTAAAAAAATTATAATAAAACTAATCAAACTTATAAGATTTTAATATATTTTGTAATTTGGACAAATGCAATAATTATTTAAATATATGCAATAATTAATTATAAACAATACAAATCCCTAGTTAATCAAGTATTTATATTTTTAAAAATATGCTTTTTATGACAATTTGAAATTCCTTTTTACACTAAACATTGGCTTTAGTAGAATTTTATTTTAGAAAAACGAAACTGAAGTCTTTTTCACAAATTTTTTTTTATAATTTTTTTAAGTTAATTTATTTTGAAGATGACAACTTTATTTAGCCCGCCACAAAGTTCGTTCCATCTCCAGGCCTAATAAAGTAATATAGGTGGGGCGGGCGGTGTTTCTTTACCCATCCTACTTTAAATTGGAGGAGGCCTAATAAAATAGGTAGCTGTCCCATTTAATGAGGTTCTCTTCAGTTCTTGTCATAATCTTGACCCTTTTGTTCAAAAGTGCTAACAATTGTATTTGCACTTTCTTGAGAAAAAAAAAATGATTTTAAAAAGAACTTTTATTTACTCATTTGCAAAAGACTCGTTAGTGAAATTAAATTAATTGGTTAGAATGAATCACGTGATATTACCCCCACCCCAAAAACCTTTTTCACTCCTTTTTTTCGATACAGAAAAAAAAAAGTTGCTACTGGACAAGTTTTAGTTTAACGACCGCAGTTAAGTTTAAAACGGGTGTCAGGTGACCATATAGGAGTCACAAGCAGGTCCACCCCTTTCCCCACCTTCTTACTATTCATTCCCCCCTCCCTCGTTCACTCTTATGTTTGCCAATCTAAGGTGGCGCCCTCTCTTGAAAAAATAATACTTGCCTGAGTCGACCTTGCTTTAGGGAAGGACAATAGCCTTTCTTTCACTCACCCGTCGTCGTCATCATCATCATCATCCCCTTCCCCGTCTTATGTAAACCTCTCTCTCTCTCTCTCTCTCTCTCTCTCTCTCGTCCATTTTGAACATTTTGCAAATGTGCACAAGAGTAAACATTGTTTTTTTTTGTTATTCTTGTCTGTCTGTGTTAAGTTTCAGGTGTGTCCACACTTAAAATTGCCACTCTATCATCAATAATAAAACATGCTAGAATTTCTTGTTTTTTTTTCAAAATTTAATTTATTTTTCAAAATAAATGGCAAGTGTGAAGATTGATGAGAGATTTGTTTTCAGTGGTTTCCAAACGTTATTTGTTCACGGCACGGTATTTTTGAACGGATAATTCACAACACACCTAAGCAAAATTCATGGCATACTAAGTGGGCCACAGCATACTTTTTGAAAACTAAAATTAATAAGTTAAAATTATCATTACAACTTATGAGACATTTATCAATTAAAAAAAGGTTATTTCGTAAATATAATAGGAAAGTTTTATTTTGACATTTTCCAATGGAATAAAAAAATTATTAGAAAATATTAAATTATATTAACAAATTTCAATGTAACATTAACAATTTTGCGGCACTAATTGCACACACTTTGGGAACCACTGAATTGTACTCTATGGTCTGTTGTTATGTTAAAGGTCAGGAAATCTGACTGATGAGTCATGATTCACACATAGAAATACTGTACATATAGTTCGATTGTTGACTTCTCCGCAAACTACCTTAATAATTGGGAAAGGGGGGGGTGTTATTATGGACGGCCATTAATAAGTAGGGGGTGGGGGCATTCTATGACGTTATCGTTCGTTCACTTTTGTTTAGAAACACACTTGTTTACATTTATTTTTTTCTGTATAGAAAGAGATAATGTCTCCCTTTCACTCTTTTCTGTTTAATTCTTCCCAATTGGTTGCATAAGTAAATACAGCAGTTGGCAACCACTCAATGCAAACAGTTGTAGTTATATGGAGGCCAGATTGTGTTCACCTGGACACACATTTGTGCCAAGGTATGCAAATAAGACTTTTTTTTTGCTACTTGCACGTCAAAGATACAAAAACTTCTCTTTATGACTAGGTGATTTCACCTTATATGCAAATGACATATGAAAGGGGGCGCGGGGTTGCTAGTTTATTGTATGAAAAATATCTGAATGAAATATCCAAGAATGTTGAAATAAAATTTTGAAGAGATTTTTTGTATTGGTCATTTTCAACGAGTTGATAAATAAAACAAGTTTACCAAAAGCATCTTCAGGTATTACATAAAGTAATTAAAGTTTGTAGTTCATTTTGACGTTGGAAGAGACACTTTATGAAATTATCTCAAGAAGTTAAATGAGTTTTTTTTAAAAAAAAACACAAACTGACAGTTGGAATAAATTTTCGTTTTCTACTATTATAGGTTCAGGTTACACTCATTAAAAAGTAACTGCTAATTACTAATAACAACTTGTAAGTTTATATATCAAGAGTAGAGAGCGATGAGAAAAATACATTTGTGTGTTCAATTCTTTCTTATCAATTAGCTTTTTATGATAATTTTATTCTGGTATTTAAAAAAATACTTTTTACTTCTTCTTCTGAATAGTAAAATTAGAGTTTAGGTTGGAGTAAAAGGGGGATTACAATTTACTATGTGAATCTACGATTATAATTTCAGTTGTGAATGAATATTAATTAAGAAACTGAAGACAAAATACGCACATAAACAGTGAATGACAAAATACTTGGTATTTAAAAAAAAAAAGAATTATTTAAAAGAGATGAAACAAAAAAACTTCAATGAGCTATCTCCCCTTCAAGTAACTGGTTATTTGTTTACAAATAGAAAAATAATTATCCTGTCATTCTTGTAGCAAAAGTGATTTGCATAATAAGATTGTCTCTTATTTTAATTCAGTTTCTTTTGGGGAAGGACACTTTTGGTAGATATTTTCAAGGAAGGGAAGAGGAGAGGCCTCTAAAGTCCCTCTGTTAAGAGGCGTTGTTGTATATTTGAAATAATTAGGTAAAAAAATAGTAGGAAGTTGACATTTGGTTGCAAATGTACTTTATTCTACCTATCATTATCATCTTCACAGTTGTGTGTAGTTAGTTACACTATGATTCACTATTATGTCAAACACAATCATTTTGACAAAACATTATTTATGATGAGAATGATGATAGGATATCGCATATGTGTATATTGAGAAAACATTGAGACGTTATTGATATCATCATTTCGTGGCTTGTGAATTTATTTCCGTTGTCTCATCTGTTTAAATAAATACTCCATTTTTTTTTGTCCTCGCAGTTAGGTACTTCGTTCACACCACTTCAGAAAGAAAAATTAAAACGCAGTTCTCTGAATTTACTTAATGATTAAAAACTATCATATCGACACATTTTAGTCATTTTGACATGAAAACAAGGTTAATCAAGTTAAGATAGTTTAGGAACAGTTGATTTTCGAAACCTTTAATTATTCTGTCCCAGAAGAACGGGAACGATAAGTCAGAGGATGGGGTTAATACAACTGTAACAACATGGCTAAATATTTAGGATTGGGCCTATAGGACGATGGTAACATTCATTTAGATATTACAGACAGGTTCAATATAGGTTGGCATAAGTGGAGACAGGCTTGTGGGATATTATGTGACAGGAGAATGATAAGACTATCAGAGGGATTGTAGGGGTAGCAAGCATAGTAGAAAAGATGCAGGAAAATAGGTAGATTTGAATCAGGACCTGGGAACATGGCGGTAAAATGGGATATGGGAGCATGTGGGGTCTCTTGAGAGTTTATCACAATATTGAAAGGAGTGGAGATATTAGAACCCATAACACAGTCCCTGCACGCATCTTACTGGAAAATGTACAGGAAATGATGATAATAAGTTGATAACTGTAGATTTGTTCAGTATTATGGTGGCTCAAGAGCCAATTTCTATTGAATTTCAATAAATTGTTATTTTTCAAGAAATATATTACATTAATTTCAATATTCATTTAATTCTCTTAATTAAATATTTGTGTAAATTAATATTAAATTATTAAAATATGAAAAACATTATGATTTTTGTTTTAAAAGTAAACTCCTGGCAAAAAATAAAATTCAAGAGTTATTAATAAATACTTGAGAGAGTGGTGTGTATATTTATGGGGTAGTAAAATTTATGTGAAGTTTCCTGTAAGCTTACAATTGGTTTAACTTTAGCTTCAATTCAGGATATTCTTTTAATAGTTGTGATTTTTTTTATTTTCAAACATCTGAATAAGGCAATTATGATTGGTATTGCCTATAAAGATCTGGTTATCATTAAAAAGTTGAATATTCTGCAACAAAATAGATGAATTCATGTATATTTACTACAGGAAATGTCTATCACACACAACATAACTAACACATGTTATAGACAGACCTCTCTATACATATATACACACAAAACACTTGAATTTACTACTCAATTTAGTGATATACACAGTACACATACTGACAAGGTAACATCTTCTGCCTGAGTTTGTCATTACGGAAAAGTCATTAAGACTGTCAAATAACAGTAAATTGTCATATCTTGCACATATAACCGTATAACAGCCACACAAGCAAATTACAAAACCATTATTCTATGCCAGTCATTCCCAAAAAGCGTGATATGAGTTTTGCTAGATGTGCTGCCAAATTGTGGATGCTATATTGATTGGGTTAATATAATTTAATTAATATTTTCAAATAAATTTTAAAACATTATAAACATAAAACATTAATTTAATGTTTGACGAGTGTGTCGCAATTTCTTCAGGCAAAAATACTGTGCCATAAGCAAAAAACGTTGTGTTCTATTGCTAATTACTGTCATACGTGTATCATATCTTTATGACTTTGCATGCAGCATAATATGATAAATAGATCATAAGCCGTGCCATCACAATTTATGATTTTTTTTTTCTTTCCTGTAGTGAGGCCTCAGGGGCTTCCCGGAGGGGGGGTTGGCTCATGTAATGTAGATGATACTCTGATGACGTCATTAAAGATGTATACTAAAGAAAGACGAAAAACTTTTCTATAAAAAACTTTCAATTCTCCTTCTCACTGAATCCCGCCAAAAGGTTTTTCAGCACATAAGCAATACGATTGTTTGTTGCCCTTATCTTCTTCTTCAGTGACGCTACACAAGAACCTTCTTAGCCGCGTGATTTACATCCGGTCCAATTTGTGTTTCCTGTATTTACAAGGGGAGGAATAGAAATAGGAGGAGGAGAGAGGCTTAAAGGCTGTCAGTCAATCTATCACCCACTCATCCGTTTTTACTCTTATTTTTTTTTCTAGTAAAAATACTGAAAAACTTAAGTCCAAAAAAGTTGTATAAAATGTGCAATATATATTATTCCTTCTCTCCTTCTCCTCCAATGTCAAGTCCATAAAAAATATGCAACTTTTTTATTTTCAAGCACACAGGAAGTTCCACATAACTATTTAAAAGAATGAACTTATTAAAAAATATATATATAGCTATGATAAAATAAACAGCAACCAAAATGGAATTGTAGACTTTTTTGTACTTTAAAGTGAAAATTTCATCAATTTATGTTTAATAAATATTTCATGGAAATTTTTATTGAAATCAAAAAGTAAATAAATATATTTTTGAACATCTAGTTAAAATTTACATGCAATAATCTAATAATGTATTTTTATCAACTCGAAATGTATGCCGAGATTGTTGCAAAATGACAATAAAATCCTAAAACCAAACTAAGTATCAGTGTATTCAATTTTAGGGTCTTTTTAATGATTTTTTTTTTAGTTTTATTTAAATAAAGATTTCCATGAAGTATTGACATATAAATTGACGAAATTTCGCTTTAACCATGGCTATATAGGCCTACATAAAATGGCAAAATAATTAAATAGTATATATTTACTTCAATTTAGTAGCTTAATTGGCACAGTCCACAAATATATATAAAAAAATCAAACAACCAAAATGAAATTAAAAGTTAACTGATAGTTAAAGAGATCAAAGTTCATTTTGTGTCTCACTCGGTTTTTCTCTGTAAAAGTCTCTGATTAAGTGATTATTACCCAGGCAATGAAATTCAATCATCTGAAGCAGGTCAAGTAGGAGTGTGACCCTGGCTGTCCCCTATTCCCCACCCCCATATATATATATATATATATATATATATATATATATATATTTGCCACGTGTTAAATAGAACGACATATGTTGAGGAAATAGGCATCTGATGATGATGATGATTATTACCAACCACATGAAGAAGGCAAAACTGTGTAACAGGATGCATCTCTATTAAAAACATCCCCAATGAACCCATTTTTCAACTGTCAACCGCCCACTTTTAGAGGCCTTAACAAAGTTAACAGTATAGACCAGGCAAAACTACGATGGAATTAGGGGGGGGGAGGACGAGGGTTGCTTGAAGTTGCCAAAAAATATTAATAGATTATCATTATAAAGCACAAAAGTCAGAAATAATTAATTACCATATTAATGCTTTGTGTATTATAAGGCCTTATTATAGCAATTTAATTAGAAATGCAGCAAACTGTAAAAGATGAAAATAAAATATGAGAAAAAATATTTCAAAGTTGAATATTTTTTTCCCATTTCCAGTGTGTCCAGTAATGAAAGTAAATTTTACCTTAATTTCTTCTGTTGTTGCTTCTGTTGTAAATTACATTGAAACCCATTTTCAGATTTCAAATATTAAATAATTTCAAAACAAAGAATAAACAGTCTGTTGGAAATTATTTATTAATTACATGTGGGGTTAACCATAACTTTTCTTAAGATTCAATTATTTTTTCTTAGCATTTTCTTTAAAAAAAACTTGTCAGCCATTTTTATCTGAAATAGACAAAAACAAAAGTGACTATTGAATAAAACATGAATATAAATAAATACTTACCAATTAATTCATAAAAGTTAATTAATTCATACCTTATCCGTGCCTGCTTTTCGTCTTTACCGTATGATCCGTATCCTCTATAGGTTCCATGCTTTTTAAAAAAAATTCTTTGATTATTTTATTTATATTCAAACGAGAAAAAAAATGTGGAAAATGTGTATTTTTCTGAAAAATATTTTATTAGTTTTCGATTTTTTCTTCCAAATATATTTTCTAATATCCCACCCCACCCGTTGCCTATTTACAGGTCCAACCATCCAGTTTAGGCAAGTTAAACTTTATTCTGATGAGTGATGACCATTAAGAAATTGTAAATAAGGCAAAAGGAATTAATTATGCTTTTTGCAATCAAAAAAGCTAGTTGATGCTAATATTAATTTACCACATGTAATTCAGCTGTATTTTAATTCTAATAAATTTAATAAATTCAAAATTCTTTGACAGCAAAAAAAAAGCATAATTGTTCTTGCATTAATTATAAATTAAATTTTTGGTAGTTGATGAGATTCTTTTTTTTATGTTTTCCTAATTATTTATAAAAATACAAATGTGTGTGACACCTTCGTTCAAATATAAATAAACAAATCCCATCTCACCTTGAATTTAAAATTAATTGCATGTAACATACAAACACACAAGAAACTGGTGAAATGTTATTCTTTTCATGAATAAATATTTCACTACAAGAATTTAAAAAAAAAACATGGGTCTACACACCTAAAGAATTAAAACCAAAAAACTTCTTTTCTATTTTCTTAACACCCATCATCATCATCTATTTCTTCTTTTCTTCTGTTGTGGGCCACTTCACCACCCTTCTTTTTTTTGAGGAGTGGCTCGTTTTGTGTTAAGTTGCCCATTCCAAAATATATAAAACACCAAAACAGGGAGAGAGAGAAAGATTCATCCATCCATTCTCAGTCAGTCAGACAGTCAATGGAAATGATTTGGCCCAACCTTTATTACTGTGGTTAGACCCCTCAGTATTCAACTTCAGCCAGTACAGGGGCTGAGTGATAACTACACACACACCCAGGGTACACATTACCGTGTTCTTAGGGTTGCAGGCTCTCAAGTTGGACACCCTTCCTTAAACCTATGGTTTCAATGCACTTGTGTCTGTCTGTGCTGCTACACCCAAAAAACTACAGAACCTTGCCTTATTATGTTCTTGGCCTGCCCAAGGCGTATTACTAGACTCAAAAGAGAATTTTTTTTTGGGGGGGGGGTTTCTATAGAAAGAAATCTATGGGGCGCCCCCATCACCACCACCTACCTGAGCTCAGGTGGAAAAAAAAGTACAGAGGGGAAGATATTCTGTTGAATACAAATGATTGGAAAAGGGGGGAAAGGGGATTGGGTGGTTGAGGGAAGGGGGTCCTGGGGAGAGAGAGATCGCTTGGTGTCGTTGGACAAGGCGTGCGTCTGCATGCACAGGATTGAGTTTGGGGGAGAAAAGGGAGGGAGGGGGGTGCTCAGGGTAAAATTGTCTTTCTTTCAGTTCAAGAAAAGATTCTTTTTCAGGCACAAAACGACAATCCCAGTTTTCTCTCTTTTGAAATGCTGCTGTGTATAAGTGTTGTCAAAAGTGCCAGTTGTGTGGGTCCTGAGGGGGGAGGGGGAAGAACGCGCATAATTGGACTGCCTAAGGGGAAGGGCAGTTTGGAAAAGGGGAAGTGGTGAGTGGTGCCCCCGTTCCAGGCGCAAATAATCGATTTGCAAGTTTTTTTTATATACCTGAAGCAGGTAACAAAAAGTGTTAATAGAGAAAGTCCATTTTTTAAATGGGCAATAAAACTTCCATATTTAGAGTTAATGAAAATTATTGTCTTGGATGCAATTTCAAATTTTGCTGCACAAAAACATTCTAGAAAAGTTATACCTTTTAGCAGTATAAATTTATTAAAATATGTTTTGCATTGAGAAAGTTCAGGAAAAAAAAATAGGATTTTTATGCAATATCAAGCAAATATATTTTAATCTGTGGCCCCAAACGGGCCAATTGTAAAGTAACAATCTCGTTTAGAACAACCAACAATTGTTTTCTTTTTTCAATAAAAAAACACTTGGTTAGAGGCTAGAACTAGTTGACAACTGATAGTAACCCGACATCTAGCCTCTAACAAGCCTTTTTGATTAGAAATAGTTGCTGATTATTTCGCAATTGGCACTTCTGAACCCCACAAATAGAGAAACATGTGCATTGATACTGCATAAAAATCTGAGCCATATAACAATAACTAACTTGATTCAAATTCGTAGAGATATATTTGTAAATATACCCTAACCAAACTGGGTTTACCTTAAAAAAAAACCTAGTCATTCGTATTATATATGGTGTAAACCTGCTTTTTTTTTAAATACTCTCAACTGAAGAGAGAAATATTTGTCATTTGTCACATCAACATTAAAAGTTGGAAATATTTGTGGGAGTGAATAATTAGGAGGAGAGTTTTTCAATTTGATCTTCCCCCCCCCCCCCAAGTAATAGGATCGTGAGAAAATGATGATTTTTTAAAGATTTAATTTAAATAATTTAGCACATGAGGAGGACGACAAACAAAGTAGTAATTCATGGATGAATTACGTTTTTGCTTTTTTTTGTGTGTGTGTGCCTCCAATGCAATTTTAATGATGATTAGTTCGTTGCGTAATTGGATCTTCTTTTTCTTCTTTACTGCTTTGCTTTACATTAATATGGTAATTAATTGTAAATGACCGTATTTGACCTTTTTAAGTAAAGTGAGTTTTGGTGGATGGATGGATAGATGGATGGATAGGAGGAGAGGCTGCTTAAATTAAGATAGAGAGAAAGAAAGAGAGAAAGAAATAGTCATGAAAAACAACAACCTTCTCTCCTCCTTCACTCATTTCCTGTTCTGTTTTCTTTCATAAATTTCTCCACTTCAGATGAAGAAGAAAAAACAAGTTTAAAAAAAAGTAATGCAAAAGTTTAGAGTATTTTAAAGAAGTAACAACAGCATATATATCTTATTATGGATGGAACTTGTGTGTGTTTTTTGGCGTTTGATGAGAGCCATTCATATATGGCGTAGGCCAAACACAAACCCTAAAGTGTTGATGAACTATTTTTTTTTTTAAAAACTTGTTTTCTTCTCGACTTTTTTATAAAGTTTAAAAAATTACTAGTAAAGAACTTCATTCTCATATATATATATATATATATATATATATATATATATATATATGGTTCAAGAACCAATTATGAAGTTTAGATCAACTAACAACAATTGTTTTGTTTTTAAATCAAAAACACTGGTTAGCAAGGCTAGAATTCTAGATAACAACTTATAGTAACCACCACACATTTTTGCATATATATATATATATATATATATATATATATATATATATATATATATATATATATATATATATATATGCAAAAATGTTTCTCAATTTGTGGCCCAAATGCCTGTAATGCCCTGTGAAATAATCATCATTATCATTAGAGCAACTGCAGTTATTACTTTTTTTCTAATAAAGAGGAGGCTGTGGTTAGAAAGGCTAGATGTGTGGTGGTTACTATAAGTTGTTATCTAGAATTCTAGCCTTGCTAACCAGTGTTTTTGATTTAAAAACAAAACAATTGTTGTTAGTTGATCTAAACTTCATAATTGGTTCTTGAACCACAGATTAAGAAACATGTGCTTAATATTGCATAAAAATCCGAGCTTTTATTATACTGTATTATAGATCCCAGTATATAAAAGTTTTGTATTGAAAATTGGTTTTGAGGTTGAGCTGTATACACACACGCAAGTTGAAACTTTTTTTTAGAAACTAGAACAAGTAGGTGAATGTGCTATATATAGATGTATTTTCATGATGAATATATTTTTTTAAATATTTCTTTTAAGTGTTGAAGCAACAACAAAAAATATGTAATATTTGTGAAACTTAATAATAATTAATAATTTTTTAACAATAAATTAACATTTAATTTAATAAAAAAAAGTTACATGAATGCAAATTAAATGCCGTTTTCTTGTTTCTATGTCTACAACATCACGTCAGAAAAAAATAATTAGTCATTAGTGAAAATGTTTTCAAGAGTGAAGAGTAGTCTCCCCTTTTTACAAGTACATTAAGAAAGAGAAATCCCTGAAGAAGAAAAAAATCTCTACTTTTTAAAGGGAAAAAAAAAGAAGGTATGAAAGAAAAACGGCGTCAGAAAACCTGAAGCAATTTCCCTCGAAAGCAAACCAAGCCTGAAAAATTGAAATTTAGGGTTGAGTAGAAGAAAATGCTTTGCAAAAACCAAGAATGAAAGAAGAAAGCAGCGAAAACTTAGGGTTTGGTTTAGGCCACAACCCCAAGTGGGATGATCCTGTTTCTTGTAATCAGAAACAGGAAGTTGGCGGGACATTTTGCGTAGGATACAAAATTAGAATTTACAAACATTTTTTTTTAAAAACCTCTCGAACAGGTAATGCAAATATTGCACATATTTACAGTAAAAATAGTATTTAATTTGTAGACCAATGCTTCCACTTCCTTTTTTTTTTTTAACAATAAACATAAGTATTATTACTGATATTTATTATTTTAACAACATTATTTGAAAAAAAGGCCATTTTGTTGACACATTTCTAAGGGGGGAGGAGGGGGGGGGGGGGCAGAAAAGTGGAAATATAATTTTTGACCGGTCGTTTTATTAATACGGAGAATCAGGGGAGAGAGAGAGAGAGTGGGCGTTGTATTTTTTTATTATCTCTTATTTTGAATTGTTCCGGTTAAGCAGATGCAAGTGTATTTTTTTTTCGTAAATATTCCACCTTAACCCAAGAAAGACCATTATTTTCGGACATCATAATTATTTAGAGGCTAATTATATGCAAATAGTCAAACATATTTTTTTAGTAAATTTAAAAGTAACCTTCAGTGAGGTCAATATAAATTTCTTTTTATAAAATGAACCCATATTTTTTTTGTCTTCTTTGCTAATATATTTATCAACCACAATGTTACATTTTTTGGGGGTTGGGGTGGGGTGAGGGAAGGGTATCTTTCTTCAGAAGTTCATTTGAACTGGTCAGTTAAGTGGTCAAATGGTGTAAACGAGATGAAAAAAAGACCCAACAAGTTTTAATTGTAAGTCAACGTAATTGTCATTTTTTTTCTTATAAAGGGTGGGACATAATACAGTTATTACACACGGTCAATACAAATGTTGAATCCAACAATGTGTGTTGGTTATGATAATTTACTGTTGGACCAACTTAATGTATGTGTGGCTACGTTGATATTGTATTTCAACACATGATTCCAATGAACTGAACCGTGTTATGTCCCCACCTTAAGTGCCAGTCAATTAAATTTAAATGCGTAACAAACCTCAATCAATTTCTTTATTAATTAAATATCAGAGAGAGAGAGAGACCCACTTTCAAGAAATTCAAATCAAAATTTGTTGTAACCCATTATATGAAAAAATCCATACAGATGTATTGTATGTAAGAAAGAAAAAAACCACCTTATTTGTGTGTTTGTTGTGTGTGTTTGCATATTCATGGTTGACCCTATAGTGTTTACGGTCGTTGAATGTTGACCGCACCCTTGGAAGACGAAAAAAAAAAAAGCAGCAACCCGTTTAAAATGAATTTAAAAAAAAAATGGCAACTCCCAACAGAAAAAAAAAAGTTCTTTATACTCAATCAGTTGACGAAAATATAAAACTAATCCAACCCAAACATCATTTTCTGGGGTACTGCTTTTTTTTGTTTGCTTCTTGTTATTGTTTCTGTCATATCTCAAAAGTTTTGAGAAAAACAACATATTGTGGGTTATTTATAATCATTTCTAATGAATGAATGTCCTGTTTCGTAAATTTAGAACTGTAATAAACACACAAAAGCTGAATGAGAAGAAGGATAACAATTAAAGGCTAAAAAAGTATGTAAAGGTCATGACAAATTTTAAGGAAAAAAGAAACAACGCAAATAATATATATTTATAAAAAAAAAACCCCAGCTTCCTTCCCTCTTGTTTATTAACTTAAATTCGGTTCAGTTGATAAAGTGAATTTTTATTGATAAAAAAATGAAGATATTAAATAATAAAAAAATATACCTGGATTAATCTCTTATCAAGTCTCTCTCATGGCCACTTTAATATTTATTCCAAGAGGTCCCATAAAATGCAACTGATAATATTTGGAAAAAAAAAGGACTTGTTTTGTAAGTTTGTATTCAACTTAACATTGCTTAATGTTAATGTTGCATTTTCTGTTTAAACAGTTTAGAAATTGGTATAAATTTATTTAAAGTTCCAAATTAATTAGTTTATAAAAAAATTTGTGTATAGGCATGGTAATGTATGCCTGCGTAGGGTGAGTGGAAGCAATGGTTGTGTAGGTTGGCTGCTCCAGGGGACATGGAACAACACCTGCACACATACAATTCACCACAATACACAATCCACATTCAGCTGTAAATTCATTCATAAACTCCATAAACAAGTTGGCAGCCACCAACTCGATTTGTTAGGTCTGGCCACAATATGGGGGCGCACCTCCTCCACCCATTACCACCCTAACCAGATATGCAACATTTTCATTATTATTATTAGTGTGTGCCTGATCTCCTATTAGTGTCTGGTTTTTTTTTTCTTTTCTTCAGGCAGGCAAACGGGCACTAGGCAATCATCATCAGCCAGTCAAACCGGCTTCCCCTTGTCAAGGTCGTAGGGTTGCCAGGTTGAGCAACAACGCTACACATTTTAATCTATGACCATGTCGTTAAAAGACAAATATTTACTTAGGTCTTCTTCTTCCAATATTATAGTTATAGCTGGTACTTCTGTAGACTTACTACAATTTTATTTTTGAAAAAGGTTCATATTTGATATCTAACCAAATATGAACCTTTTTCAGTTCTCAAGAGACATATGTAGGCCTACAGGCTACAGTAGGGTCCTCCTATAGCTAAGAATAAAATTAGTATGTATTCCACTTTATTAAATTGAGTTCAATAATCATTTCTTTGCATTGCATTGTTGTAGTACAAATCTTTTGTAATTTGCTTTGTGTAACTGTTACAAAAAGGTTATGAGCAAAATAAAATGACAATTCACTGTCACAATGTTACATTTTTTTAATAAGGCCCCTGAAAATTATACCTAAAATTAAATGTCACATATTTGCTGCCATGTAGCATTTTTTAATTTTAATAATTTTATTTCTTTACCACAAGAATAAAGAAAAAAAAATGAACCATCATAGCATGAGACCCGAGATGGTAGGGGGAAGGGGGCCAACATGTTGTCATTTAATTTTAAGAGTGTACTAGGAGGAGGAGGAGGAGGGGGGCCCCAATGATGATCCTAGAAGAAGACCGGATGAGGGGGGTGGGGGAGGAGGGGGCGGTGTCACTTCGCGTGTTCTCAAGGCATGAATAACAAGCACTTCCTGTTGGAAATTTAATACATGTATCCTGTGTTTTTGGGAGTCTACAGATGGCTGCTTCTTCTTCTAGAAATCATCAAACCCAATGTGTGCAGTCAAAGAGAACTTTTAAATTCGTATTTCCATCCCCCCACCCCACCCCTATCCTCATCCTATCGTAAATATATGCTATAAGGGCTAAACAGAAAAATGGGATTATCATCATTCTCCCCAAACTCTGTCTCCTTCCCCCCCCCCTTTCTTGAAAAACGGGCTAAAAAGCGAGTCAAAATCCCCATTTTTTTCATATTTTTTTTTTTTACTTCTTCAAAAAAAAAAAAGCTGAAGCATTTTCTTTTTAAAGTTTTATCTTTAAAACATCACCAAACAAATTAAGACTTCATATTCTGCTGCGATTTTGCACGGCAGCTTTAAAAAATTACAGCTTCATGCAAATAAATCGCTGATATCAAAATTCAAGTCAGCAAGCAGCAGTTTTCCAACTCCCTTTCAAGCATTTTTTTGTTTCAGTTTGTAATATATTTTTTTTCTAAAAAAATTACATCTTCTGATGATATACATCTAAACATCCTAACAGTCCATAATGGCAAACAAAAAGTTAAAAATTATCAAATCTACAAACACAATTGGTCCACTTATTAGTACAAATGAACCAGGATGTTACAAACAAAAAAGTATTACATTTGAGTGGGAGTAAAACCGGAAAAAGATTTTTCCAGTTTGTATTGAAATGTAAATTCCTACTATGAAATTACAGAAGTTCAATTAAAGTTGTGGCAACCCATTTCTCCAGGGGTATCTCTCTCTCTCTTGTATAATTTTCATTAATCCCCTTCAAAAACAAAAAGGCCTTTTAAATCGTTCCATGGTTGCACATCCCACCAAGTATTCCCTCAAAGATCTAACAAAACATCCCTTGTTCAGTGCCCATTGCTCACCATTACCACCTGTCTTTCTCTCCTTATTCCAATTTTCACGCTCTCAAGGGATACTTCCTGTCCATTCTCACCTAAAAAGGGAGAGAGAGAAGGGGGTTTAAGGGAAAAAAGGGGGTAGGGGAGTCTTGCCTTCCGTTCGGAAACAAGAACCCACCGTCATCTATTATTCAATTAGGGGTAGTTAAATATTTCCTGTGATTAGAAGACTGCAATAGTTGTAGTAGTAGTAGTAGTCACAGACGAAAGAACACAGAAAAATGGACACAAAATGAAAACACTTCTTTTTCACTCTCGTTTTGTGCATCCATGGGTCCACTTCCGGTGACTATATTATACCTCCTCCCCCCTCCCTCCATAACTATCTTTTTAGGTATATGTTAACAGTTAAGGGAATGTGAACTTTGTGTTGGAATCAAGAGTTTGGTAGAAACATAGTAGTTACGACAAAAGTATTTTTGTCATAAACATATCTTTTAAAATATTTGTTATACCGTATACCTGGTACACACATTCACATTTTTATTTAACAATTAAACATAATAAATTCATTTATGTGTACATGTTCATTTAATTGTAAATACATTTAAGTCACTTAAACACATTAATGTGTGAAGTTTATTGTGGATGTTTGCAATGCATCATGGGACATTTGAAACTGCAAGCAAAGCAGTATTTTTAAGCAATGCCATGTGTGTACACTACATGGCATTAAATACATTTAATGTAAATACATTTTGCTGAAAGCATTTAGCTGAATGTATTTCTCCTCATGTGTCTACAAGGCATTACCTACATGTAAAAAAAAACTTAACTGCATTTAAATGCATGAACATGTTCTACAGAGCCCTGTAAAGGACAAACCAACCAAAATATGTCGAATTAAATATAGTCATTTAATATTTACGAGATTGAGTTAATATTTAAATTTGTATATTAAATTTGTGAAACAAAATGTTGATTTAGTATTTCAATTTGTTCAGAAATTAAAAGTAATAAAAATCAATTTTATCTTGTTTATATGTCCTTAACTAAACACATTTAACTTGAATGCATTTAGCTGAAACTGTAGATTTTAGTGTTATCCACCTACACACTTGATATTGCAAATCTTGTAATATAATAATAATATAATAAACATCCTTATTTTAGAAGGCAGTTAGTTAGTTATATGGTAATGAATAAATGAATGAATTTCAAAGGGAGTTGCGATAATTATTAATTTTTAAACGATAATATAAAATATAACATTTTATATATTATGTTTTAAGAAAATGAGTTTGCGTGGCGTCAAAAGTGTTTTCTTTTTTTTTTCTACTTCAAAAGAGAGAAATGATATTAAATGTGACAAGGGTCACAACTTACAGAGTCAAAACTAAATATACCATTGGACTAAATCCAAACAAATTGAAAAAAAAAGTACCAAGTTTTTAAAAACTTATATTTTTCTACATGGATCGAGTTTAACTCTTAATATTCTCTTTTTCTATGTATAAGCAAAAAAATATGTGATAGAGATTAACTGTGTTCTCAGTGTGTCTCTATAGAAGAAGTTGCTCAACTTTTTTCATTCTTTAAGTTCAACAAAGTTGAAAACAAGAGAAAGAAAATCCACACACTGACACTATAATGTATGCCAAAATGAATCTACTTTACGACTTTCTCAAAGTGTTATTGTTGTTGTTGTTGTGTTCAAAACACGTTTATTCAGCAAAGAAGAAGAAGAAGAGGAAAAAAAAAAGGCAAAAAGAAAAGAAAAACTGAAAAAGAGAATTCATTCAACAGTGTGACTTCTTCTCTTCCTTGGAGAGAAAGATATTTTAAGGTTATATAAATGGACGGCCTTCAACAACAAAAAAAACTTGCACTATTTTCAGAATCTCACTTTTTGGTTAGTTAATTAACCACTGAGTGAGTGAGTGGTCTCTCTTTGAATATTTAAAATGATTAAAAATAAGGCCCTTGGAACATACAATACCATTTTTTTTGGTTTGTTTTCGATTGCAAAATGAAGTTTGCAGATGAATTGGACTTCATGATTGCAATGTATTTGGTATGGAAAAGATTCGAAGTGGCACGTCACAACCAGACTTCTTTTGCAATCAAAATCAACCACCAAAAGTGAGTCTATGTGTTCCAACCTTAAGTCTCAGTTTTTAGCATAATAGTACCATCGTGCCAAGTGTGTGTGACCACTCGAACTAACATTGGGCAACCTCTTATTTGTCTATTAGGTGGTCAAGAGAACAGTTTCCGTGACATAGTGGGCCTAGGGATGAGCTCCCCCCACTCCCTCTTTCACCTCCAAACTTGTATCCTTTTTTGCCCCCCCCCCCCCCACCCTCTCTCTCTCTCTCTCTTTTTGCTTTCTTTCTAATTTCTATAGTAAATGCTGCAGCACGTCTCTCGGTCAAAAGTGTGGAGGATATGCGCCCAAAAATATACAAGCACACAACGTGGACAATCAATATTTTGTTTGCAATATGCAGCTATAGCTCCCCCAACCCTCCTTTACATTTTCTGATCTTTTCAATTTTCATTCAAGTTGCTTTTTTACCCTCTCTTCAATTGAATGTCATGAAAGAACAATCCTGAGGATTATAGGAAATCGGACAACAAAGTTCTAGAACTGATTTTTTTTATCGCTATTGTGACAAGAGAACTGGAGCGATTTTTTTGTTCACTAATTGGTGATGCACTTAGTTCCGTTTTGTAATTTTAGTGTCTAGTTTTTCTGTAAGAATAATTGTTTAATTTGATTTTGAAGATGAAACATATGAATTGGCAATTATTGAAAGAAAGGGAATGTCATCAAGTGTTGTTGGTTTATCTTTCCATTTCTAACCACAACATGATCCCAATTGAAATTGCTATGTTTTGCATACAAGTTTGTGGTTGCAATTAACAAACGTCTTTGATTTTTCATGTATTCTAGGCACTTTATTGTCATATCTTTTACAGACTGCAAAGATGAGTAAAATGTATAGAAACTTTAAAAGTAGGGCAAATAATTGTACACAAACCTTCAGTATACTAAGAGACCTACAGTAAATAAAACCCATGGGTTTTTTTTTTGCAAAAACTCAGATCAGGGCCTAATGGACAAGGAGTTGGTTGTAATGGGCTGGACCTAAACATTTTTTTAAAATAAAATGTAGGTCCTAGTACTGACTACTAAGCCATAGACCCCCATTAAAAAGGGAGGGGGGGAAGCTTGTCTAAAAGCATGGTACCATATATCCCTCCTTATCTGAAACATGGCAACTCAAATAGAATATATATTTGAAAACGCCCAATTCTTGGTATAGATGCTCACCTGGACACTCCCCCCTCTCCCTCCAAATATTCACCCATTTAGGTTCTTGTATTACAACAAAAGATCTGACGTCGAAAAGGGTGAGCAAAAAAAAAAAAAAAAGATTTGAAAATGTTCAGTAACAGAATGAGTGATTGGACAAATGCTCCCTGATCATATAACTACTACTATAACTGAACAGTTTAACTAAAGGGGGGCATAGATTATAACAAGTCCCCTGGGTACGTGTATGTGACCAACAATTTCAAGGGAAAAGAGATGATGATGATGATTCACCACCACCACCCACCCTATCTTCTCCCTACATTTCCCCCCTGACATCGTAAATCAATGTGCCAACATTTTCCACCTGTCCACCAGAGACAATCGATGTGGTTGTGGTGTCCAAAAAAGCGGTCTAGCTAGAGGGGATTAATTTAACTGTTGCCGCCATTAAAATAAAGTAATTAGAACTGCCGCCTAAAATAAATAAAGCACGACCACTATCAATGATTTCATTTTTACTTCCCCTTTGATTTTGGTATTGTTTTTTCTTCTTTTTGCACCCCTTGGGTACCATAAAACTTAGTTTTTCTTCTAACATTTAGAATAACCAATTTTCAATTTCCTGCCAATTCTTAAGACTTTTATAAAATAAAATAAAATACTTTCAAAAGTCCTGATAGTTCCCCTTTTTCCTTTTCTTCTATTTTAATCCTTTAATCTTTCTTTTTCTTGTATTTTTGTATTTTTATATTTTATTGGGAATATCATTTTTTAAGGTTATTAACCCATTGACTGCTGACCCACTTAGGTCAGCTATATAAGGTCTGGGTTTCTTGACAAAAAAACACAGTTGTAACAAAATTTGAAACTGAAAGACTGTTGAAATAAAAGTACAATATATTAAACATTTTTTGCTCAACTTAATCATTTTCTCTGCCATCAAAGAACAAGGTGAAGAATAAGGAAGAAAGTCGCGATCTTTTTATCAACAAATATTACAGGTCTAAACCAAAACAAAAAATAGCAAATTGAGAAAAAGTCGTGCTTATTCAACCAAAGAAACCTGAAAAAATCACCACATTTGGCGCAGTCGACAGGATGGCCCGAGAAAATCAAGAGCTGGCAAGAATGTTTGCCATGATGTCAATCGACCTTCCAGAATTTAGTGGAGACTTCGATGAAGATCCTCTTCAATGGCTTTCAACATTTGAAAGAAAAACACGAATGCTCAGTGATGAACAAAAACTCAAACAGGTAAAATACTGTTTTGAGCGAACTCCAAAATACTGGTTCGAAGACGATGTCGAACCTGGACTGAATGAAAAGAGTGCCTGGGAGGACTTCAAATCAGCATTTTTAAGAAAGTTTGTTGACAAAGAAAAAAGACAAATTGCTAGAGACAAGCTGAGAAAGATGCACTACGACCCAGAAGAAACTAGAATCTCAAACTTCATCACAGACTACAAACACTGGTATCTGATTCAACATCCCGGTGCACGTGAAGATGACATGGTTCCGGACTTATTTGATCGACTACCAGCATCATTACAAAGCAGAATGCAAGTGGCTATCTCTATTAGCGAAGTGCACACATTAAGAGACTTTCTCCGATATGCGGAAAGAGCGGAAGAATCCCTGGCCACTGAACGTAAAGCAAGTAGAAACCTGTTTGCTGCAGCAACTTGTAAAGATCGAGAAGAGACCAAGCTCATCCTTGAAGAACTCAAAGCTTTGCGAAATGAAGTGGAGCAACTGAAGCAACTTCACGATGGGACAAAACAAGGAACTCGGCGAAACAAACAATGTTACAAGTGCAAGGGTGAGTGGCCTGTTTGTGGGTGTACTTCAAAGTGCCGAAACTGTTCAGGAGATTGGCCAGCATGTGGGTGCAGGCGGTCAACCGAAAAGGTGCAACAGAAGACTGACTCGGGAAACTAAACCAGGCGTTGGGCAACCAAAAAACCCCAACGCCTGATTTGAACTATGTTACCTTTCAATTTGACCACTGTGATGACTCCTTAATCACCATCCCGATCATTATAAACAATATTAAGGCTAAAGCAGTGATCGATACTGGAGCCAAGGGAAGTTTCATCTTGGCTAAAACCGCAACTAAAATGAAATTGGACATTGACAAAACACAAAAAGTATTTGTCACCGCCTTTAACAAAACCATCAGTTCGTCACTCGGAACAGTACGCGTACCCGTACATCTAGGTGGAGAGGCCGAGCAACGGATGGCAAATTTGATAGTACTGGAGGATGCCCCCAGTGAAATAGTGCTGGGAAGAGATTTTCTGAATGGCACAGCAGTCCTGAACTTCGTAAAAGGTCGTACAGATTTCTATTATGCCGGGATAGCCGAAACCAAGATGAAAAAAGAGGGAGATCAAACTGAAAACATTTTGAAGAGGTCTCAAAACAAAAAATTAATCGAGGCCCCAAAATGTAACATAATATCCCAAAATAAATGGCAACTAAATATGGAGGATTTCGAACTCGGATCTGAACCAGATGAAAAATTGAATGAAATCATCTTCAGAAACGGCGAAGTTTTCAAAATTTACCAAAAGCATGAAAAATACATCGAGGGTGTACGGCACGAAATCAACACTGGAAATCACGGTCCTATCAAAGAACGGATGAGGCCAATGTGTCAGGAAGACCAGGAAGAGATTCGGGAACAAGTCAAAGCACTATGCGAGCGAGGTATAATCCAACCATCAAAATCCCCATGGGCATTTGCAACTGTGTTGGTATCCAAGAAAGATGGAACTCGTCGCTTATGCGTGGACTATCGGCAATTGAACCAGAGGACTGTGAAGGACAGCTACCCACTACCCCGGATAGACAGCTTACTTCGAAAACTGGGTGGAAAAAAGGTTTTCAGCACTTTAGATGCCAAAGACGGATTCTTTCACATCAAAATTGCAGAATGTGATGTTCATAAAACAGCTTTTGTGACACCTGACGGGTTGTATGAATATGTCTACCAACCTTTTGGCCTCACGAATGGTCCAGCAATATATCAAAGAGCTATGGACAATCTGTTAAAAGATTTTGAACAATTTTGTGCAGTGTATATCGATGACATTGTTATCTTCAGCAACTCTCTTGAGGAACACTATGCACATCTCGATTCTGTTCTGCAAACCTTAAAAGAGGGCAATATCACTCTTAAGGCAAGTAAATGCAGATTTATTAGAAAATCAGTCCAAATTTTGGGTCACATAGTGGACGAAGCGGGAATCAAGCCTTGTCCAATAAAAATTGAGAAGATAGTAAACTTCCCAGTTCCCCAAAACAAGAAAGAACTTCAAAGTTTCCTCGGAATTATCGCTTACGTAGCAAAATTCTTACCAGGAGCAGCTGCAGTCACCTCAGATCTTAGGGAACTCACGAAAAAGAAGGCAAAATTTATTTGGGAGGAAAAACATCAAACAGCTTTTGAAACCTCTAAAGAAAAACTGCAGATGGTCAACAGATTGGCTTTTGATGATCCTACCAAGCAAAAAATAATCAATCTAGAATCTGATGATGTCACCATTGCAGCTACACTATACCAAGAGAAAGAAAAAGAACGGGAACTGCTAGACTGTAAAAGTAGACGACTGAGTGACACAGAACGAGGGTATTCGACCATTGAAAAAGAAACACTTGCTCTGCAATTAGGAATCACAAAATTTCGACCCTTCCTCAGATCTGAAGTGATTGTCAAAACCTCTAAAGCACATTTCAAAGGTGCTGTAGAAAAACATCGACCTCCACCACGCATCGAACGTATTTTGATGGAAATTCGAGATGTTGACTTCAGCATTGAGATGACAAAGGCGGGGTACAATCTGGTGGTAGAAGAAGTAGCTGCAAGCGAAAGGGAAGAAAATTTTGACTTCACTATTGCAACAGTCTACATTGATGGAGCCTGCATTAATAATGGTCAGCCAGAGTCAAAAGGGTCCTATGGAATATGGTGGGGTGTCAACCACCCACTCAATACCAGTGGAGTTCTCTGCCAAGGAGCTTCAAACCAACGTGCGGAACTTACAGCAGGGATCGAGGCCCTAAAAATCGCCCAAAAGAATAATATCAACAAAATTCGAATCGTAACAGATAGTTTATACACCTACAAGTCTCAGACCGAGTGGATGTCACGTTGGGAGATGAAAGGGTGGCAAAACAGTAAAGGAAAGACTATTGCCAATTTGGATCTACACACAGAGCTGTCTCGTCTCAGTCAGGGTATCAATGTCATCTGGAAGCACGTACCAGGGCACCGTGGTATCCAAGGGAATGAAGAAGCAGATAAATTGGCAAAGGAAGCTCTGGGGTGCCCCATCAGTTTTAACTCCATAACGTTCATAGACATTGTCAAGGATCAACGAGAGGACCCAACTGTGGCAGCCCTGACCTCGGCCCTTCAATCAGGGAAAACCCGAAAGTTTGTTATAGAAAATGACATCTTATATCGTTTAAAAGATGGCGAAAAGTTGGTGGTGCTGCCAAAATCACTCCAGGAGACAGTCATGCACTTTTACCATGACAATGCCTACCGTGGTGGTCACTTCGGAATTGAAAAAACCTATAGCAGCATTCGGCGACAATTTTGGTGGAAATCTCTCAAAACTAACCTCATCCAGTACATTGCCTCTTGCCATCAATGCCAAATACATAAACCTCCAGCAGGAAAACCCCTTGGAAATTTACAACCAATCCAGGCAAGCCGTCCCATGCAACGTATTGGCATTGACTTCGTAGGCCCCCTACCCGAGACACCTAGAGGAAACACGATGATTGTTGTGTGCACTGATTACTTCACCAAATGGGCCATTACGAAAGCACTGGAAAACACAACCGCTCATACTACGGCGAAGTTTTTACTGGAGGATGTCATATGTCAACATGGGTTACCAGCTGAACTTTTATCGGATCAAGGGCCCCAATTTCGATCTAAACTACTAGAAGAATTTCTACAATTATTAGAAGTCCGGAAAAGCCAAACCAGCCCATATCATCCACAATGTAACGGTCTCACAGAAAGGTTAAATGGAACACTAATAAGGACCCTAAAAAAGTATGTGGACCAGAACCAAAAAAATTGGGATGTTCTATTACCAATGGTAACCGCGGCCTACAATAATAGTCCCCAATCGACCACAGGTTACTCACCCTTCGAGATGTCACATGGAAGAATACCAGATGTATTTGTAACCACACCTAACGAAACTTCTGAGCCGACTTCTGCTTATGTTCAACAGCTAAAACAACGGATCCAAGACCTCACTGCTAAAGTAACTAGAAATATTGAAAAGGCACAAAAGAAGCAAAAGTTGGAATATGATCAACGCCACCAGATGAAGTTATTCAACGTGGGTGACCAGGTACTAGTTTATCGGGACATTCACAAGGCAGGACTGGCCCGAAAGTTTGAACCCAAGTATTTCGGACCCTACATCATCAAATCGATCCTCCATGATGGCAAGAACTATGGAGTGCAAATAGGGGATCACATTAAAGTGATTTCTGTTTCCAACTTGAAACTGTATCATGCCAGACCAATCCAAACAAACATCACTCATGAAGAAACAAAAAAGGAAACTAATGGTTACAGGAAATTTCTGGCTTATCTGCCTTTATTGCAGTCGGTTAATAATGAAGTCAATTTCGACCAAGGAAAAGAAATACCATGTGAACAGCCAACAACAGTAACAAAACCCCCCGATTCACCCAATAACACAGATGGAGCTGTCAGTAAGCGGATCTTAGATGAGGAGCCATTATCTGAAGACGAACCTCAAGCAAGTACCAGCCAACCACCAAAAACCATAACGACTGATACTGGGTATTCTTGTCCTACTTGTATGAAGGTTTTTCAGTATCCTTCGGGACTTCAACGTCATATGCTGGTTCACACTGGGGAGGAACCCTTTGCTTGTAAGAAATGCGGTCGGAAATTTAAGAAAGCTGAGAGGTGTAGACAACATGAAAATGTTGATCATTCCCTGGGTTTCTACTGCACTGAATGTCAGTGGTTTTTCCGCACTACAAGGGAGCTCCACCACCATCAGAGAAATCGGCATGGACACCTCGACGACAAGTCGGATGAATCCTCCATCGTCGACGGCGAATGTGGTGTCCAAAAAAGCGGTCTAGCTAGAGGGGATTAATTTAACTGTTGCCGCCATTAAAATAAAGTAATTAGAACTGCCGCCTAAAATAAATAAAGCACGACCACTATCAATGATTTCATTTTTACTTCCCCTTTGATTTTGGTATTGTTTTTTCTTCTTTTTGCACCCCTTGGGTACCATAAAACTTAGTTTTTCTTCTAACATTTAGAATAACCAATTTTCAATTTCCTGCCAATTCTTAAGACTTTTATAAAATAAAATAAAATACTTTCAAAAGTCCTGATAGTTCCCCTTTTTCCTTTTCTTCTATTTTAATCCTTTAATCTTTCTTTTTCTTGTATTTTTGTATTTTTATATTTTATTGGGAATATCATTTTTTAAGGTTATTAACCCATTGACTGCTGACCCACTTAGGTCAGCTATATAAGGTCTGGGTTTCTTGACAAAAAAACACAGTTGTAACAAAATTTGAAACTGAAAGACTGTTGAAATAAAAGTACAATATATTAAACATTTTTTGCTCAACTTAATCATTTTCTCTGCCATCAAAGAACAAGGTGAAGAATAAGGAAGAAAGTCGCGATCTTTTTATCAACAAATATTACAGGTCTAAACCAAAACAAAAAATAGCAAATTGAGAAAAAGTCGTGCTTATTCAACCAAAGAAACCTGAAAAAATCACCACATGGTCAACCTCTCTCTCTCTCTCTCTTTCTCCCTTGTCCACTCTCTCTCTCTACATATGACGTGGATATTTCAGTAACATATGGCCCAACTGCTACTACTTGAATATAAGGACATCATCATCATCATCCAGAAAAAAAATAATAAATAAATCCATTTTCAGAACCCCGGGGGAGGATTTTCTTCTTACTTCTTAATATATGAGCAAAAACCCCTCTTTCAATTCTCTATGTTAGCTCATCAATTATGATGGCGTTTTCTCGCCAGGTGTAAAAAAACCTAGTCACAATCAAAGATGTGATTGTAACAAATAGTAAAAAGATGTGTTTGAGACCTTTCTTTTTATTTTTCAAAGAATGAAAAGGGGAGATGAAATACGAAAAAAATAATCAGTAATAAGAATGAAGTTTGAAATAAATCTACAAGTTCTGTCGTTTTTTTTTTTGAGGGGAGAGAAGAAAATAGGAGAATTTTTATTTCAGATAAATAAATATGAAATAGGTGTTTAAAAAAAATCCTTTTTATAACTACGAGAGATAAATATTAACTAAAAAGAATCGTTGCTGCTGACAAGGTCAGTCAATGTCGTTAAAATTATTCCTTGTTGTACATATTTATTACATTATATATTTACACAACCGTTTTTTTTTTAAACTACTGTTATGTATGTAGGCCTATGGTACTTTTAATAAGAGGGAGAAAAAAAACGTCCAAGAAGAGTTTGTGCAAATTAAACAACACTTGATGTTGTGAGTGTGTAATCAATCTACGCATACATTTGATAAAAATGTAAGCAGCCTATGGCAATGTGTTTTTTCTCTCTTCAGATTGTCCTTCTAGTATGGATGATGATAATGTAATTCCCTTTCTTTAATTGGATGAGGGGGGGGGCTCCTCTATTTCTTGATTCATATTTTAACATCCCGAATAATTTCATTATTACCTAAATATATTACAGTGTGACATATAAGTCAAGTGTCAAATGTCCTGAAGTGTTTCTTGTTTAAATTTTCTAAATTATTTAAAAAAAACACTTCTAAATTAAAATTGACACCCTGGAGAAGTAAAATAATTTTATGTGTTGTATTTCATCGTGAAAAACTGAAAAAAACTCAAAATTCAGAAATTTTGGTGATTAGACTAACAGAATAATGAAATAAGCTGATATAAAAAACAAAAGTTTTTTCTTCAGTTTTATATTATTATTGTGTCGTCATCCTGAAAATTATCAATTTAATTAAATATAAAATTACAAAATTTAGTTAAACGAGTTTTTCTTTCTTTCTCAATTTGATTTCTGTGTCATACACACACATTGTATATTAAAAATGACCAAGTGTTGTTGTTATAAGTCAAGATTTGTAATTTATAACAACGTTTTTTTTTCAACCCTTTCTGTTTTTACTAATTTCTCGAGGTTTTTTTTTAAAAAAAAAAAATAAGTTTTAAGATGTGATTCAAGTGGGAAGAAAATATTCTTAGTTATTTTGTTCTAACAGACAAAACACGTTAAAAGGCGTTTCCTAAAAAAAATAGAGGGGATTGGAGAGAGAAATAAATAATAAGGAGGGGGGGGGGGGGGAACGGTGGACTCGAGGCGAAACAAGATTCGGGTCCATTCTCTCTCTCTCTCTCTCTCTCTCTCTCTCTGTGTGCTAAGAATCGATTAAATAACTGAAAATTTATTCTTGAGATACTTTTTTTCTCTCTTTCTCTCTCTTGAGGTATAAGGGGTATTTTTTTGTATTTCTTCGTTCAAAAAAATACAACAAACTAAAAAAACTTTAAGAGATAGGAGAGAAAAAGTAACACATTAAAAAAAAAAAACATCTAACAAGATATTTTTCGTTTTTCCAGTCAGTCGTTTTAGGCCCTGTTTCCATTTGACTAAAACGAGGCTGAAAATGGGGTTTTTAAAGATGAAAAACACCCCCAAGTTAAATAATTTTAGTTTTAAAATTTGGTTTTCAATTTTTAAGGGTGACTTTAGTCGCTAGCCATTTTTAAAAAAAAATTCTTTTTTTTTAGTTTGGATCAGATTTATTTTAGATTTCCTTTAATTATTCATTGTTTCATATAATGTGATTGCAATTTTAACTATAGTTATTTTTGTACCTCAAGATAACACAATTTCAATGTAAATATTAACGAGAAACAGTAATTTCTGGTTTAGTGTTGTAAAGTCAGGAACGACACTGTTTCCAATGGTATACCCATATTTGTTTGCCTACAGCATTTGCAAGTTGGACACTTGTACGTTTGCAGTTGGTTGAACCAGACTGTTGTGTCCAACATTGGTTCAAACATTATAAACGTTTGACGCTGGAGGAAAAAGAAACCGTTGGACGCTCGGCATCGGACATTCGTCCAGTGTTGCAAGACATTCTATGCATAGTGTGTTTCAAGGAAGGACAATAGGAATTTTTCTAACTATAATTGACCTAACATAATTATAAACCAAATAGGTGGTGGTGGGGGGCGGGACGTATTGTGACTCTCTCATATCGAGAATTCCTTTTCTATTAATAGTGCCCCTGTAAATTAGTTAATTTTAAAATAGTAAAAATGTGACCATTTTTACTTCTCCAATTGAAATTTTCACACAAGTTTAATGTAATTTTTCGTCAAGTTGTAAACAGGGCCTCAAGAGAAAGAGAAGACTGAAAAATCTCCATCTTCACCAAGTTTGAAAATGGAGAAGAAACGAAAAAAGAAATGGAAGAAAACGGGAGTTTATTGGCACCAAGAGAAAAGAGAGAGAAAAATGCAAACATCTGGCAACAGCTTTTTTCCCTTCTTTGAAACAAAAAAAAAAGGGATAGAAAAAGTCAAAAGATAAGTTTAAAAGATTTTTAAAGCAAAATCCCCCCACCCCCTACTACTACTACTACTACTACTCCCCCCCCCCTTCAAAAAATTCAAAATTTATGATTAAAATTGCTAATCATTTTAATCAGTGGTTGCTACTAGTTAAGGAAATTGAGACCTGACATAATCTGATTACTTGATTAGACAAAATAAAAAGGGTGAGGGGAGGAGGCAATAAATATACCAAACACAACAAAAGTATTATTTTTTTTCATTTCAAGGCCTTTTTTTATAGAAAAAAAAAGTTGTTTCTCTTTCATTTTGAAATAAATATTAGTGAATATGGAAATTAGATTTCACTGTTTTGTTTTTTCTCTCTGTTCGTTCAATATTTTCATTTTTCTACAGATTTTGTTTTTATTCTAATGACGTCTGCTGTTATAACACATTCAATCGATTATTTAACCCTTTGATAACTTATCCACCCATCCCCCCCCCCTAAATCCCATGTTTACAAAATGTACTGAGGTTTGTGCCGCATTTATAGTTGGCAATATTTCACCAATGACGTCATTCACATATTCGTATTCAGTTGATTTTCGAATTCTGATTATTTTATCTTTCAGCTGAAAAAAATTAAGAGAAACTTTGAAAAGTGTTTTAGAAACTAGAAGAGTAAGTGTCAATCACTTATTATCTTTCAAAATAAGCTTTTAAGAAGACAATATTTCTAAATTTTTGGTCTAAAAAAAGTGATTGAGCTACCCGTCTAGTTTTTTAAAACATTTTCTAGTTTCTCTTTTAAAATCCGACAAACACACATATAGAAAAATAAATATATAATTAATTGGCAACAAAATATACAAATTTACTCATTTTATTTTAAGAAATGATGACCAGCGAGCGAGCGAATATAATAATAATTATTAATAATTAACTATACACATTTCAAAATTCAATTAATTAAATCTGTTGTTGCAATTGGCGATCTTTTAATATCTTTTTTTTAATGTTTCAAGGAGGAGGAGAAATAAAGGGAATTGGGGGGGGGGGGAAGATGCCATTAATTACATGTAATATTATATATAATATAACTAATAATAATAATTAGCTGTTCGATTTTTTTATTTACTAATTAATTAATTTATTTTTTTTTTTGCAACAAAATTGACCAATTTTCTTTTTTTTTTAAAAAAGAACAAAAAACAACAGAGAAAACGACTAAACCCTAAAAAAATGATAATAAGCTAATTAATTATCAAATAGAATATTTACAAATTGTTTTATTTTTTACTATCCGGGGGCCCATCAGGAAACAAAAGACAAAAAAAAACTTATTTTCAAAAAAAAAAACGACTTTTTTCTTCTTTCTCGTATTTTTTTTTTAATTAATTACAAAAAACAAAAATGAAAATAATTAAATTGGATATTCGATTTATTTTTAATAATTAAAAAATATATATATATAATATTTATAAATGTATTCCTGAGGGGCCCTTCGATGACTTAGAAAATCACCCACCATATTAACAGAACAACAACAACAACAAAAAAAGAGAACATTTTTAGATATTCTTTCAATTAGTAGCCGATTAGCCTCAATGCAAGGAGCTTTAAGCATATTCTTTTTTCAACGCACCTTTGGCGCAACTTATATAACAACTTCACATCCTTATTAAACTAAATCATTACACTTATGAGACACGGTCTGCAGACAGGGGTCTTGTAAGACAAAACTGAACACTTAATATGACAAGAGAGCTTGTTTGCAGGAGACCGCGTCTCATAGCGTAAAGTTAGCTTAAGCTTGGAGGAAGAAGAGGAGGCTAGCAGCTAATAATGGAAACAATATCCAAATTTTCCCAATTTTTTTTTACGAAGATAAACAAAATTTTTCATATATTTTTTTTTGTTTTTTTCTTCTTTGAATTATTTCTTTTGACTTACATCAATCGTCAGAACCGAACTGAACCGAAACGGATCCAGAAAAAAATAAAACCTCGAAAAACGAATTTTAAAAAAGAAAAGAAAAACCCACAAAAACGAATACTTTTCTTTTTTGAATTCGTTTTACAAATCGATTCATTTTTTTTTCTCTTGTCCCCTCTCTTGCGTTACGCTGCGTTGCGTGTCCCTCCTTAGTAACTAGATGACACACCCGACACTTAACAAACACGCGCACGTGAACACATGCCACACAATTGACGACAACACGTGACAAAAGAGGGGAGGGGGGAAACGAAAAATAACGAAAATTCGTTTTGCGATTTTTTTTTTCCTTTTCATCTTTTCGTTCGTTTTTTCTTATCAGTCGATCTGTGCGTCCAACAACCGTTTGCTTTTACCACTTCGCACCGGTTCCAACTTGTTATTACGTTGCCTTGCATCCTGTTGCGTTAACGCCTTCCTCGCTGCCGCCGTTCCACCACCACCACCTTTAGTAGATGTCGGTGTTGACGACGCGTTAACGTTACGTTTGACGCATCGGCATCCGTGACTATGATACTTTGTATAACAAAGTTCGCACACTCTAAGGCATCCTCTAAGAGGCCAATAACAAAGGAGACACGGCATTAGAGTGGACAATATTGCGATACAAGCGAAACGCGAACATCGCCTGTGCGTACCACAAGCGCAAGGTCGATCCGCACAACTGACGTCGTCGTCCATTTCGCAATCCTTAGCGCAATGATAAAATAATCCTTTGACGCAACACATACACGAACACGTTTCAACGAATGTCTCAGCCGAACACTGATATTTATTACCGCATATCCAAGTGGCCGGTAAAGGACGCGGTTTACGACACGCGTCGCACTTACAACGTTTGCACTCGTGACAGATGATGGACTGCTCTTCGTGCGCGTCCGTCGCAGCTTCTCCTCCTCCTCCTCCTCCCCCCACCACCAGCCCCATTCCCGCCGTTTGGGAACCCTCTTTAATGTTGTTCAGTGGGTCCTTTTTGTTGAAAGACGCACCGATTAACATTCGATTACTACTACTACCGGTCAAAGGTTGAGTCGTAATGGGTATACTTAAATGAGTATTATTACTAGAAGAGGAGGAAGAAGACGTGGGCGAAGAAATCCTTTGTTGATGATGATGATGATGGGCTCCAACAATAGAGGACGGGCCCGAAACGGCGCGATGAACACCGGCTAAGTTCGTGTGGGGCAAACAAGGACTAATCCGACCGGAAACGTCTAATTTACCGTTCCCTTTGCTCGCAATCGGCAGAATTGGGAGCTGGTGATGATGATGATTATTTGAAGAATGATTATGAAGATGATGATGATGATGTTGTTGTTGTTGCAGGAGGGGATGTGGTATTACCGTTGGCCTCAATGGAGTTTCGATATATTCGTTTCGTACCCGGTCAATACCGGGCCTGGGTTGAGCCAACGTTATAACATCTCCTCGATCAAAATGATTCGTCGTCGTCGTCGTTGGAAACATCGACGATGATGACGCCGTTGAAAGAGTAGCGATTGTGGGAAGGGGCAACGGCGATGGATTTCGCGTTGTTGTTCCGATGGGCACCGCCGTTCCCGGTAAACGGTGAAATCGAGTTGAACCTCCACCATTATGTGCCATGTGTGGCGGGGAAAATTACAAAAACACAACAGAAAATGGGGGAGGAAAAGCCGAATAAGCAAGGGGGAATAAAAAAAACCCAAATCCTAGATGAAACCCATTCACGGGTACTTTATCTCAAAAGTTACGGTAAAACATGATGATGATCCATCCATGAACACAGCACACAAACAGGGGAAGGGAAATCCCGTAAGTTCCACAAAAGATAGGGGCTAATAGGATAAGGGTTTGAAAAAGAGCAGAAAATTAGAGAGCGCTCTTTTTCACTCAAGAGTTAATCCTGTCGTCTGCAAAACTAGAAATTCAAGAATCAAACAAAAATATTATGAGCGATTTTCTTCATTGAGTTTCCACAGTGACCAGAATAGAAAGAGCGGAAAGAGAGCGGATTTTGTTTTCTAACAAGCAAATTATAAATATAAAAAGTAGTTTTCCGCTGTCTATGCGCTCAACTACATAAAACTATTCCATCTGTCGCATTTTCTCAGTAATATTTTTTTTTAATATTAAGACCCAATTTTTACTGAAATAAGCCGAGAATTGACATTTAAGAGACGACGACCAGTTTTAGGGTCATGCTTCATTGCGACGTCACTTTTAATGTAAGAAAGGGGGAAGGGAGTTAGGGGATTTCCCACCCTCTCAATCGATATATAGCCAGGAATATAATGCGGTGGTGGTGGTGACGTTTTTATGAATGGAAATGTGGCTGCTTTTTTTTAATGAATGAATGAATGAATGGAAACCCTCAAAACCAAGGCTAAGCTTAAAACCGCTCATCAAAAAAGTAACTATTAGCCTCCCTTTCTTTAATATTAAGATCTAAATGAAATCTTTATTGTGAATTATCAATTGATTTAGGGATTGAAACAAGAATATTAAAAAAATCGGATCTCAATTTTTTTTAATATCCTTTTTTTTTTATTTAAAATATTTGTAAAAATGTTAGAATGAAATAAAATTGATATAAAATTTTATTTGTCAACAGTTAAAAAAATAAGTAAATAAAAAATATGATAGAAGTTTAAAAAAAAAGTAGAAGCAAATGAATGAGTCCAAATATGGAAGTTGGTAGGTAATATGAGACTAAAAATGTGACCTCCCGCAAGACTTCCGGCCAGCGCCATTCCCATTATAAGAAAAAAAGGGGGGGAGGGAAAGAGAAAAGAGGGTAGGAGACCTGACAGATAAAAAAAAAAGAGCGGAAAAGAGCTCACTTTGAACGACCATTCATAATAAAATAAAAACAATCCTCCTCATTTTAGCGCCGGTCTAATTTTATTATTTACTCTCTCGCCTCCATTTTCTATTTGTTTTGACATCGAAAAAATATAAAATATTCTCATATATATTAAATAAAAATCTCTTTATTAATTTATAAAAAAATATTTCTCTACGTAATTTATGTGTATTAATAATATATTCTCCATGTTTTTTCTATCTACGGCAAAAGTGCGATTGCCTATATATTCCTATATATAAAGAACACGACTACGACGACCGATGACGTAGAAACTAAATAAAGCCACGCCATTGGTTAATTACAGGGCCGTATATTAGACATTGTTCATTGTAATGAATGGAAAACTAGTGGCGGCTTGATGTTGTTACTGTTGCTATAATTGTATGAATGGATGAAAGATAGGCCTAGTTAACGTAATTATCGAACGGCTGGCCTAAATTAGCAAAAGGGACTAAAAAGCAAAAACGACGGTTGGATATGAAATAAATTGAAAATTCCTACTGTTTCTAAATAGCATATTGAAGAGAAGATTTTTTTTTTAAAATAAGATCTTTTAGCATAGTATTTGGCTATCATCCCTTACTATGTGGGGCTAAGAAGGGGCCTTTTAATAAGGGGCCCCTAAGATTCTCAATCAAAAGAAGGGCCGCAACTAACAAATAACCATTTCCTTTCCCGTTCGCACCCGCCCGTCCTCCCTCCTCTCCCGTCACCCGTTTTCCTACGGCTTCTATTGCTCCTCTTCTTCTTCTTCTCTCTTTCCGTACCATATCGTGGTCAAATTAATCCAATTTTTAGCTTTCTTTTCACATGAAGAATACTTTCACAAACTCACCAAACACTTCCTTTGATTTGTTCTTCAAACTTTGATAGCGTAATTGTCACCTAAACAAGAATAAAAAAAAGATACGCAACTTCTTGGTAATATAAGGTTTTTTCAAAAACACAACATCAAACGACAACAATTTTCCACCATGAATGAAACCGAACGAACTCGGTGAAGGATTGGACGATAAAAAAAAATCCACAGCGAATGGCTAAACTTACACTGGAGAAACTAGTCGAAAATAAACATGAACGCCATCTATTGGTCATAAATATAAACTTAAATATCGATGACGATTTTTTTATTATCGATAATTAATCGGTTGTGATTCTGATGCAATATCGATTTATTACCTGTACCGAATTTTTAATTATTGAATTATAAAATTATGATTTTAATTAGTGTTTTTTTTTCGTATTTATTTTGGTTATTCTTTTGTTTAGCAGCCTCTAAGCTAAGCCAGTGAAGTTGTTTAGGTTGTGCCGATCGAAAGCGCGAAATTCGAGAATATGATAATCAGACTCCTGTGTTTTACGCTAAGTAGCTCCTAGTCGGAAAAATTTCCATCATTTTAAGTTTTAATTAAAACAAAAATATGTAATTGTAGTTAATTACTGATGCGGTAATTATTACATATACATGTATTTTAATACTTCATTAGCACTCAATATACGATAATATCGATAAAGTATCGATCGTAAACTAATCGATATATGAACCTCAATGCTCCCAAGTGTGCAATGAGCTGTCGCACTTTTTTTTTGTACTATCCAATTTCGAGGGTCGTTCACAAAGTATACACTAGTTATATTTGTTTTAATATATTAATTTTTGTCTTATTTCTAGTTTATAAGTGAGAGATGCCAGAAACTAATTAACCTCATGTCAAAGGTAAGTCATAAAAGCATAAATTATTTTATTTTTATTTGTTAGTTGAATTCTTTATTATGAATTTATTTGCGCTTTATCCTTAATAAGCGATAAGTTGATAACTACAAACTAAATGGTAAAATACCCTAATGAGAGAAAACTTGACCTTGTGCTCAGCATAAACTTCGTTTGGTAATATTGGCGATTTTATCGAAAAGTCTCAATTTCCCGCCATTATGAGTGCGTGTATAACTTGCCTGTATTTGAGGCTATTTTTGTTTATAAATAAAAAAACGCCAATATTTCCATACGTATGCGTTTCTAAACGAAGCCAAATCAAAAATAAAACTTAGAATTTGAACCCTCTAAACAAGAACCCCATCAATAGTTGCTCTGATTTCGAATAGCGTACTATATGAGGCGGAAAGTGTTGTAAAAGAGAGGTTAAAATTAGAGCAGCACACGGCTGAAAATCCAGTCAAACAAATATCCAGTCCTACTTGGAAAAGCCTTACGAGAGTTCAAAGTGTGTTGCTACACATTTTCTTTTCTTGAATTTGTGCCTAAAATGATGCTTAAAATAAATAAGTTTAAAATTATATGATGCAAGACTTTTTTATAGGCAGTCTATGGATAACATTAAGCAACATTTTACGATATACAGCTGTAAATATAGTAAAACTTTTACAAGAAGAGTTTAAGCACATGGCTTTTCAAATTTCAACGCCCAAAGTTACGAAAAAAACAAACTAAAAAAGATATTTTCTTTTTCTTAAGAGGGGAGTAGGGAGGGTTTTTGACAATAGGAGATGGAGAGAGAGAGAGAGAGAGAGAGAGGAAGGGAGAGAGATTAGGAATGGGGGAGGAGAAGGAGGAGGATCTTAATCTTATCTTCAATATTAAATGCAAGGACGAAATTAAGGCACTTTTATTTATCTATTTTGTGAATGATAATTCCATTTGTGTTAGTTTGGGTGTTTTATATATATATTTATATATTACGTTGAGCTTTTTTATTATTATTATATTTATTATCGATTATTATTTCTGGTGCTATTCGTCCTTGATAGTAATTTACTCTTGTGTTGAAGCTCTTTTCTTTCTACAAACGATTCATGCCATCATCATTCATTGTTGTAAACGGGGAGATGGGAATGTGAATGATCCTTATTTTTATGAATGGGACGCACATATTACATACACGCACGCACGCACACACACACATACACACAGAAGGCGAAAATCACAACTATAGTAGACCTATATAGAATTGTAAAAAAAAGCCTATAAATGGCCCCCATTGGGGATTTATAATAAGGGGTATATATATAGGTTTCTATAGGGTGGAGTAAAGATATGGGCTTGGTCCTTTTACAACTCCAAACCCCCCCTCTCTACATGGTCACACCTACATGTACCCCCTCACCTTTTTTTCTTCCCGTTTCCCCCCCCCCTTTTTATACAAATACACACACACGCCGCAATGTCATAAACGGAAGTGATTTCGTAAATGAAACAAAACATTTTTATATTATAAAGTGTATTTTTATTACGTACGAAATAAATTTATTTACGAAATCTATTATTTTGACGTCATTTCCGGCTGATTTCGTTATATTTAACGAGAGTAATTGTTGAAATTTTATTTATGACGTCAAAAGAATGGATTTCGTAAATAAATTTCTTTCGTACGAAATTTCGCTAAGTCTCTATTATTGAATATTGATTCTGTTTTGAGAAAAAAACAGTCAAGAAGACACATAATTGGCATCACCCAATTGCGTTTTTGTTGTCTTTTTTTCTTTTCTTCCCTGAAAATATTATTAATATTGTTGGGGGGATAAATAGAGATATGTAAAGAGAACGCCGCGCCGCACCCCAATCGCATACAATATTATACACTAATACACCCACCTATATATGTGATTTTATTATAATATTATACACATTGGGGCGTCGTCCATTTAAAACAACAAATGGAACAAGAAGACAAAAGTAGACTTTAGTTCGTTTTTTTCTTTCTTCTTCTTATTATTATTTGTAAGTTTAGAAGAAAGAAAAAAAAAAAATACCTGATACCATTTATTCAGAAATTAAAAAGAAACTATTTCCACCTCTTCATTTTTGTCTTGTTTCATCCCACACATTTTTGCACCCACATTAAATAGACCCATTCAATGATATGGTCCTTACATATAGGACCATCTTAGAAGAAGAAACCTAGAAGATAACACCGGTTTCTTTATTTAACCTTCCTCCCCTTCAAATTCAAACATTTGAAATTTCTTTTATTTTTAACTGGTTTTATCAATGGTCTCTCTTAAATAAGCCCAATATTACATTATTAATTTGCCCCTTTAGGGACGGGGGGAGGGGGTACAATATAATTAAAGGGCTTTTTTCTTAATGATATTCTGCGACCAATAGGTGTACCAAAATGGCGCCTGAAACGACTTCCATATTAGTACACACCTTAACGTAATAATGTGACGCGTTGCCAAATCAATTTGCGAGTGATACATTTATCGCCATCTATTAGTAAATTCTAAAATCATGTTTAAGAGGCTACGTCGCAAAATTACTTCGAAAAATATCCACAAAGAGCGCTAGTATCGTTTTTTTTATTGAACCCATGGACCTGGTGTTAAAAAAGAAACGTTAATTTTTAAAATACACAGTCACGGCGACAATCAGTGGCGGATTTACCATTTTGCCGCCCCTAGGCAGCAACTGAAAACACATGGCCTATACTTTCTTAAAGTAATAAAGTTACTTTTGTATGCTTTTAACAATGGTAATGTCAACTGTTTTGTCGGAAGTGGTCATTCTGGCTCTTGTTACATCAATTACTCTTGCCAACCAAGTTATATTAGGCAGTTTATTGTTTTACAATACTTTTTTTGTATCCAAAACGAATTTCCCCCCAAAAAAAATTTACAATTTGCCGCCCCCAAAAAATTGCCGCCCTAGGCAGCTGCCTACTCTGCCTATTGGTAAATCCACCCCTGGCGACAATATGTTTATTTTTCATATTTAAAGTTGTCCAATTTTGATGGTTCAAAGTACAATGTGCACTTTAAATATATGTTCATCTAGTGATAGAATGACATAAATTTGGTAAGTGCGGTTCTATTTTTAAAAACTATCTCAATATCGCGAATTTTTAACTCTTTATGTTAAACTCCGTTGAGTATGCGCTCGTAAACAAAAAAAAACCCATTAAAATGTTGGTAAAAATACCTAAAAATCATTTTAAAAAACCAGAAAAAAACTCAGCACGTGCGCCAATGTATTGGCTACACTGTGGTTTACTTGCGGTTTTTTAAAATTATTTTTACGAGCATTTTAATGGATCTTTTTTTCTTATGAGGTGTAACTCAATGGAGTTTAACATAAGAGTTAAGAAATTCGCGATTTTGAAATAGTTTTTAAAAATAGAACCGCACTTACCAAATTTATGTCATTCTATCACTAGATGAACATATATTTAAAGTGCACATTGCACTCTGAACCATCAAAATTGGACAACTTTAAATATGAAAAATAAACATATTGCCGCCGTGACTGTATTTTAAAAATTAGCATTTTTTCTTTAACATAGGGTCTATGGGCTCAATAGAAAAACGATGCTTGCGCTCTTTATGGCGATTTTTCACAGTAATTTTGCGATGTAGCCTCTCACCTGTGGCATTGTATGATTATAGTTGGTTGCTATAGTTACAGTATTGACGTATAAAGGTATTAATATGATTCCACCCAAACCCTCCCCTTTCCTCATACAATAGGTAGTCATGGTAGCCACTTGGACAAACAAAATAAGAATTATAAGAGGAAGTGTTTTATAATTAGATATAGTCACCTCTGCTGTGTGTAACTTGAAGCTTGTGACGTCAGAGGGGTTCATAAAAAAAACTAAGATTGTGGATTTTTCTCTTAATAGAAAAAGTGTTAATAACGAATGAATTCAAAAAGTATCTTGTTTTAAGATAGTTTAAAATGAACAGGTGATATACAAACACTTGATTATTCTGCGTTTCAAGAGTAAAATTAAGATAAAACTAAAAAGTGTTTTAAAAACTAGAAGGGTAGCTCAAACACAATTTTCTTCTTGTTGAGCTACTCTTCTAGCTTTTAAATTACTTTCTAGTTTCTCTTAATTTTACTTTTGAAAGGCATAATAATCAAGAGTTTAAGGGGCGTTTGCACACTTTTAAAACGGCTGAGAATGTTTGTTAATTATCTCTTTTCAATCATACAAAATGATACCAGACTAGGGTTTTTTTTTAAATCAACCCCTCTGACGTCATGAGCTTCTAGATACAGTGAGGCAACTGTAGAGCGGTTGCTAGTTTTTTCTCCCAAATTTAATCAGTAAATTCAATAATAATAAAACAACACAAATTTCAATCACATTTTGTTTTTTTTAATTGAATTTCATCGAAACTTAAACTTTTAAAGATTTTACAAGTTTTAACGAACGAAATATTTAAAAGTTTTAAACACAAGCAAAAGTCTTGATTATTTAGAATTAGAACTAGCAAGATAGAGTGAGAAAAAAATAACACAAAAGGGCTGAATAGGTATCACAAAATATGCACCAAATTCTGCCCCCCCCCCCCCCCAAAAAAAATAAAAATAAAATTAAAAGATCTTTGTCCTTTTTTTATACAAAGAAACAAAAAAAAGAGTGCGATAAATATAAACATCTCATAATTAATTAATGAACTGATCTAAGTTTTGCACTGTTAGAAAAAAAAAATAATACAAACTTTACTTTCTAACATAATGAACATTTAATTAAAATTGCTGTTAGAAAGAGGCAGACGGAGGAGGACGACAGAGAGAGAGAAAGAGCAAATAATGGAGGAGGGAAGAGAGGATTGTTGAATTTCTAAGCAAAAATTTGACTGATTTTCCTTTTTTTCCCGTTTGATTATACATTTTCAGAATTAAGAATTAATAGGGATTAATAGATTGAAACGACTTTTATGTTTTCTCTCTTTTTTTCGCTCCTTTTTCTGTCTCTTTCTGAGGATCTCAGTAAAAATACATGAGTCTCTCTTGCGTGGCTCTCGTCAGTAGACTCCATTCTCTTTTCACGTGCAAATATTGTAGAACGGCACGGACGCAAATCAGAACACCTGTTTTTCAAATAGAAAACAAAAATCAAGTGTTAAATTGAATTTTTAAAGTGTTAAAAGTTTCCTTCTTGAATGTGCATCGTAGACAAATTACCGAAGGCTAAAATGAGCCACCACAGCCAGTTGTTCTCCGTGCTCACTAACTCGGTCGAGTGCTGCTTTAGTAACGAATAAAAGACAAGGAATTAACGAACAGGACCCGATAGAGAAAGAAGAGGGGAAAGAGTTAGGAAAACAACGAGTAGGAGATGGGGTGTTACCTTTACGATGAGTGTCCATTTGGCAAGGGAAAGACCGAATCCGGCCAATGCACCATAACGTCCGGCGATAGTCGGACAGAAACACATGAGCATCAGAAATCCAATCCAATTGAATAAGAACGCAACTGAATAAACACGAAATCCAAGTAAATTAGAAAATAGATAAAGGAGCTTTTTTGGTACTTACCAAAAAAAGCGCAGAGAAACATGAAATCTGTACCAAGGAGCGCATCTCCCCTTTCTAGAGCTTCTGGATCGAGCGCACTCTCCTTAAAAGGATTAGAAAACACGGGACATTAATTATAAAAAGCCGACACAAATGACGGAAGGTAATAAGTACGTGCGGCTGATGTTCCTCTTCCAATTTGAACTGCTGCACTTGATCGTACGTCGGCAGTTCGGTGGCCACCACGTAGCTCGGTGGCACGTCCGGATTGTATTTGGGAGCATCACCTGCAACGTTATTAACGGCATTCTTTATCGAAATAATGTCAAATTCCAAAGATAAATTAAATGAGCTAGTTAGTTACTCTACCACTCGGTGGTGGATGACCGTGAGACACTGGCGTTAAACCGGTGGCGGCCGATGTAGCTCCTACGAGGACAACTACGGACGAGTTCTCGGCGTTCACTTCCTCATCGTCGTCTTCGACGTACGGAGGAGGTGCCATCGGCATTCCCACTCCTCCTGCTGCTCTATTCATTGCCATGGAGTTCTCTGCGGCTGCGATGGCGTTGGTGGTTGGAGTGTTCGTTATTTCTAGACAACCGATCGGTACGACGTCTTCATCGTTAGGAAGCTGTAACACAGTTTTCACAATAGACATAGACTCAACTTGAAAAATGTCCGTTAAACGACCTTCAGACAAAACTAAATGCAAAAGAGTTTAGATGTTCTACATTAGACAATTTAGAGCCATTTCACACGAACTACTTTTGAGGAGTCGAGTTCGACTGCATAATGTGATTCACTTGTCGCCAAAAACGACCACTCCAGTCGACGTTTTTTTTTTGCAGTTCACTCAACAACAATTAGGACCACTTTCCAACCACCGCAGTCAATTCGAAAGGTTTTTTTTTTGGCGATAAGCCGACTACATTTTGCAACCGAACTCGACCACCCAAATTGGGTTGTGTGAAACGGCTCTTTCTTACTCAAGATGTATTTTATAACATCCTGGACATATGGACAATGACCGATTGATATCAATGGGAGTTTTTGAAATTGAACACTGAAAATATTCTGTATTTTATTATTATTATTACACAAGGAAAAACAGAAAAGATACGAGTGATTACAGGGTGTGCTAAAACACACCGTGTACAATGTATCCTTCCAATAGAACATGGAGGTTTACATTATATAAAATATAGAAATATTCTAAAATAATGTTGTTTTTCCTCTTGAAAAGTGGTTACAAAATATCACTTACTCGTTGGTATCGCACATTTCTGCTGTCCATAGCTCACAAAATGTGAACACAGAAATTAAAAAGAGAACAAAACCCCCCAAAAAAACGCCCAATCGATATTTGATATTCACAAACAATAATTGAAAAGAGAAAAATTAACTCGGATAAAAAACACAAATCATTATCATCATATGTAGTCAATAGAAATTGCAACCCAGCAATTAATTTTACGCTGAAAGAGAAAAAAAGAAGGAAAATATAAGACAGGTGGCGGCCTCACACACTCACTGCCTGAAAAGGCAACATTTTTTTTAGTTTCTTCCCATTTGGGCGCTCAAACGCGCCAAATTCAAAACTTAATCATCCGACGAGAGTAACAATTCTTGTTGGTGGTGGCACATTAAGCAACGTCCCTAATTTTTAAAATAAAACAAACATTGTTTAATTACTTATAATTATAGTCATCACCTGAGGTGTCACGTCCTACGGTCCTAAGCACCTGAATGAGTCCGAAACAAGAATCGCAATAAGCGTAATATTTGCAAGTGTCGCAACAATGAAACGAATCGTCTTCTTTGGCCTCGCATACGAGACACTTTCTTTTCGCCACATTGAACACTCGAAGCCAATTGAAATACCTCGGAAATGTCAGTCGGACGATCAGAAGGAAACTGTCGTCAACCTGGAACACACGAAGGTGTTATATTAATTTTGGGAGTCTAACTTAAACACTGTCTTGTGTGTTTATTACTCGAAGGGTGTTTCGAGAGGCCAATTTTCGAATTCTCTTCGTCTGATACTCGAACAAACCTTTCCTTTTTCTCAAATACTTGTTGTACAACCAGAGGACTCTCTGTTTTTCTCTCTATGGTCACCACACAAATGTTGAAATTAAAAACTGGGTGACAGGTGGACAATTTGTTGCTTACTTTGTAGTAGCACGATGCGCAAGTGATCCGTCTCAACCGAAGTCCATACGCTTCGAAACGGGCCGCCACGAAGATCAGCAGGTGTAGGACAAAAACAACGCCTGCGACAATGGGGTCGGAATAGGACGGGTGCGGGAGGCACGCTTTAAATCGAGAAACAATAAGAGAGATAACTAAAGAATCCGTGGCAAGAATTAAACCACAGTTATTTCTACGTCTCTGAGCTTTTGCGCCCTAAGCAGGTGCCTCACTCGCCTTGCCTTAGTTATGGCTCTGGCGTACTGTCAGTACCTATAAACTCACGATCTTACATTGTGTGGTCACGTTGACTTCGATAGACTGATTGCTTTCGATGTTGTCCAGGAACTGTTTCAGTTGTGTGGCCACCAGTGATTCTCCTCTAATAGTCAGGTCGACTCTGTGCTCTCCTGAATTCAAAGCGAACCCGAATTTAAAATGAGTTGTAGATTAGAAAAGGGAGCCTCTCAGTTATATTTTCTCGCCTTTGCCGTGGAAATCAACTAGAGCATGTTTTCCGATCAAGTAAAGAGCATAAGCAATCAGGTGGTCGATCAGAAATAATAGTACAATGGTCAGCAGTTGAGGGGTCATTCGAATAAAAGTTGACCACTAAATCAGAATCATGTATTAAATGTAATCTCTCGTTTCGTAGTTAGTTTTTTTTTTGCTTACGACTTTTCTTTTCTCTGTTGGAAGAAGTTTGAAGTTCGATGCACCAATCAGGTCTCTCCTCTCGATCGGATTCAACGGAAGTAGATTCATTTTGCCCTTTTAATAAATGAAACCTCGATAAAATATACCGTTCAGAATTTAAAATTAACCACGGTGGCAGGACTGTTCATTAAATACCAGCCACCCTGGAATTTGCAAAAAACGGACGGTTAAGTCACAAAACCTGTCTTTTTCTCCTCTTGTCTATTTTACAGAAATACCAAGTTACATAACGGTTGTCGAAATCTATCTTGTTTAGATAGTTCCTCTGATATTTTGCTGCACTGAATTTGAAATATTAAAAATGAGATCGGACGACACCGTAACAAACCACCTTAAACAACGGTTGTAACTTGGCAAACAAAAGCAGAAAGAGAAGAGACAACCCGTGGCTCGTAAAGGACACGATAAAGTCAAACATTTGCTTCCTGTAAGAAATCTCTTCTTCGATGGTTTCCTTCGTGTATTCCAAGCCCTCGAAATTCAACGACGCCAAATCTGTCTCGAACTTTTGAATTACATCTGATTAATTACCATGAACACAAACCATGTAATTCTTGCGTTCAATCGTTACAGCGAATTCGATGGCGACGGCGAAAGTCCGGTCGATCCGTTGTACGAATGCTAAGAGTGTAGCGTATTCTTCGTTGAATCGTTCACCGAGGTCTTGAACGTCGTCACAGAACTCTCCTGAGTCAACGGACGAATTATGACTACGCTCTCTTATAAAAGTGTCTATTAATCATCACTTAACTGATTTCAGATGGACACGATCCTTTGTACGAAACACCAACACTCTCGAAGTGAGGACGGAGTTTGTCGTCTATTTTGTTGCAAACTCTCATTGGAACCGATATCATTTCTGCATCGAATGATCGGAAAGATCAGTTATAAGAGATCACACAACAGCATCGAGACTGTACGTAGGCAGTATGTCTGAAGCCTCCTCGATAGTTTTCTCGAAGCAGTCTGCGGTTTCGCATAAGTAGTGTTTCCCCTCCTTGCATTGATCTTGTCGATGATGTCAGACATTCCAGGAATGGTTTTTAGCCTGTCTTCGACATATTCGATGCCTTCATCGTCCTACGGATCGTTTGAAACGAATGCGACAAACATTAATTGGAATAAGGAAGATGGGAACTTCCGAGTAGTCTAGTGAGTTGAACCATGAGGAACATCGGACGAAGAGCCTCTCCGAGCATCGTCACTTTGCCGTGGACGTCGTGAGATGCTACCTGTCATATTGACAAAATGTGTGTTGAGCTATTACTCGTAAACGAGGGTACAAAACGGGTTGTTTGACCAAAAGTGCCCTCATGACATCATGGACGGGATTATAGAGAAGTTCGAGATGATCGAGTGTCATATTGATGGCTATGTTGGTTGCGCATCTGAATGCTCGACCCACTTCCTCCATGTTGTTCGACATATTCTCAATAGGACCTGTTAATAGTATAAAAATTGACATAAATATAAAGATAACGTCCAGAAAATACTTTTTTTCTTCGCATATTCACTTTCTATTCTAGTTTCTAAACAAACTTTTACTTTTGTCTGGTAAAACTTTGTCAAATCGTTTGTTAGCATATGAGTTTTGAGCGATACCTGTGACCACGAGCGAAAAGGCAATGGTGGCCAATATGCCCCTTCCAGATCGACCGAAAAAGGTAGGAACAATCAAAAGCATTATGCATCTCATCTGAATGGAGAGAGCCCCTCCGATGCAGAAGCAACAACCGAAAGTGGTCAACATCAGTTGTTTGGTTCTCGGCGTCATTTTAAGTTTCCTCAAAATTACGTAATGAAAACCTTTTACATTCGAAAGAATGATAAAAACAAAAATGGAATCATAAAAGTTCGAAACTGAAATATGGCAAACGAACTGACCAACGGTGAAGAGAATTCCAATTAAGAACCCAATGAACCCTTTGATTCTTTCTTTTTCTCCAGGTTTACTCTTGTAGAGGACCTGAAAGAATCGTTTTAAGCGAGCAATCGCTACTCGCAAGAGACAAGGACAAAATTATTCAATTGTTTTTAATCAAAACGAAGAAAGGATAGAGAGACGAACCATTTAATTCGTTCTTATTCGTTCTCATATTTTCGAAAACAAAATGTAAAAATTGTGAACTAAAACAAGAGAGAAACAGAAATATCTTTGCACTGAAATTGGAACTATTCGAAATTTTAAAAAAATTGTCCCATGCTGCATGCAAATTAAAGAAAAATCGAAATTGAACAACGTGCAACAAAAGCAATTTTATTGTCGTTAAAATGATCACAATTCGTTACAAAAGAGAATGAATTAAAAAATTTCAATATCTTCTTCGTTTTAAGATATCCGGCTTCCAGTTGATCGGATAAGTTTCCTCAGTCTACCAAAGAGCAAAAACGAGGATTAAAATGAATGAAAGTTAAAAAAGAAAAAAAACATGGGTTTTCTTTTCTTACCGCAGTTTCGTCCTCCTTATAAAGTTTAATGGTCTTATCGGCTTCGGCTGTCAGAAAGCGACTTCCACTCTGATCGAAAGTACAAGCAAATATCCCAGCCTCGCTGTCGATGGAACCTGGCTGAACTGGAGCCTGTATCCTCTGGAAATTATATCCCGTCTTCCAATCCCAGAAGTGTAAAGTTCCGTTGTCACCACCGGAAACGAGAACTCCGTCTGAATTCAATCCGAGACAGTTGACAATCGCGTTGTGTCCAGACAGGTTCTGAATGAACTTTCCTTCTGGACACATCCATTGTTTGATATTATCCGGAGAACCGGACGCAAACATGTAGAGGATGGGATGAATGACGAGAGCACGGACGCTCTTCTTGTGATTCGTCAGAGTGGCCATCGATTTACCGGCCGCCAAGTCCCAGATTCGGATCGTACAGTCATGACTTCCGGTTATAACCTATTCCCACAGTTAACAAACGAACAGCGTTAACAATCGTTAAAAAAGATATTTAAACACACGTTTCGAAGCTTCGTACTTGAGGCTCGGCCGCTTGGCAGACGACGTCCGCAACCGTGTTCGTGTGGCCTGTGAACGTGTGAATGTTCGCTTTTGTTCTCATATCCCAAACCTAATAACAACCAAAAAATGATTTAAAGTAAACCAGTTCCACAAAAATCAACCCAATGCGAAAGACGAGAGATTAACCCTAGCGACTGAATCTCTTCCCGCCGTAACCAAGACGTCGATCGTCGGATGAAGTGAAATGGAGTAGATGGCACTCAAATGACCGTGATAATGTCGGATCACCTTTAAAAGTTGATCGATTCGTTAACTTAACGCATACGTATCGTTACGTTCGATCCGAGACAAACCTTATTATATTCTAGATCCCAACATTTGACTTGTTTGTCTTCTCCACACGAGAAGAGATATGGTTGTCTCGGACTCACGGCCAGACCTCGAACCGTACTGATGTGACCGGTCAGAGATAATTTCAGATTTCCACTCGCCAAGTCCCATATCTATTTAACAAAAAGAAAATGATCAGATCTGTAAAATTAAAAAAAAGAGGAGGATGAAGAAGACCTTAATGACTCTGTCTGCCGATCCTGTTGCAAACCATTGGTTTCCCGGTTCAACCGTAACACATCGAACCCAACCGAGATGACCACTGATGACCTGAAATCGATCATTTGTGTTGGAATACGAGAAAAGAAGCAGAAATCAAAAGGAATTAAAAAATACTCTGTATAGCTTCCAAGGAGGATGCCATTTTGGTTTCGGAACAGAGGCCGGTTTCCTTGGAATCAGAGCCACTTTCTGCTGAGATCCAGATAGAGACAAAGCCTGAGGAGGAAAAAAAACTAATCAAGTTTCGGATTTTGACACGCTACGAATGACATTAACCTGTGAGGAGTAAACCGAAGTTGAAGTTCTTTGCGTTCCGTCCGAGCCAACGATCATCGATTGGTCACTCGTGTCCATATTATCTCTTGGACTATTGAAGTAGAAAGGCAAAATGATTACAAGGCGAACTTTCGAAAGGTTTTCTTTAAATTATACTTTGATGATAACGGAACCAATTCCATTCCTTTGTGATGTCTATTCTCATGTCTTCCACCTTCTATATGAAAAACAAAACACACACGAGAAGAGAGTTCAAGTAAAGCTGTGTATGCATTTTTAAAGTATAGTAAACTAGAAGGACATTTAATTAGTCCCTCTATTAAATGCCTCTCTCTGTCTATACCGTGTTGATCATCATAAGGATTAGGTTCGGATTTAGTCCTCTGTTTGTTTTCTTCTACCAGATGCATCACTCCTTTGTATTCGTCCTTCGCTTTGATCGACATCTTCAGTTTGTCTCTTCGTGAGAATAAAAATAGAGAGAAATATAGAGACTAGAAGCGCCACCAGCACCCATTAATCTTAAATTAAGATATACGCCTGTTCGTCGAGGGGTGGTGGGTTCCCCTGGTCTGAAAGGAACATGTCGTGGGTCCGTTTCAGAGAGCGGAACACCAATGTGTGGACAGAATGTTTTTGAACCTCCTGAAAAAACAAACAAGACACAAATTCAATACAGAGATCGTCATAATAATTACTATGTGTGTGTGTAGCCTGCAATTGAAGCTTAAACACGCGCGCAATCTTCGCTACACGTGCCTCGATCATGTTGTTCCCTTTTTCGGCGTCGAAATTGTCAAAATCAAAGTGAAATCTAAATAAGAAAATAAACAATACTCGAATGCTCGAAAAGAACGTTCCTAAACTCACCGATCAATCGAACGTGTTATCTAATTATATTTGATTGATTGATAAACCGGTGAGTTTAAAAATGTAGCTGAAACGCATCATTAAGGGATTTATGGGGGAAAAGATAGGAACTATAAACGGAGACACTGGAACTGATACAACCGATCAATATCACAGAATAGATAATACGGTGAAATATATTATTTAATATAATTATTATCTATCATATATTATCTGTTCTTGGTACAAATATGAATGTATAAAGGTATCTCACCTCCATTTTAGATAATAACGTCCACCTCTGCTATGAATCTTTGTGAATCTTAATGAATCTCGTGTAAGATTTTCTTTTATTTTTGTCACCTTTGTTGTTATAATTATAATGGCGCTTGAAATTAAATGAATGTTATTTACTATAGTTTGTATTTATTCTAATTTTTATGTGTTGTCGTACTAAAACAAGGAATTAGAAACATATTGTAATATCTATTTGAAATTAACTGTCATTTGTATTATATTGTGTGAAGATGTTGGACCAAATAGTAAGGATGTATTTAGACGATCGAATGGAAACGTTGAGATCGGACTGTCAACGTTTTTCTCTTCAACCACTGCCACGCGTGCTTTTTCTTTGTCGCTTAATACACATTTTCATTCGTTCCAACTGAATTGATGATCTTTTGTTACAGGTTTTGTATCCGTTCGAAGTGGTTCTCAATACTTTAGAGCTTCTCGAAGAAAACGGTTTCCAAGTTGCATCTTATTTAATTGTTCAATTGGTAATGTTGTGTTTTTGATTCGTTTCATAGCTCGTTTGTGTCACTTGGTGTTGAAGGACCCTCTTAAATGCCAACATCTATTTAAAGAAGCCATTTATGAAACGATCAAACGAAACAATTGGATTCATCAGATCGAGAACATCGGCCAAGTGATGGTCACTTTGAGGGTCACTCGACTTCCTCCTCTTACTTTGTATAATTTGAGAAGAACCTCTGTCTCTTTGTGAATTTCTATATTTCATGTTTTTTTTGGTTTGTATTTGAGGTTCCAGTTAGATTCGGTGGCAGACGTTTTGAGTAGCTGTCGGATGGACGATGGGAAACCGAGGTTCCGTACGTTCAGAGGGACCGTCATCTCTCTCTCAACCCCATCCAGATACACGTAACGTCTTTCTGTCGGGTGATGGCAATCGGGGACATTAAATTCTACTTCGAATTTTAGGTTGGGAGCGACGTATTCGTGTTCAAACGCCCGATGTTCTTACAATACCGTTTTTTGGAACTGTCGGTTCACTCGGATTCACATTCCGGGAGCTCGAGAGAAGCAGACTGTTAGGTTTGGATCCTTTTTATTAAACAAACACCAGATTTGATTGTTTTTTTTTTTTATGAGAGATCATTCTGAATGTTTTAGCGATCAATTTGTATGTGTTTCTTGTGGAAATAAGTTGAAGGAGAACGTGGAAGACAGAGTTCTAGCTGGTAAATAGAAACGAATCAGTAATTTAACTATTTATTTCACTCGATTTATATTGTAACAGAGAAGGTCATAGGAGAGATAGTTCCTCTGAAGTCGATTGGACGGATGTCGGATCTGAGCGAAGGATCATTCAGAGCCCAATCGGTTCCGGTTTACTTCCGAGGTGAATCCCTAAATGAAAAGAGACGGTGAGAAGGAACGTTCGTAAAGAAATATCTTATTAATTAACAGGAGAGACGATGGTGAATGGAGTTAAGATCGGACGTAGTTACTCAATCGTTACTCTGCCCATTTCTAAGCAACCTTTAAGTTTAGAACAGAGCTCGGAAGTAGCTTTGGAAGTGAGTTTCGGCCGAACATTTTGTCCGATTTGAGTGCTATGAGTATTTATAGATCCGTTTTTTGTTGTTGAAATGTTTCATTTCAGGCCAACTATGTTGAAGAAATTACTTTTGAAAACCGAGATTATGTAAGGTGGTCTGTACTAAAAATATTAGTTTATTAAGAGTGATTAGAATTGGTTTGATGGGTGTGCAGAGAAACGAACAAGGAGCGGATTCGGTCGGATGGTTACTTTGCACCGAAATGAGCCGTCTTTTACTTGAGCTTAATATCGAGAGTCAATTTTTTTTTTAACTTTTATGATTTAATCTTGTTTTTAAGAAAACAAAACGTGACTTTTACAGATCTCGCGTATTCACCATTCATTAGACCTATTTTGATGGCTTATCATTTTGCCGGTGAGAAATCAAGGAAAAAGCAAATAGTTAAACTTTAAACTTTTTAACAATAACGATCGTTAACGAAGGTGATGTTGCACCCAGAGGATTGTTTCTCAAAGCGAAATTGGGAATTCTTTTTTGTTTGGTCAACAACTGTGGGAAAGTAAGTGACGATCGATCGAATTAAACCAAGAAACTAGAAAGTAAATCGTAAAGCGTTCGTTTTGTGTAGAATAAGAAAATAGGTTCTCTGTTGATCGTCGGTCGAGAGACGTCCGTCATCGATCATCTGTTGCGATATGGAGCCTCGTTGGCTTCGAGGTGCATCGGTCTCACGACTCACAATCAGTTGACAGTGGCCACTCGTCACGATACGTTCGGTGCCGGAGACGATCTCCTTTTCGTCGAAGCTAATCCTATCCTGTTGGCGTCGTCCGGAGTTTGTTATCTAGGAGATCTTGCGAAATTTCCAAACTCTTCCAAAAGAACTATTACAAACAGTTATTGATTTGGATATAGACACTACAGTGGGTACGATAAAGTTTTTTGTTTCACAGTTCTGGAGACGGGCACCGTGTCTGTGGATTTGTCTTCGAAGACGAAAGATTATTCAAGAACGCTTCCTCCTACGTCCATGCCAGTAGAGTGTCAGTTGTGGGCTTACGAGAGGGGATCGTCAGAATCTAGAGAGCGTTGTTTCGCGTCATCCTCCAAGACCTCTGTAAATCTTTTTGTCTTTTGTACCGTTTCAATTTTATTTGGATTGATAAGTGAAAACCGTTTAAAATGTAAAATAACGGAATATTTTTTCATGTTAAATGAATTTCTTGTAAAAGGAAAGAATTTTTAAGCTATTGTAAGCAACCAAACCGAAAATATATTTTGTGTTATCTGTTTTCGTGTTTTTTTTTACTGTATGTCTTATCTTTTTCTTTCAGAATATTGGAGGTTCTGTTCCTAAATATCTTCTAGAGTAAGTCGTTTTCGATGTTCCAATTTAACAGAAATGATGGAAGATAAATATTGTTTCTCATTTAAAAAAGTGCATTTGGACTTGTCTACTTTGCTGACTTCTCGGCTATGGACACCCGTACACACAAAGACGAAGAACTGGTCGATCATTGCTTGAACATTGCTCTGAATCGTTCTCGTTCAAATGACACGATTTTTCTACGTTATCTGGAAAAAGTTAAGAGAGGACGACTGAAAACGACATAATTATCGAATGTGAGATTTTTGTTATTTCGATAGTTCTTGAAGAACGTCAGAGATCGAGATCTTAAGTTCGAGTTCGAAGCCGAGCGCCTCATTCAGGGATATTTCGTTGCCAGTCGAAGAGTGAGGGGTTTCGATACAGGGTCATCTCCACTACCTTTGAGCGCACTGTTTTCAATGTGAGCAAGAAAAACGATTGGACTCATCATGAAATATCATTTGTGACGAATTTTTGTATCATTTCAGTACTTTTGCAGCTGAAGGACATGCAAAATTGTGCCAAAGGGAGACGGTGACGGACGATGATGCCGTTGCTGCCATCTACTTGTACGAAGAATACGTTACGTATAGTTACGGTGTGTATCGGACGGGAATTAATTATGCAACTCGTAGACGTTTATTTCAACCCGTTTCTTTTTTACAAGGACTTTCCTTACTTAACATTCAACCTAGTCCACATTCCTTGGATTCCGACGGTTGCACACAATTTAATAAAGTACTATCAATTTACGATCTTATGAGTTTTCAGTTGAGGGTCGTTTACATTTTAAAACAACCATGAGGTGAAGTTTTCTGTTTTAATTTTGAGTTAAACCGATCGTTTCAGCTTGTTTCAGACATGGAACAGTTCGGCGACTGTTTAAGACGCTACGTGAAGGATTATTCATTTGACAAGATGTCTCAAAGATCGGAAGAATGAACCAACTTTCACACAAGTTTTTGTTTTATTTGAACTTTTATAAGTTTTAATTTATGTATTTCACTAAATAACATCGAACAATATATGTTTATCAAGGTAATTAGCCTAATGATTATGCAACTTTATTTGAGTAATATTTTCGAGATTGCAATTCCATGGAACAAAAAAATATCTTTGTTACCGATAGAACTAAAAAGTAACTCTTCGTTTTCAATATTATTAAATTAACGATTTGAATATCATTTGATATCACAAACCCAACCATAATACATTAAGTAGGGCCTACAAGAGAATGAAAATGAAAGAGACGAGAAAAGAAAATGGCTGCTTTTTAATTTAGTCTTTACGAGGAACTAGATTGTTTTTCTGAGGTTGCATGAATTCGTTGACCATGTAGTCGACCAAATTATCGAGTTCTGCATCCAGAGCTGCCCAATCGCTAGAAAGGAAGAAAGTCCAAATATTATCAAACATGACTAATTTTAGAGCTGCTGTTTCTTTTTCGTATTACGTTTTCCCAGGTTCACCGCACAGTTCGGTGTAATACTTTATTTTGGGCTCCGTTCCACTCGTGCGTAAAGTGGCGACACATCCGTTCTCGAAAGTGAATGTGATCATCTCCGAAGACGAACTTGACGGCAAAATCTCCAGAGAAAAATAAAAGACTTAGATTAGATTTCAAAACAATTCGTCGGCTGCTTTCGTGCATTTCGATCGAACTCTCGAGAACGTACTGCTTTCTTATCTGGAGTGCTGCTATCGTAGCCGGTAGTGAGATCTCTAACGTCGGTAATCGCAAACGGACCACACGTCTTTGGATACTGAGTAACATAAATGACGATAGTTAAAGTTCAACTTAATCAATAATTTATTATTAATTTGTTTTAGATACGAGAAATGAGGGACTCACAGTGTTGGGACCATCGTAATTCCTTATCCTTTCGAACATGGACTTTATCGTTGGTTGACTGTAGCAGATAAAGTAAGAATTGCGACTCACGTGGTAACCGTACCTTCGTAAGTGAAAGAGAGAGAAAAAGGATTACAATTACAGCTTGTCTTTTCCTATATAAGAACTACTGCAAAAAACAGTCCAAAATATGTATAAAATACAAAATATACAACTTTTTAATTCTGATGCAAAATGCAAAGATACTTTATTCACTTTTGCATTTTAAAGCATCTTTACATTTTGTACAATTTAGATAATATCTTGCCAGAGAATTCTTTGGTTTTGAAACACAAATCTCACTCTCGATAAATTTCGTTGATCTTTTGGATTACAGTGAGACCCTTCGTCTGAAGGTAAGCCGAGAGTTCTGCAAACTTAACGGCTGCATTAATTCCATCTTTATCAAGTACAATAGTGCCGCACATAAAACCTATGAAAGATAAAAAAATAAGCGATCGATAAAAGAGAAGAAAGCGTTTTAGATTTCTAACGGTGAAGTCGTCTACTTTTATATACCTATAGCCTCTTCGAATGCGAACAAAACGGTTTTTCCACTTAATATCAACTCGTGACCTTTGTTGGCCATCCACTTGAATCCAGTAAGAGTTTCCTTCAATTTAGAAATAGAATTGATGCTGAGGCCGTTTAAGATAATAAACTTTACTTTCTGTGCCGTAACTTACGATGAAGTTAAATCCTTCTTTTTGCGCGATCGATCTGAGTATCTTGGAAGAAACGGTGCTGGAAATCATGTAAACGTCACCAACTAAAAGAGAGACGACGAGAATATTAAGAGATACGTTTTTCTCTGAACCCGCACTTTAAAGAAGAGAGTTTTCTCTCTGTAGTTATCTTTTACCGTTGGCACTTGGATTCCTCGTCCTGTAACAGTGCCACAGCCACCAACCAAGGAGGCCACCAATCTCGTTACCAGTGAAAACCTTCCATTTATCACTGATAAAATGGGAGTTATGATTATTATAGTAATAATAATTCTAATGGTTTTATGATCCCGTACTCTGATTGCTTTTCTGCAACGGCCAATCTGTCTGCGTCCGGATCGTTGGCCAAGATGATAGTGCTGCCGTTCTCGTCAGCTGTCTTCATCGAAAGATCTAATGCGCTCTTTCCTTCTTCAGGGTTAGGAAACTTGACAGTTGGAAATTCGGGATCCGGTTCAATCTGCATGGAAATTATTCGAATAAATTATAATTTATGTTTTATGAACGTTTTTCGAACTTTGGTTATTTTCTGCAGTTTCCAAAGAGTTTAAAGAAGAGACAAATAATGTTGAATTTTTAATTATTGTTTTGCCATTAGAATAATAAAATAATATAAATTCTTAACATTTTTAAAATCTTAAGAGTATTTGAATTAAAATTTTTAAAAATTTAATTTAATTAAAGATGAGTTTTTTCCAACCCTGACTTGAAATATAAAGAGAAGCCAAAACAAAAACCTGTTCTTTAACGGGAATGAACGGTGGGAGACTGCAGGCGATGAAAGCGTCGATCATGTAAGTGTAGGAGACGCCGTGCATTGGAGTGAAAGTGAACCTCAGTGGTGTCTTCTCGTTAATTTCTCTGCAAATAGAGAAGAAAAACTTAAAACTATACGTTAAATTAAATTGCGAGAGAAATTCCTTTTCTTTACTTGTAGATGACATCATCTTTTAACATTGCAAAGTAGGTGGCCATCACTTCTTTCAGAGGATCCTTACGTAGAGGGTGTCCTACGATCGCTTCCCAGTCCCAAGCTTTCGACCACGGCTCAAGATTCTTCTCGATCGCCGACTGAATTCCCTTATCATGTGGCGAAATGATCTGAAACGACAAAAGATTTCGTGAAACATACAAGGAGAATTTTATAATAAGGAGACGCCTGATGTGAAAAAACCTGCGCTCCATTAGTCCAGTACACTTTGTATCCGTTATCATCCTTAGGATTGTGAGATGCAGTAACCATGAGTCCGGCTGCTGCTCCGTACTTGACCACACCATACGGAATGAAAGGAGTTGGAACCATCTTAGAGTAGAGGTAGACCGGAATACGAAGAGCAACAAACGCAGCCGCAGCCAAATGTGCAAATCTTTGAAAACCAAATAGGAAAATTATCAATATTAGAGAGAGAGAGAGAGATAATAAAGAGAAAGAGATCGCGAAACCGTTCGCTGTTGTATCGTCCGTCGAAGCCGATGACCACACCTCTGTCTGTGGCATCCGAACAGACCGATGCCAGGTACGACGCTAGTCCCTGGCTCGTCTGAATGATGACCAAGTCGTTCATCCTGGCGTAACCTGCGGCCATCACCCCACGAAGTCCAGCAGTGCCAAAAGTCAGTCGAGACAAGAGAATCTCCTCCAGATTCTCGTAATCCTCTTTTGCCAACAGATCCTCAACCTCCTTCCTCGTACTTTCGTTCTATCATCACCATCAACATAAATATTATTTTGTTGTAATATTTAATTTTCTCTCTTTTAGCATCGTTCTGTCCAATTAATTTCATTTTAATGGTTTAGTAATTCCTACAATTTGCATGGAGAAATTTTTATGGCATATGTTAAGGTAATTTTGACAATGCATTTTTATGCAGTTTCTAGATTAAATTGTCCCTCTGGCATAGGTTTTCTTGGCTGCTTGCAGAGGAATAATTAAAATTCAGATTTAAATAATTATTTCTATAATATATTTTAATTATATTTAATTCAAATTTATTATAATATTAAATTAAACAAAATTAAATATGGGATTTCTTTATTTTGTCAAATATAGCATAATTATAATTATTGTTTATTTTTTAATATTGTAGAGATTTAATTTGACCTCCATTTGTCCTTTTAGGATTTCATCATTATATCGATGTTGGTTACAATCTTATCGATATATACAATCGTATCGATGTAAAGAAAAGTAAATCAAAATTTAAATGCTACAAATTTAAAAAAGAGTAAACACAAAATTTATGAGATTAACATCAGTTAATTTATGGTTTAAATTAAAATCTTAAGTTGTAATTTATTAATTGCGGTATAAGATTAGAACTTGGAATATCGTATCGTATAAATATCGATAAATGCCGGTTCCATTTCAATGAAAACAAAACAGGGATCGTGGTTTTTTTTTTCTTCTCATTTTTATACGGTTTTTTTCCATCATAATTTTTTGTTTTATCTTTGTAATAAAAATAAAAACAAACGATGATAATAATTATTTCTGTATAATTTATAAATATATATACCTTATCCCAGTTTAGCCATTCTCGTATCTTCTTATCGAGTTCAGGATTTCCCGAATCGACAGTTGACATTGTTTTATATTTTAAAAACTAAGATTAGAAATTAATAGATACAAGTAATATTATTAAATATCACAAGAGAAAAACAGTAAAGGAAATAGGCGTTTATGATAATGATAACAAATAGACAGATACCAATTCTGGATCAACCATTTGAAAAATCGGTCGAAAATTATCGATTTTTATAAATCGATCTTTCAAGTTGTCGATTTTTTTTTTCGCAAAAATCGAAAAATTTGATGTTTCATTCATACTTTGTTTTATTGTTTAAAATTATTAATAATCATTTGATAGTTTATTGTAATTTTATTCAATGATTAACAATAAATAACATTTTCCACGTTTTATTCAATATTTAATATTTTATACAAATATCGATCTTTTATGAATCGATAAAAATAGAAATCTCTCACTGTGAGAGAAAAAAAAAATCAGAAACATCTGTTCATAGATGGAGCCACAGTCTCCATTAGTGCTGTAATCAAAGCGAGAAACAGAAGTGAGCGAAAGAGCGTAGATTATGCAGGTATACCTTGCTCATTGTAAGAACTAGCTTGTGACGTCATTGAAATTGACGTAAAATTTAGAAGATAATTAGATAAGATAATTAGAAGATAATTTAGAAGATAATAACGAAAGAATACATGATTCCTTTTGTTTCAAGTGTAGAATCCTACTTTTATTTTATACTAAACGACAAAATTCTAAATTTTACGTTGACTCCTCTGACGTCACATGCTTCCAATTACAATGAGGGAGGTTTATCAGTGGGGATTCGATGTAGTGAAAGCAAAGCGCTATTGATGACGTCATTTTTCCCATTCATTCGTGTCACTGTGTTTGTTTCTCTTCGTGAATCGTGATTTTTTTTCGTTACTTTTCTTTCTGTAAGATGCTCGTTGGTGAAGTTCGAATCGCCGAAGACGTAGATTTCGATCGGTTAAGGAATTTGATTGATGTCGACGTCGGTTGGAATGAAGAATACCGTAATAAAGGTGTCATCGTGTGGACGAAAATTCCGAAACCGATTACAAATAACAGAGAAGACGATGAAAGTAAAGAGGATAAGAAGAAGGATTTCAAGATGATTAAGGTTGTTAATTAACGATTTCGTCATCTGTTGTTGTTGTAGTAATAATTAATTGTTTGTCACCTATAATTATAAAAGGTCCGTGCTTCTTTTGTTGACGTGAAACCTGAAGTACTTTATGACGTTCTTCACGATCCGATTTATCGAAAACTTTGGGACACTTATATGTTGGACAGTAAAGAAATTGGACATTTGAATCCGAATAACGACATCTGTTATTATGCAGGTTTAATGTGAAAGCATGAGAAAGACGAAATCATGCGTTAATCTTGTTAATTTTTTTCAGTTCAGTCTCCACCTCCGATGAAGAATCGAGACTTTGTTCTTCTCAGATCTTGGCTTCAAACACAATCTGAGTACCTGATCACCAACCATTCTGTCTTCTACGAGGTACGAATGAGCTTTTTTTATCACATTGATTGTCATATTTTAAATGTTTTCTGTTTCAGGACGTGCCTCCGAAGAAGGGGTTTGTTCGAGCCGTTTCTCATTTGACCGGTTTCGTCGTTCGTTCCGATAAAACGAACGGATGCATGATGGGATACGTCAGTCATAGCGATCCGAAAGGTACATTCAAATGCATTTTTTTTTGCAAACGTTTTCACGATTATGCTAACACAAAGTGGCAGGAACGCTTTTATTTTAAAAATCCACTTTTAAATTAATTTCAGGAATCATTTGTAACATAAAAGAATAACTGCAAGAAAGAATATTTAAAAATAAACTTTTAAATAGCAGTTTAGGTAATAAAAATAATTTTTTTAGGTTTTTAACCTACTTAGGTTTAAAGATGAAATTTGACACTATTTTGATCAGATATTGTGTTTCAAGTACCATTTTAACTGTTCTAGTTTCAAATAAATAGAGCAACCGCAATTTTTCTTCGTTTTCTCAATGAAAATGATGAGAAATGAGAAAAATGGCTTGTATTATATTTCGTTTACTCGTTTTGTGGTTTTTTTTAGGTTCTCTTCCGATTTGGTTGGTGAACAAAGTGACTCAAGTGTTTGCTCCGAAAGTGAGAATTTGATCTCTTTAGATGTAATTAACGGTGAGGTTACTGTCTTTTAATTTAGACTTTGTGTGATATTATTCTAGATGGTGAAGCGTTTGCACAAAGCGTGTCTTGGTTATGAGGATTGGAAACGAGTGAACGATCCGAAACTTAAACCGTGGCTCTTTCCAGAACAGATGACGTGTCCAAAGATCCATTTGGATCGAGTAATTAATTCATCCTCACCCTACTGTAATTAATTATATTATTTTGTTAACCAATTTATTATTTTAAAGTTCTTGAAGGAAGATTTGCACAAATCAACGGAATCGGTGGATGGCTCTTCCACTGTTGACGTTGCCGAAGAAGCTGAAGAGAACGGAACGTTTTAATCTATTCCTTTTCGATAAAAAAAGGATCTTACGGGTTTTTGTCTTCTTAATTTTAATGAATCTAAACAATTCTTAGGCAACTTCTTTTTTATATTTTAAAAAAATGGGGATTTGTTTTGAATCAAAGTTGTTAAATCGTTTGTTCTTTCGATCGAAATCCACATTTTTTAAATCACAATAATAATTTTCAGACTGTGATCGAATCATATTTTTAGACTTTTAGTCCAACGACATAATTAACTTATTTCAAATTCATTATTATTAAATTAAATTATATATATACAGTATTAAAACTTTAAAAGTTTATTATAAATATTTACTTGAAATAATTTTATTAGATGAAATTTTATTGTTAAATTTTTATAATGTGATAATTTTTAGTGCATTCAGTATTAGTGCCCTAAAAACCAATTTCCGGCCCTTCAATTTCCTCCTAATATATTTTTTATTGTTACTTTAATAACATATTTTATTGTCATTTTTTAATAACTGTTTAACATATATTTTAAATAATCAAATTAATTTGTAAATGGGACCATTGACATAACAGTTATAATAAAATAGTCAAATTAATTTATTTCGCCTGTTTTTATTTCTCTTTTTTGTAAAACCAGAATAATGAGAATAACACAGATTGAAATTGACGCTATCAGGTGAACTAACATGGCGGCCATCAGCAGAACACAAAATGGTAGTCAGTTCCGCTTTTTGGTTATGAACGTCACGTCCGGTGATTTAGGCGGGAGTCGTGTATTTCCGGTTTCTTACTGTGCGTGCAAGAACGATCATCAATTTCATCGAAGTTCGAACTGTTTTTACGTTTCATAAAGGAACAAACGCGGTATAATTTTGTGTTTTATTGTGTCGTGAATTCACGTGTCATTCGTGTTTTCAATGTAAGTCGCGTTTTTCGTTGAAGATGTGCCGTCGATAAGGACCAATTTCGGCCGGGTAAACAAAACCACTTTTTTCATACCTTTTTAAGCTCGTTTTGTATCATTTTTACAAATGTCGGGTTCGTATTTGAGCCAATAAGCATTCTAAAAGGAATTATCTATCAAATTTAATAGTTTATTTAGAAAAAAATGCCTTATTTTCATTGAAATTTCGTCGCTGTATAAAAATATTACAATCGATGACGCAATAATGTTAACTTCCATTTGTGGCCGCTGCGTGGCGCCACCTCTGTTATTATCTCATTCTATATGAACTGGATTGACGTGTGTAGGTGGAATCTGAGGATCATTAATCACGTAAGTTCCATAGACGACGCATATGAGGCTATGACACGACAACATTTTAGAGGATTTTTTTGTATTTTGATTTCTCGTTTTTTTGTTGCTTCTTTTTATTATCAAGTCAAATGTGTCTTGTTTCGTTTTGATGGAAATAAATGCACATTAATCACTTTTGTTGAAAGGGGGGGGGGGAAGGCATGAACTGAAACAGATTGGGGTGGGTTAAAAGGGGTCAAGGGGTGGGTCGTAGTAGAAGGAGAGAGAGGGGCTCAGAGAAGATGGACATAGAAATTTTTAAAAAAAAACGACCCAAATAGTTATTTTTCATTATGAATTTTTATTTACATTTTTATTTATTCATTTGATTATGTTGTGAGTGTGTGTTTTACAAACATTTTCACCTTTTTTAATTTATTACACATCAAATTTTATTTACATTTTTGAATGGAATTAAAATTGAGAGATCAACATGATTGACATTGTATTTTTAATTTTCCATTCTCATCGTTGTTTTTAAGCAAAATGTAGAGAGATGGGTGGGGCCCCCTTTCCCAGAGGCCCCTCATTTCACTGTGAGAGGTTAAGGAGACGGCAAGGGGGCCTCCTGTGTGCCCCCCTTCCCCAATAATCTCCTTGTCGGGTTATTAAATGAGCTCCATTTTTTCATCACGGTTCTTTCCATGTGTTCGCTATGAGGACAACGGAAGAAAAAAACATTTAACTTACGATTAAGTTTTATTGATGATTTTTTTTTACTAAGACATTCTGATCTGGGTCATTCACCCTTCTAGTTTTTAAAGTACGCTTCATTAAATGCTAAGTAGCATCAACGCTACTCTTGAGTTTAAAATTTCGAAAATCTTCAGTTCGCTTTTGAATGCATTCAGTTACCTTTATAATACATATTCTTATACATGGTTGGGCACTTCCTGTCCTGAAAAAGTGGAAACGTAGGAGAAATTAAGTGTTTTATTTAAAATTTCAATGTTCGATTTCGTACCAATTTCTGTTTGAAGTCGATGTTGGTTAGAATGGGACGATGATGAAGGGGCATAATGGGTCGAATGTTATTGCCCAAATGTGCTTTCGGTTGCACCTGTTCACCTTGCATCAGTCTTCTCAGTGCATACAACTGGAAAACACAAAACGAACACTTCCGTTTGTGAGTGTCACACAAAACACCACAGGTGTGTTAAAGGTACAGGCAGTTAGAAATCGGGGAGAACTTCAGTTGGCTCCGTCCTTGTTATGACGACCGGCAACTTCTAATTGGTTTATTGTGTGGTTCGACATTGAAAAGGGCGGGTGACGTCAGACTACATTACCAACCAATTAGAAGTTGCCGGTCGTCACAACAAGGGCGGAGCCAACTGAAGTTCTCTCCGATTTCTAACTACCTGTGTTAAAGGTACCTGTTGCTTCGTGACGTAGATGGGTTTGTTCATGATGACCCATGTGACACTCTCGTAACATCCGGGCATTGTGGTCGATCCTTCATACGTCATGAAGTAATCGGTGTCTGGAAGAAGGCCACGAATTGATATGTGTCTAACGGGTGACTGTTGACCTGTTTCCAAATGGATCCGATTTGCATCAATTAGTAAATCTTGCAATTAAGGCTCAAATGCGAGAAGGAAACTTGACACTTGAACTTCAACTTGAAACCTTTGAGCAGTCTTTTTTTCAAACATAGAAAAACGTAACTTGACCAATGGTGAACGACGCTTTAAGGAAGGGAGGAGCCTCTGTTCAGAGGGTTTAAGTTGAAGTGCCAAGTTTTGTTCTTGAATTCGGACCTTACTGTGATTCTCAGTGCGTTTGATTTTACCTTTGTAATGGATCCTGTTGAGGGCACTTGTGACTATTCTAAATTCGGGGTTTGGAGCATCTCCTAACTGTGATAATCATAATTATCATCATAAAGTGATAATAAACACTTGTGATTTTTTTCTCTCTGTCTCTTACCTGTATCATTAATGATATTGCGACTAATCCTTGATTATTTCGCTGAGCTTCAGACACATTTTTATACAAATCTGAATTAAAACCAAATAATTGCACCTAAAATAAATTTCAAAAGAAAAAAAAAAACCAAATGAGAAAACGTTTTATGGACGCGGTTAGGTGGTTGTTGTTGTTGTTGTGTACCTCTGCCGGAAAGGAGTAACCGTTGAGGGTGTGTTCCGATCCGAGATCGTTCCTTAACCCATAATGGATATGAATCTCTTCCAGTTGAAATTTATAAGAGAGTGGACCTCCGGTTATGTTCACTTGCTGCCGGTTATTAGGATCCACTCTGAAGATGACACTGTGACCGTTGTTACTGATGTTACCACTTATCTGACAGAAATAACAAACAATTATAATCAGATAACGAATTCTTTTTTAAAAAAATCTGTTGCAATTGAAGATGGTTTATGAACAACTAATTTTTAAACTCTTTTGATTATTCTTGTTTTTCGCGAGGAGCAAAATTTGAGCGAAACTCGATTGTATTTTAGATAAGGGTAGCTCAATCACTTTAAAACACAGGCAGTTAGAAATCGGGGAGAACTTCAGTTGGCTCCGCCCTTGTTATGACGACCGGCAACGTCTAATTGGTTTGTTGTGGGGTTCGACGTTGAAATAGACGGAGCATGTGACCTTCAGACTACATAACCAGCCAATTAGAAGTTGCCGGTCGTCATAACAAGGGCGGAGCCAACTGAAGTTCTCCCCGTTTTCTAACTGCCTGTCTTTAAAACAAGCATGTCAAACTCAAAAGACTAACACGGGCCAAATAAACAAGGTCTAAGTTTATGTGGGCCGCAAAAAAAAAAAAAAAAACTTCAATTTTTATAGAAAAGTACAGGTTTATTTCGAAAAGTACAGTTTTAAGGTACGAAATTTTTATTAAAACTTTTGTTACATGCCGTTATATTGGCTGGGCCGCAAAGATATTCGTTGTGGGCCGTGAGTTTGACATGCTTGCTTTAAAAGCTATTTTTATGATGATATTTTTTTTAAAAAAATAAGCTTTTTATAAAGTGCTTAAAGTTGGGTCATTTTTAAACTGACATAAAAAGTTTTATTTTGAAAAATATCAACATTAAAATACTAAATTAAGTGATTGGGCTACTCTTTTATTCTATTTTCTAAAAACATATTTAAATTTCTCTTCATTTTTAGTACTGAAAACACAAAATAATACTATATAGATAACCTGATGGTCCACCCCACAGAGGTTTACACCTTAAATCCTGTTTTTTTTTTTTTAAATATTGGTTTTGGTGATTGCCCTATTTTTTAACGGTGAGATTTACCATTGGTATTTAGTGTGGTATAAGTCCTCTTATCATAAAAGATAACAGAAAAATCTCTATTACAGTTTAGAGAAAAAGAGAATGAATGGCGGCGGCGGCGGTGGTGGTGGTGGGGGTGATTTGATGCAAAACACATGTTTAATCATGCAATTTATGGCCATCAGATTCTTCTCAAAATTGGTGTTCAAAGAACAAAAGACAGATGGATGGATGGATGGAGCTACTTTTGTGTTCATCTTTTTATATATATATATATGTATGTATATATATATATATATATATATATATATATATATATATATATATATATATATATATATATATATATATATATATATATATATATATATATATATATATATATATATATATATATATATACACTTCACTTGAACATGATCTTCTTCTTCATTTTAGAAGCCTTATATAATATAATAGATTAGTTTAAATTTGCTCAAGTACAACACAAGTAATGATATCAAGTAGCATTTTTCCCAACATCTTCTCATTTGCATTTTGAAGAGCCTTTTCAGCCTCCACATCTCGGTAGGGTTGTTTTTTTCTTCTTCTTCTTCTATAAACTAAAACTTTAGAATGTCTGATGGGATGAAAAAAGAAAACCCATCATTATATTTTATCCGTAGGAATCAAGAGTTTTGTAGCAAGCAACCATTTTTGCAAATTTCACCAAACACACGTTAAGAACATCTGTTCAATATTACATATACTACTATCTAAGTAATAATATGTAAGTCTGGTTCTCTCGGTCTCTCTCTCGTTCAGTCGACGGTGTGTTGTTGTTCCTTCCATTCTCTCTCTCTCTCTCTCTCTTTCTCTAGAGTCTTCTTCTTTCTTTCTTTTTGTACCACACTTTTTGGAGGATGGCAAATTTTCTTAATTATGAACAAGATTTTCTTTTCATAAATCCTCTCATCGATTACATGACTGACTTTTCCTTTCTCTTTTCCATTCAATTATGAATGGAAATCAAGGGGTTCATTTTTTTTAGCTTTTTTTAAGGCACGGATGGAGGAATAACGATGAGAACGCTTTTTTTATTATTAAACAATTTATGAAATAATCAAGATTTATTTGAAACTAAAAAGTCATTAAAGATGATGCATGTATAATATAGTTGTCATGACAAAATCTTTAAAAATAAACTTTTTATGACAGTTTGAAATATTTACGACTTTTTTAAAGTTCATTTTTAGGACAGCTAATTTGTTAAATATTAAAAAAAATATACTAAAAACCAAATCATCTAAATTTAAAATAACGAAATCACTTAGAATATGCAACACATCCGTTTTCACGATGATAGTTGTCACGATAGTTGCTGTCATGACAGCATCGTAAAAACCACATGATAGTCACTATCACACTGTTGCGATAGTGACTATCACAACTATCTTGTTTGACTAGATAGTTGATAGTACTGTCGCGATAGTAATAGTTGTTGTGTTCCCTACGCTTGTAGGGAAATATCCACTTTGTAGGGAAAATTTTGCTTTCGGAAAGAGAGAGAGGCAACACTGTTGTTGACTCAATGATATCTGTGAAGTAGACGTCACACTGTCATGTGACACAACTATCACGGTTACTTCAAGACATGTAAGACAGTTGCTATCATGAGAGTGAACTATCACAACTTTCATGACAGCTACTTTCACGATAGAACTATCGCCATCGTGAAAACGAGGCTTAAGTGATGGCTCATCAGTTAATTTCCGAATAAATATTGTAATTTACTTTAATTAATGTAAACTTCATTTTAGAAAAAAAAAAAATCAATTTTTAAGGAGAAAATTTGTTAATTTTGCTACATGATTTTTTTTTAAAAAATAATATCTTTCAAAATAAACTTGGCTTGAATTTAGATTGAGTTTGATTTTTTTCTGTTTGGAGTGAGATTTTATTTTGAAAAAAAAAAAACACATGAAAATACTTGAACATCCTAAACTTCAAAACCAGTCAGTTTGTTCGTGAAATACTTCAGTTTCTACAAAATATACAAAAAATAAAGACCGATCTCGTCATATTTTTTCTTCTTCTTCTAAACTGTAAATGTTCAATAACTTAAAAAAAAATCTATTAGGAAAATGAAATAATTAACGGTGATATTAGACCCTATGTTAAGTCTTTCATCTTTCCATTTATATTTATACATATTAAATAAGTTGATGGAATTTTTAATTTTTTAATCAACATTTTCTAAGAGGAAATTATATTTTATCCGAGGTAAAATAGAGAGAAGAAAAGACAAAATGAAAATTTCTTTTCACTTTTATTTATTCTGACAACTTGTCTTTGCTTTCTACCCATCTTTTTTTCTTCTTAACAAATTAACACAATTGCCATAAATATAATAAAATATAATATAAATGGATGACAACTTGATAACAAGAAAAAAAAGTTGACTTTTTTTTTGTTAAAAAAAAATACTGTCAAAAAGAGCAAAAGTGTAGTTAAATGTGTAAAGACGACATGTGACAAATAACTAAAAAAAAAAACACAGAAGAGAATGGGGAGAAAAAGAGGAGACCTTATTTTTCACTTTCTCTCATCATACATTTTGGAAAATTCTATCTTATGTATCTCTCTCTTATTGTGTAAGTTGGGGTAAAATCACCCTCTATAAGTTGGGTGACAAGTGGGGAGAGAAATGAAACTTGGGAATTCAATTTACTTGAAGGGAGAGGGGGATGGTTGGATAGAAGTAATGGAAAGACTCCTTCCTTACTCACCACCCATAATATGTTCTATGTGTGTAATTGTATATATGCAGAATATTTGAAGGGGTAAGGAGGAGGAGCAGGTTAGATATGGGGTATTTCAGAGGAGAGAACTCCATATTGTCACTTTCTGGGTTGCTTTGTAATCTAATAAGAAGAGAGAACGCACTTTTTTTTAAAACAAAAAGTTACAAACTAGAAAGAAACACCTTTTTCTCTCTCCACATTTTGTTCCTTTATTTCAAACGACTTTGTCTTTCCATCTGCTGTTCTACTTTTATTCTCTTTGATGCAATTTATATTATTAATATATACATATATATATATATATATATATATATATATATATATATATATATATGGTATGCTATACGGTAAGTATATGGAATGAGAGAGGGTTAGAGGAGGCCTTTTGAAGATGTGTGGATACAGGGCTGGAACGGAAGAAGAAGGAACATCTTGTGTGTTTGATAATTGAGTAGAAAAGACAGTTTTATACAATAAACTTCCTCCTCCACTTTAAATTTCTCTTTTCATTCCTTTTATTCTTCTTTCAAGTTCAATTTGAATGAAATGAACAAAAATTCACTTCAAAATATCTAAAATTTCCGTAGTTCTAAAGTAACTTCACAATTTAAAAATTATCCACTTGATGAGAGTAAACTTTTCCTTATTCTTTTTACCCATCACCCCAACTTTGTTCACTTTAAGGTTGGTTAAAATGGTTTTAAATGCAATATTATCGATAAAAGGTGTTTCAAGTTACTTATTGGAGGCTTTGGAATTCATAGCTAACATGTTTTTAATGAACTGCTCACTTTTAAAGTCTGTTTTTTTCTGATATTTTTAAGAATTTTTTTTCACTAAGGAGAAATTGAAAGTATGTTTGTTAGAAACTAGAACGGGGATCTGGGTTGCTTCATAGGTAAGAGTGCCCAACAGTAAAATTTTGTTGGCTCCGCCTTTTAATGAGTGTTAGACCAAATATTAACCAATTAGAAATTGATGATGCTCATAAAAAGGTGGGTCCAACAAAATTTTACTGCTGGGCGGGCACACTTGCCTGTGTTTGCTTCATGTTGACATATTTCAAAATAAACTTTTTAAGAAGACAAAAATTAAATAACATCAGTTTGGATCATTTTTTAATAAAAATAAAAAATTAAATAATAATAAAATAAAAATTAATAAAAATAGTTTATTGTAAACTGCCATTAAATGATTGAGACGAGCTACCCTTCTAGTTTTAAATTCCTCTTCTGAAAGACAGGTCAAAGGGTATTTTTTTCACTTTAAAACCAACTTAAAAGATGAATTTCTCCTTCATTCATTCTCTTTCTATTAATGTAAGTAGGCAAAATGGATCAATTTTTAGGCTTAAGTTGAACAAAAAATACGCTTTCTTTCTGATGCCACTCTTTTTTTCACAATACTTTTTCGTTATAAAAAGTTTTTAGTCAATCAATAATAAAATATCTTTTTTTTCTGCAATTCTATTCCTGATCAAAAAAAAAGAAATCTCTTATTCCTTGATGTGTTTATATTCTTAACTCTTGATGTGAAGTATATTCGAATAAGAAGAATTGTTTAAGGGGGTTTGTTTGAGGCTGGAGAGAGAGAGGAGGTTAGAATTTCAGAATAAAAGAGTGATTTCCATGCCAATAACGACAATGAATAGACATACATTTTATATCAGAGACAGTAAAAAAAATTCATTTTCTTATTTTTTGTTCAAATATTTGGTAAAAAAGAAAATTCCCACGGTTTGCTCGGGTTTTTATTTCTCTCTCTCTCTGTCAGCTACAGGCAATTAGAAAACGGAATGAACAGAAGTTGGCTCCGCCCTTTATACGACGAACGGCAACTTCTAATTGGTTGGTTTTGTAGTCTGACGTCACATGCTCCGCCCTTTTCAACCTTTAACCACACAACAAACCAATTAGAAGTTGCTGTTGTCATAAAAAGGGCGGAGCCAACTTTTGTTCATCCCGTTTTCTAATTGCCTGTCTCTCGGCTGTACTCTCCATCTCTTACACGAATCCATTTAGCACGACGAAGACGAAGGTTTAAAACACGGAAATCTGTAGCTATTAGAGAATAATATGAAATGTTAGCCAGAGGCTAACTAGAAGCATTTTTTCTTCTTCCAGCCTCCACCTCCAACCCACGTTGTCATACGAGATGGAACTTTTTACCGCCATTTGTTATGCCTTTTTTTGATCAAATTTCTTTAAAATCACAAACTCTAATCGATTCTAATATTTATTTTAAGTTTTTTTTATGTCTTTTAAGTTATAAACATTATTAGAATTTTTTCTCTCTTTTTTTTAATTTAATAAGATGATATGATTTTCTAAATTATAAACTTTTTTTTATGGAAGACGTTTATTTGAATTTGCTGTTATTTATTATCTTCTGAAGTAGAAACACAAAATAAAAAGAGTGAAATATAATGAAAAAAAAAACAGAGCCTCTCTGTAATTTCAGGATTGTCTTATATATTATTATTATTATATTATATTAGTACTCTTCATAAAAGCCAAATGAAATAATCCAATATATTAAAATATATATATCTTATCTCTCTCTTTGAATGAATGGAGTTATGAGAATAATAATAATAATAATAATGTATACGATCAACTCGTTTATGTTTGTGATTTATATATCACTTTTCATAATATCTTAAGAAGAAGACTCATTTTCAGGCACAAGAATAATAAAGTGAGGGAGGGGGGGATAATATTAAGTGATAAGGGGGTGGATTTGAGGGTAAGAGACAGGGGTGAGGGAGCCCTTCTTCTGGTTTTAATGCTTTTTTCTACTTTCTTTCTTTCAATGTTCTTAAAAATGAAAAGCGACGAGAGAAAATTCGATTTCTATTAATTTAAACTCGTTTTCTTATTAGAGAAGATACGATTTTCTTGTGATTGTCATTTATGTGACACGCACAGTTTAATATTCTTCCAACAGAAGATAATATACATATTCATTTTCTAATTTTAAATTGTGTCTTTTTCCAAGCTAAGTCCTTGTTATCTCATAACTAAGGCACGGATTTCGATGTAATATCAACCGGAATGTTTCTCAATATGTGGCCCAAGTGCCAATTGTGAAGTAATCATCATCATCATCATCATCATTAGAACAACTGCAATTATGCTTTTTCTTATAAAAAAAGGCTGGTTAGAGAGGCTAGATGTATGGTTGCTATCAGTTGTCAACTAGAGTTCTAACCTCTAACCAGGTGTTTTAATTAGAAAGAACAATTTTTCTTTTTATCTAAACGAGTTTGTTACTTCACAATTGGCTCTTGGGCCACATATTGAGAAACATTTCGGTTGATGTTGCATCAAAATCCGAGCCCTACTCATAACACATCATTTTTTGCATTCACTTTTTTCTTAATATGATGCATATTATTATTATTACAATTTGAAGTATTCCAAGGTAATTTATCAAAAAGTAATTAGTAATTTCTCATCACGTTACTTTTTGTAAATTTGTAATTTTAATTACATTTTCTAATAAAAATTACAATTAGTTTCTAATAATTTTTCATCTTTGTAATCGGTTAACCAGGTTTGAGAATGGTTATAACCGTGAAAATGCAATTTCGAAAATAAATTTGCACCGTAAACTGGGAAGAGTTTTCCCCAATTATATTTACTTTTTTTTTGTTTTATAAACTATTTTCTGTTCTTAAACTACACGAAATTTTTTTTTTATTTCTCGTAGTGAATATTTCTCTTCGTACAGTGGAGGAAATTGATGAGGGCCAAGCGTGCCAGTCATATTTAAAAAACTCTTTGATTCATTAGAAGCATCACTACAGTAGCTTCCTCCAGCCCCCTCTCAAATTCGCCATTGGCTGGAATAGTATGTGTTGGATTCGGATGAGATGGAACACATAATTCCATGTTTGTTTGTGACACTTTTGAGTAGTTTTTTTTTCTCCTTCAAGGGGTGATTGACCAAGTGAAACGTCAAACTCGTTATTTTATTGCATGCATGGCTGAGAGTATAAAAGCATCTAGAGAGAGAGAGCTAAGTTAGCTAACACATTGTGTTTATGAGTCTCATACTAGTTGAGAGGAGGACTCTCAGTACTTATATTAATATAGATCTCAGCACAGAGAGGTACTTTTTGATGGTGTGTCTTCTTAAGGTGACTTCTTACTGTGAAATTTTAAAATGAGACATCACTATACAATATATTGAATGAAGGGAAAAAACGATGGTAACGAGAAGAAGAAGAAGAAGATTCACGGGTGGCAAACACGAGCAGCAGCGCAATGCAATTTGAATGCCACTCACTCACTCACTCACGGTGTAAATTGTCTTTTCTCGCACAATATCGATTAAGTATTGATGCACAATATATTCGTCGTCGTCTTCTATTCTGTAGGTACTTGTATGTTAGGTTAGGTATTTCATTTTTTTAGCCTCTAAAGTGTCTCCTTATAATCGGCGTGTATCTAGGTGTCCGTGTGAACCAAGCATGTCAAATTTGCGAGCCGCATGCGGCCCACAACGAATATCTTTGTGGCCCAGCCCCTAGCAGCTCCAGGATTACTGTCATTCAACTTGGGTCAGTTTTGAAAGTAATCACTGCAAACAAGATTTCCCCCCCCCCCGAAGTAGGAAAGATTGTAGCAGAGAAGAGATGTCGAGTGTCAGGAATACAGGATTTTTTCGAAATAAACCTACGTTTCTATAAAAATTGAAGTTTTTGTTTTTTTGCGGACCACATAAACTTAGACCTTGTTTATTTGGGCCGTGTTAGCCTTTTGAGTTTGACATGCTTGATGTAAACTAAAGTTTAAAATACCTGACACTGAATAAATAATGCACACAACCATAACATTACATAAAAAAGTGCAAACATATAGACTACATTGCCTGAATATGATACATTATAATGATATGGGTACTTACTCTGTGCTTGTCTATGTGTAAGAACCGTAAAGAGGGGTCATAAAGAAGTTTAGTTGGATCAATGTTGATTGGTGATTGTCTGTGACCTTTGTTGCATAAATTCCAATCCGGATTAATGAGACCCCAGAAGGCCGGCCCTTATCAGAAAAAGGAGAGAAAAAAAATACATAAAATGGATATGGATATTTAGGCAAATATTACTAAAAAAATACGTCACATTTACATTGATAAAGAGAGAGAATCATTTTACTTGGTTCATAAATAACCACAAATGGACTGTCATTGTTAATTAATGTTCATTTCCGAACAACAAAAACAGCAACTACATTTGTTTGAATTTGAAAAAAATAATTCACAAGCAGTCATGAAGGCCTGTGGTAGAGGGACAGGAGTTATTGGTATAAAATTTGTTTAAGGTATTCTGACAGAGTAACCCAGATGCTAGTTGAGAATCACTAGCAAACCATAAAGCTAACTAAAGCGTTGCCCTCATTGAACGTTTTGCTAGCTGTAGAAAACACTGCATCTTTATAGATGACATCCTTTAACTACTGTAGTAGAGTATCCCTGTCTAAGTAGATATTGTCAACCGAATGCAGTTAAAGAGCATGAACTGATATATACAGAGGTTGGGTACAATGACATTTTGGTTATGACGTCACAAATCTATCGGTTCTTTAAATGAGGTTATAACTGAGCTTGTCTATCTGTGGTATTTCTTTCCAAATGTTAGGTAGACTATTGAGTTCTCTTTCTGAAGGTAGATTGATCTGTTTTCTGATGAATATTCTCAGGTTGACGATGAGATGTCTAAATGCCAATCATTTATTACAGTATTTCAAATTATCTCCATTTTTATCACTTTTTTTAAAGGCTCTCTCGAGCTGATTTGCAGGTGTACTGAGTTGAATTGAATTCTGTCTCTCTCGCCACAGGCAATTAGAAATCGGGACATACAGAAGTTGTCTCTGCCCTTTTTATGATGACCGGCAACTTCTAATTGGTTTTTTGTGTGGTTCGGCGTTGAAAAGGGTGGAGCATGTGACGTCAGACTACATAACCAACTAATTAGAAGTTGCCGGTCGTCATAAAAAGGGCGGAGCCAACTTCTGTATGTCCCAATTTCTAATTGCCTGTCTCTCGCCATACCTTCCATATTGAAACCACTTCTATTAATAGGAATCCTGATCTATTGGAAGTGTTTTTTGCTGGTATTTTGCAAAGTTGTTGATGGATGGATGGAAATAAGATTTTTATTTATTGTAAAGTTGATATCATTGAGTGGAAGAAAAAAGCACACAAGTGCAGTTATTACTTAAACAATTCAATGAAGGAGGATGAGGGGAGGGAATATACAATTCGGAAGGAAAGATGATGATGTGGGGGTAGAGTATTGTTATGGATTGAGTTTTACCGCAAGATTTTCTTCTATTAAAACCCATTATTTGTATAAAGTCTCTTGTAAGAATAATGAAACGGAAACTCTTAAAATGATCTTTATTTTTAGCTAAGAGTTATTTTTTTAATAAAAAAAAGCAGACGTTTCGATTTTTCTGATAATATATATAAAGTACAAGATAAAAAAATTACTGTCTGTTAATATTTTAAAGAAAATTTTGACTCAAGTTTAATAACAACTGGTAACCATACTTTGGTTACTTGTTTTGGGGATCATCGATTCATCATCAAAATTCAACATATATAATTAAAAAAAACGTAAATGAAAAATGTAGCATTAGTAAATTAAATTTGATATTTGAGAGTATAAAATGTAAATTTATAGGGTAAGTAGACAAAATAAATTGATATGATGGATTTCAAAACCTACAGGCTTCTTCTTTTAGATTATTTAAATCAGTGACTCTCAACCTTTTTTGTGTGTGGGAGAGAGAGTTGAACCCTTGAAATATTTCGGCAAACCTCGAGGAAATCCCTCCTTACCTGGCTGACACCAGGTAAAATAATATGAGTACTAGTGGGGTAACCCGTCATAAATGACGGGAGCAAAATTCACAGGCAATTGTGCTCATGCGCGTCGTTTTTTCCTTTTTTTACTCCTTTCATTTCAATTTCAGTCACCCCCTCCCACTTTTCTCTCTCTCTCTCTCTCCCCCCTTCTACACTTTTCAAACTTTTCCCCTCACCCCCTCCCACTTTTCTTTCTCTCTCCGCCCCCCCCCTTCTACACTTTCCAAAGGAAGAGTTCAACATATAGTTGACCTTGAGAAAAAAAAACCGGTTCATTTATTCAAATTTATATAAATTCCGACGTGCTTCAATGGTTTTTGTTACTCCACACACACACACACACACATACCTGGGATATTATATATATAATTTATTGCATTGGACACGGGCTCAGGTTCGCCGAACCCTGGTCGAGAATCACTGATTTACATTCTTCTCTCCTTTGTGTTAATAATACCTTGTAAACACACATGAGTTAAATTAATTCAAATTAAATGTTTTGGTGAATTATACGGAATCCAGTTAAGGACATGAACACCAAATAAAAATTCACTTTATTATTTTATATTTTAAACTGAAATACTAAATCAGTATTTTGTCAATAATTTATATATTGAAGTATTAACTCAATATTTTCAAATTAATTAACTGAATAAATTGAATTCGACATATTTGTTTGTTTTGTCCTTCACAGGGCTCTGTAGAACAAGTTTATTATTTAAATGCATTTAAATTATCACGCGTGTACTAGGTATTAGGAAGCAAAGATACATTAAAATCATTAGAAATACATTAATTACAGTCACGGTTATTACACTTAAATTAAAATACTCCTACTTAATGGATTAAAACATTAGGGTTCACTTTTAATAGACACCAGTGAATATGTGTCTATTGGATCCGTATACTAATGGGGAAGTAAATGGGTGGGTGAGTCCCCTAAATAATAATAATAAACATTCTCATACATTTAGTATATTATAATAATAGTTGCAATCTATAATTGTGGTATTATCATTCATCACGTATTTTTCTATTTTTATCTATTTCTTTTAAATAGAGAACGGTGCTTATTATAATTTATTATTTAAGATGTTTTATGATCAGCTCTTGATTAAATTCTGTTTTTTCAGGAGGAAAATTAAGAGAAACTAGAAAGTGATTTACAATTAAGAAGGATAGATATTACTTCTCTCATTTACTAATTTCACTTAAGAGCAATTTTCATGCTTTGATATTTTTCAAAATAAACTTTTTATAGGCTTGCTTAAAGTTGAATCATTAATAGTTTATTTTGAAAAATATCAACATGAAATTACTCTGAATGGATTCGGAGCTATTCTTCTAGTTTCTAAAACATCTTCAAGTTTCTCTTCATTTTGCGCGCACCTCCTATTTACGTTTGAGAGGCGTATTCTAGCCTAGTGTATTGATATATTCGAATTTCTAAACTAAATTAAACATAATATATCAATATTATTACTTAATTATCGAGCTATTTTTTCTGAAATTATTATTTAAAACAAATTCAAATAATTTAAAGAAACGTTCAAAAGTAAGGAAATCATGTGAAATTAATATGGTCAATTTACTCTTCTAGTTTCTTAACAAACTTTTTTAAATTTCTTCTAAAAATCACTTCTAATAAACATAAGAAAGATAACTAGGTTTAACAATTGAACTTCTTTCTTATATACCTTTTTTTTTACTATGAAGTTACTATTAACCAAGATTTAGGAATTTCAATTCCGCACATGAGAATGTGGACAGTAGGTAGTTTGTGTGTATTTATGTCAGTGAATGTGTGTGATTATGGATGGACTGTAAGAAAGTAGAAGGGTAAGTAAGTAGCAGGAGGGATGCGAGCCCCCCACAGATGCTGATTCCCATCTGAAAGGAAAGAAGAAGAAAAAGGTCTCTTTCTATAGCCTTTCTTCAGTGCTGTTATGAAGAAGCTGAAAAAAGGGTCTTAAAATAGGATAAGACCTCATCTGGTTACTTACTTTTTTTGAAGTGGACGTTGTGAAATGAAATGGAAATATATATGTCGCATCCATTTGTTGTCATTGTCCATTACATGAAATGAAATGTCCATTTCGCGAAATGAACATAAATTTAAAATGATGCAAAACGCGAAATGGACAATTACGCCAATTGGATGCGTCATATATATTGAAGAAGACTAGAAAGACTAAAAAGGGGAGGAAAAGAGAGATTTTTCTGTATTTACAACTCAACATAAGAGTGAAATACAATTTTATGAATGCATTTTGTCAACTATATCGTTTTTTATACTTCATAGAATAATCCTTTTTGTGATTGGATTTTAAAAAGCAAAAAAAAAGATTGCAGATGTAGGTTTTTTTGTTGCGTTGCTTTGCTTTCTTTTTAAAAAAGAAAAAAAAAAGGAGCCAGGTTGTGCCTGAAAGCCACTTATAAACCCTAACTGAGAATTTTTTCTTCTTTCTTTTGTTTTAGTGTTTGTTTGCCATTATTTTATCATCGCCTTCTTAATAAATGTAAATAATTAACCTCGGAGCACAGCTTGGCCAATTAATAACACTGGTGCAATCTGTGGGGAGCGAGGGAGGGAGGGATATGAGAGATAGAAAGAGAGAGAGAGAGAGAGAGTAAAGGGGGAGGGGATAATACCACCCCTTATTAAGCTATATACATATATATGTATGCGCATGCAACACAGCATGCATAAAGCTTTTGCATATTACATGAGCATAAATCTTTTGTTTAATGAGTTCTTTGTTTTCTTATTCTATATATGTAAATATGCCTATAAATTTAGAAGAGAAAATAATTGTATTAAAAAAATCAGCTATGTAGCCTACTGCTAGCCTCCATGTGCCATGTATTCTATACAGAACCTTACTTTTATCTTTGAGAGAGCGAGAAAGGGAGAAGGCTAGTAAAAAGGACTAATAGCCGATATTACACTGATAGCTACTTTTTCTACGATATTTACCTATACATACATAGTAAACACACTCACTGTGATTGACTGAAGTAATACTGCCTTTTTTTGAAATAACAAATAATATGATGAACTCTTGTGTGTTGTTATGCTTTTTATTTTCGCTGTTGTTCTAATCCACTTGCGGGCGGACGGGTGGGACTGGGGGCATTTAATTTCACCACCTATCTCACCACTACTTTAGAAAATAAACGAAGAATATATTCACCTTTTCTCCAATGAATCCTCCTTTTTTGTTTATTCTCCTGTGATTAGGGGTCATATTCTTAATATGGGTGCTTACATATGAATATTGACAAAGATGAGCTAAGCATTTGCTTAACTTCAGCTCATATTCCATGTGATATTTTGGTTTTTTATTTATTAGCTTAAGCCCTGAGCTTTATAGAAAAATACTTGTGTAAATTGCAAGGTAGATGGCGCCTGCAACCTCCATAGGTGACAAACTACACACGTGCCAATTAGTTGAAAAGCGAATGCAGCCTTTTAGCTCTAAAAGCGTCCAAAACAACCATAATTATCAGCACGTGACAAACTTACCCCAGAACCCATATATAAGTGAAGAGAGCATGACGTAGAAATAGCGACGACGCAATTAAAAGTTTGCCACGTGAAATAAAAAGGAAGAAGGTGAGTCAGAGTTGAAGGGTGTTTGCAGTACATTTCTATGGGAGGAGGGTTAGTGACGCCATCTAACGCTATACATGGACAAAATAAATGATCTTCTTGCATTCTTAATGCTTATGCTTAATGCTTAGCATTATCTTTGACTAGATTACAATTAGTAGCTCACAAGCAATGATTAAAATTAAATGGCAATGACGATTTTCTTTTTAGATACATTTTACTTTTTTCCACTCATTTTTACGATTTCAAAATAGGACTACAATAATTCTAAAAGCTTATTTACGCGTTTCTTCTCTTTGTTTATCTGTTGCTTTCTTCAGTTATTATTAATAATTAATAAACAAAGGTAGACAGAGAATAGATTGTCTGTCGGTTGCCTCATCATTATTCTCCCTGACAAATGAAGAGAAATAATTCAACAAAAAGACGGTTTACGTTTATTATAATTATCATCAATTAAGAATGACGTCGCAATTAGCGCTGCAAAGAAAGTCAAAATTGCTTTATTAATTTGGAATTACCATAATGAAAAGAAGAAGAAAAAATGAATGAATTGAGACAATACTTAAGAAAGAGAATTTCAAGAAAATTATTACTAAGTAGACACTTTTTTTTCTCATAGTAACTGCAAAACACAAAAAAGTAATATAAGTTATAGATGCGTTTCGCAACATAAAAAGTGTTTATCGTCTACGAATTTAGATGTATTTTTACGATAGACGACGCAATATTGAAAATTATTGCCCTACTACTAAGTACTACTGCTGTTAGTACTGCAAATTTGGTTTTGAAAGATAATCCGTTTGAAATAGTTATATTAGTTAATAAAGATGCATTTGAAATACGAAAGCAAGTTAGGACTAATGTGAATATTTTATTGAAAAAATGATAAAATAAATCTAATAAAGTAATAATAGATATATAGGAAGAAGGGACGCTCATAATTATGTGCAGAGTCGCCACTTGACATCAAGTGAGACTCAATGACGTCATAGCGGAGAGGGGGATAAGAACCGATTTCATGTGAAGTTTTTAAGATTTGCAAATAAGAAATGTGAATGAAGGAAGATGCGGGTATTTTCTTTCTTCTATTTCTCTGACTGGTGTTTTATTGGCTTCAATTGCTTCTTCCGTCATATATTTAGGCAGACAGAAAGACGACCGAGGGGGCTCAATCTTGTCATGTACAAGACTGTATCTACTTGTGATTATATAATTATGTGGGCCTATTAAACGGGGTTCAATCACTTTGTCTGGTTATATCCAAAATGGACTTAGGGTAGTATTCTTAATTATGATGATTGCTAACTGTGCAAATATAGTTAAAGCGATTGCTAAACTCACTAACACAACAATGGTTACATTATATGAAACTTAAGCACTAGCTTTAACTACTATCTTAACAGACGCGACCCCATACATAAGCAAGGTTTTTTGCTGATTGGAAACACGTTTGTAGACTGAATTAACGGTCTATAGTCGGAATTCTCTGGCTTGGTCGTCATTGTCAAACCTTTTGGACGTGAGAGCCCACAAACAAGTAACTTTATGTCCACACATTAGTCCGAATCTGGTGGACAAAATGCTTCTCTACTGAGGCAAAGAAGAATGCATAAAGAAAGTTGGAAGAAATTCAGCTTTTTTCCTGTCTACTTTCTGCCAAATTAATAGAATTGAATCATTTAAATTCTATTTTCAGTCATATTTCTAGTTTGCATTTTCTGCATTTAGAATCTTGAATCTAGAATCCCTTAGACTTCAAATCAAATTAACCACCTTTTTGTTGAAAAAAACAATAACAAAAAAAATGTATTGTTGTATAAACACAAACAATTGAAAGTCTAGTTAAAAATTTACTATATTCAGGCTATTATAAAATAATGCCTATTTGTTAGACTGGTTGTTGTTATTATCGTATTTTAGAAATTGCAACGAAGAAAATTACACAGTACGTAATTGAAAGCCGTTTTATTCCTTTTATTTTCATCCATACTTTTATTGCGTGTTCCTGTGAATGCCTCCTCCTCCTCCTGCTCCTCCTCAGTTATATAATTATAAACTATGCATTGATTGTGACTGAATAAAATAGGCAATAGTTACCTGATTCCTGCAACAAATAATTGATGTATTGTTTTAAGTAGGAAGAACAGGTAGTGCAACTTCCCTTTGTTACGATTTCTCACAACAATCCAATCACAACAATTGTTCTTTGACTTCGACATGTGCGTGTTTTTTTTAAATATTAATTATTGCATGGAAAAACAATTAATTAGCTCCCGATACCAACTTAAAATAACACATGATAATGGAATTATTAATGTACAAACTTTTTAACGGTTTGGGCTTTTAAAAATTTATATACTTATGTCAACTTGACCACGTTTTTGTTTATGTCCATTAATAATAATATAAGGTTTATTGTTTTTGCGTTTCTTTTATGTTTACAATTTGAGTAAATTCAATTCTTATTCTAATAATTATCGATATATTTTTCTAATAATGAAAATATTGATTATTTTGCTGGCAGCCATCTTTTATTAGTGCGTGTTTCTCAAAAGTAAAAAGTGTTTGGAGGGTGATTTAGGAGATTGTGAGGAACAGGTTAGGTAAAAGATACACCTATGATGTATCATAATAAAAGTTACTATATATAATGATCACATTATAAGGGAATAAAATTTCTGGTTGAATCTGGTGAATGTCTCATTTTTGTTTAATGTGACTGGAAAATCTTCCTTGATCATCATAAAATAAAACGTCAGAATAAATTGTCGAATTTTGTCTAGCATCATCATCATCATCATCATCATTTGGTAACTTGTGTATTCACCTGGGAAATCAGTTTTGATAGTCTCTCTCTCTCTCTATACTTATTTGCACTGAATATATCTGTATTGTAAAGCACCACCATTATTATTAAAACTAAAATATAGATACGTACTATCATTCCTTCTCTATATAGAGTTGGCCATCTGCACCTCCACCTTTCATTTCACAACATTTAAAATAGTTTTTAATCCAAGATTAAAAGAATTACAAAAATTCTTTACCATACATCATCTAATTATTGCTCAAATGCAACAAAACCTGAAAGGATTACTCATTAGATTAATGCAGATATCAATTATGCAAATTGCTGTAACTATCTAATTAGCAAACACACCCATTCTGGTAGGTAACACATTGAATATAACATATTCTACTGCATTTACAATAAATGCAATTATAAATAGGTCTACCACTTGCTGCACAATCTTCTTCAATAGTGTTAAAAGGTAAATTGATCAGACCCAAAATAACAATAATTGTTGTTACGTTGTTGTTCACACTAAGTAAAATAACATGAACATAATCTTTGTACATCTAAAGTGTTGTGTAAATAAGTTATTTTAGCTTATTTATTTATAGAAAACCGACTTAGATGTTGTTGTTGTGGTCAATATGCATGCAATTGCCTATTGTAAGTTCCACCACCAAATTTTGGTTTTATATTTATTTCACCATTTATTGGTGAAAAAGAGAGGAAAAACGAGGAAATTTTTTGGATTTTATGAGTCGATCTGATTGAACTTCTACGACTACCTTGGGATGAATAAAAGTTGGATATTTCAGTAGAGATTACAGTACATTAAGGGGGCACGCAAGAGTGGTGGTACACTTTTGACAATGACAATAACGATATCCACTATAGAATGGAAGTTAAGTTAGTATGTCCAATGAATGGCGTGAAATCACTCGTTTTTTTTGGATGTTATTTGTGGGATGTGGTAAAAGGAGAAAGGTTTCTTCTCTCTAGGAGGGGGAGATGACAAAATGGAAGAAGGAGACGACAATACATTTGGGGGGATTGTGGGTATAGAAAGGAGAGAATCATAATGGACACTGACATATATATACGTATTGTTGTTGTGGTCGTTATGCCAGACATGAGTTCAGAAATAACTTGCAAAAAAAAAAGGCTGTGTGTGAATCTGGACACAATAGATATAGAGAGCTTGGACTTGGAATAGACCCATTTCTATCTTGAGTTCTTTAGAAGAGGATTATGATTTTGGGTGACGATAGTTTGATGGGTCATCTGACCCCTCAATCACTTTCTAGACAAATCATGATACTGAAGGTGGTTGGTGAGACACAAGAGCACACAGCATGTTCTCATTTCAACCTACTGAAACCTACATAATAAACAAGACAGTTGCTTTTATGTTTCATGTTACTCAGGACTATAAAATGCACAAATTAAAAAGATCTGGTTTAAAAAAAAATCCCCACACACACACACACACATTTGTTCGTCTTTACTGGGCTACTAGAATTTCTGCTAGGTAGGTCATTTTACCTTTGTTACTGATTTACTATAATGCAGGATTTATTTTTAGAATGTTTTTTCGTTTGTTGTCAATTTTAAACAGTAAGCCACGACCTCATTTACTTTGAATGAAGTTGTTTTATAAACGTTTTTGTGTCAATAGAAGAAAACAGTAGCAGTTTTTACAAACAAGATAACTCTTGAATTCCTTTTCTTGGATATCAAGAGACTTCACCTAAAGTTGTTCGCCTAAAGGAAGTACTTCTAATCTAAATACATTTATGCTAATACATTTTAAACAAATCTATTCACCTAAAGTATATTTCACCTGAAACATTCTTTTCCTAAACCATTTTTTGTTTCTTAAACATTTTGTAACTAGAAACAAATAGTTAAACAGATGTATCTGTATTTATGTTGTGTTTGTCTATGAACATATTATGAAAACATTAATAAAATTGTAGATAAAAACACATTTATGATCAATGATTATTGATCAATACGCTGGACTATGGTCATCAAATAACGTTAGTACCAAATACAAGTTCCCTCTTCTTTATAGACTGTATATAGTGATTCACAATGATGATGATGATGCCATCCACCCCCTTGTATTTTGATCCGTCTTTAGATCCAATCGATGCAAAACAACAGTAGTGTTTGGCCGGTTGACTGAACACACATATCCACCAATAATGGTTCTTAAGATAGATAGATGGAACATCAATCGATCGATCTATCGATCGGTTACTGTTGTTGATGTTGTTATTGGTGGTGTGGTGGTGGTGATGGCGATGGCGATGATGTGGTGGGGGAGAGGTCACCACAAGATGCCACACAGATTCGAATTCTAAACCCCTGAATTGATTTCGAAATATCCATACCTTATTAGTATTGACACTGTAACTTTATAATATCATATATTATAATCTTATGACTATATTATAATCTTATGAAAGATATGGTTTTTTCCATCTTGTATATTTGTTATATTATCCAAGATGGTTTAGGAACAGTTTATTTTGTTTTTGTCACTCAGTTACAAAATGGAAAGAGTTTATAAACTAGAGGGGTATCTAAATCACTTATAAGTATTTTCATATTGATAAGTTGATAACCTTTCAAAATAAACTTTTATTTAAAGACAAAAATAAAAAAAAAATATCATTTAAATTTTAAAGTTGAGTCATTTTTTTTAAACTGACACACAACACTGAAATTTGAAAGATATCGTCAATCAATATTTGGGTAGGGGTGACCACTCTAACAAAGTTGGAGAGATTTTTGCACGAACAGATTCTTACTACTGGTCGTTTGTTCCTAGGGCGATTCGACATTGGAACTCGCTTGCCGGGGATTTTGTGCAGGGAAAACGTATTTTATGGGAGTCATAATTTTGTTTTGTTTTGACAATGCATATATTTGCAGCATTAAAAAAATATTGAAATTCTTGTTGGGTTTATGTCAATGGGGTTTTATATTTTCTGGTTTTGACAATGCATTTTCTATACTGCACTTGGACTCTTGTCCATCTGCCATAGGCCTATATGGCTACTTGCAGAGTAATTTTTCAAATCAAATTTGAAAATACCGTTATGTGATTGAGAGGGCCAACCGTCTACTTTCTAAAACACGGGTTCAAGTTTTTCTTAATTTTGTGCTTCTGAAACCACCTTAAAACCACCTTTAGACAAAAAGGATCTTAAATTCTGACTGCCTTTTAAATAATTAATATATTTGCAGGTAGACCTTATCTAGTTTAGTAAATTGGATATTTTTTATTTAAAAAAAAAAGAGGGATATCGAAAAGGGGGGTGGTGGGTTGGGGGTTGGAAGTTTCATTAACTAATGATGATGTGTGTTTCAAAAAAAAAAAGACCACAAAACGGAGATTTTTTGTTTGGTTTTGCTTTTTTTTTTTGGTTATATGTACTCAGTTGGTTTTGCTACGTTATGTGTACATACACTGTACATAACATAAATTGAGTAGGTAGAACCATACTTACAGGTAAAAAAAGAAGTAAAAATGTGGGTTTTATTTCCCCCCTTCCTTGTTTTTGTATGTGTATATAGGCCTAGATAGGCGTAGATGTATATATATAATATGGTTGTAATGAATGTTTAATGCGTTTGTAGCCTCGGGATTACAACAGACTTAGATCATTTTATATAAAATGGCTTTCCTGTAATTGGAGCTTTTAATTAACTAATGTGTATTACAATTACGAGGTTATTCAATACAGACACACACACACTCTTCAGTCAATAACCCAACAACGTTTGGATTTTTTTAATTACTCTTTCTCAATTTAGTTTATAAATTGAGTCAACTTTTGATGTTTGCACTTTTTAAATGTTTGTGTAAATTGAAGAAAAAATAAACCTTGTGTGTTGTTTTTTTTTTAAATTCCAATCGATGATTCGTTTGTTGTTGTTAAATGGAATTGTTTCGAAAAGGTGTAAATGTTTAGAATGAACATACACAATAAATTGTGTAGGCTTAAAAGAAATAAAACTTTAACCAATTTTTGTAGGTCTAGACATTGTTTGCGAGCAGATTTTTCCATTGTTTTCCAATTAAGAGTTTGGTTGTTTAACTAGTATATATGTTGCATTCATTTGGTGTAATTTGTCCATTACACGAAATAGATGTCCATTTCGCGTATTGCATCAGGGGAGGGCAATCTATGTGCCTTTCGCGAAATGGACATTTCATTTCGTGTAATGAACAAATTACACCAAATGGAATGCGACATATATAAGCAGCCGTGTTTTTCAGATTTGAATGGCACACGTTTTGGTTGGTGGCAAATTAATCTCTCCACTGAGACACTTGTAACTAGTTTTGCGTTCGTCATGTCTCTTATATATTATAATATATATAAGTATATATAAATTTATAGCAATTTGGGGGCCTATTTTTAGACTCTGTGGACTTTTATCATTATGATCGATTTTATTTTCTTCCTAATAAATGTGCAAAATTTGATTTGATAAAAGAGGGAAACCAGTTTGTCAAAAACCATACTATCGACCTACTACTTACATAAATTATATTTTTTCGGTTAATAGGCTCAGATAGCAAATAAAAGACAGAATCACTGGACAAATATTTGTTAGTACATTTCCTTAGTTTTATTTGTTTTTCATATTTTATTTAACGACAATATATATGATAGTCAAGAAACATATGCATTAGTGAACCAAAACTAAACCCATTAGGACCCCTGAGTACCTGAGAAGACCATAAATTCGAAAAAAATGAAATTTTTTAAGTGCCTTAAAAATCAACCAAATTAATATATAAATTTGGATTTTTATTGTTGTTTTTCTAGAAATTCAAATTATTAGAAACAGTATTTTTGTTTTTCTTTATTTTGTTGGCAAATTATTAATGAATGAAATCTCTTAATATTTTCTTTTCTCTTACAAAGCCTATGTGTTGGTATGAGAGTAACTAGCCTCCTACACAATGCTTCTATCACTACAACATAATATAGTTATTTTCAAAGACATCCCTGTGTTTACTAGAGAGTGTTCATCTTTCTGAAGAAATTCAATGAAAATAAATAATATTTTACAAACAAGAGAGCTTTTTTTTTACCATGATGACATTATATTATCTACTGAAAATGTGGTTTTATCTGTTCTTATCCAATATCCTATATGTACACTGTATGTACAATGTAGTAAAAAGAGAGCAAGATTGTATCTTACAAATATTTCCTATGTATATTCCTGTGTGTGTTTGTGTCATAACTGTGCAACTTCTTATAACATGCTCATGTTCAAACAATGAGATAACATGTAAACAGCTAAAACATGTACACATTTTGGTGTTTCTAGTGAGCAAGAAAAAAAAAACCTCCCAATTTCTATAAAACACACCAAGTAAGTAGTAAGAAACATTTTTTGAAAAATAAAGAAAAAATAGTAGAAAATAATAAGATTATTACAATTGAAATAAAAAGGGAATTGATGAGGAGGATATGAATACACAAAATACATAATAACATGTGTTTTTAATTATATTTAGTCATATCGTGGACGGGGGCTGATGATAAATTTTCAGTCAATTTAAACCTAGATCATAATTTAATTCATCCCAATTGTAGTTTGAATGTAATTTGCAAGATTTTTTTTGTCTAAATTAAAACGTATGTACTTGTCATCTATTAGTAAGACCTGAAAATTGGAATTTTCAATACATTTTTGTTAGAAAAATCTTCTTAAAAAAAAAAAAAAAAAAAGAAAATTATCCCGGAAGACTAAGAATTGGTAGGTTTTAAATTGATGTGGGTCTAATTTTTACCTTCTTGTGCTTAACTTACATTATTTACAGTTTTACAGTTGCCTCACTTATAACTAGAAACTTGTGACGTCAAGACGTTGAAGTGGGGAGAATGTCTGACAGAAAAATGATGACAGCTTAAGTTCTTACCATTTTAAAACAAAAAAGGTTTCTTGAGAACTTTTGTCATTTCCATTTTTCTTATGAGGCGAGCTTATTTTTTGGGGGGATCAACCCTTCTGACGTCACAAACTTAATGTTACAGTAGTGTGTGGACAACAGACAATTAGAAATCGGGACAAACAGAAGTTGGCTCATCCCTTTTTATGACGACCGGCAACTTCTATTTGGTTGGTCATGTAGTATGACCACCCAACAAACCAATTAGAAGTTGCCGGTCGTCATAAAAAGGGATGAGCCAACTTCTGTTTGTCCCGATTTCTAATGGCTTATGTGTGTGTGGACACTGTAAGAATTATGATAGGACTTTTCTTTACTACAAAATTCATATTTCCACGTAAGACGTTATCTTTATTATGTTTGAATGTTGTCGCAACATTGCGTTTGACCTGTCAGTGTTTTATTTTACATGAATCATCGGGTAAAGACCTTTCTTATTTTTTTTGTTGGTACCGCCTAACAGCCTAAGTAATAAGTTGAGACACTATTATTATACATGTTCTAAGACAAAACAGTCGACCTGAAAACTTATTTTTTATGAGATGATCTTAAACAAAGATAGCGGATTCCATTTTGAATATTCCTTTACATCAACATCATCATCATGATCATCATCAACGTCATCATGGAAAAGTCAACATATTTCCGACCGTAAATGATAAATGGCCAAATGCATAACAGCATAAAAGATAAATATATATGTAAAAAGAAAAGGGTTACACATACACAAATCTCTAAATATGAGTCTACAATTTGTTTTTCTTCATCTTTATAGTCGAACTGTTCTGTTTGAGACAGTTATTTGTTTGTTGGGTCCATAAGTGTCGTATTCTTAATGAATGGTAAGTGAAAGCTAATACTGAACTTAGTAACTTTTACATGAACAAAGTTAGCATTACCTTTATGACTTAGCAATCGTTAGAAATACGACCAATAAAGCTAGTCATACACTATATAAGACGCTGTCTGCAGAGACAGTCTCACACAGACAAGATACCACATTGTTATCCATACAGAGCTCAATGCGCATGCGTAAATGATATTTTTTTTATGAAAGACACGGTCTTTTTGACACAGTCAATTAGAAAACGGGACAAACAGAAGTTGGCTCCGCCCTTGTTATGACGACTGGCAACTTCTAATTGGTTTGTTATGTGGTTCGACATTGAAAAAGGCGGAGCATGTGACTTAACCAACCAATTAGAAGTTGCCAGTCGTCAAAAAAAGGGCTGAGCCAACTTCTGTAGGTCCCGATTTCTAATTGCCTGTCTTTTTTACTTGTGTCCATACATTCGTTATAAGACTTGTATGGGCAACAAACAAGTACAATAGATCGAAGCGTAAGAAGACCCAAACGACAGTCGCAAATTGTTTGTAACCCTAATACACTATGAGACAACCAAAAGATTTTGTCTGTGAGAGACCGTGTCTTCAGACCGCGCATCTCTCAAATCAGGTGTAACGCATACGTTACCTTAAAATCTGTACAAATTTCATTCACAATTGATGTAAATTCAATGTTTTGTTTTGTACATAAAATCAACCAATTTATGGTTGAAACCGATTTAGTTTATGTACTAAAAAGGGGTTAACAGTTACGTTTTGTTTTTTGAGATAAGTTTTCTCTAGACAATTGTCTTGTTGTCGTTGTTATTGTTGTTAACGTTTACGTCACACAGAGTAGATATGTGTGTTTGTTGTATAATGACAGTCTATCTGTCTATTGGATATATATATATATATATATATATATATATATATATATATATATATATATATATATATATATATATATATATATATATATATATATATATATATATATATATATATATATATATATATATGTACACTAAATATATATGTATTGTTTACGAAGGTGAGGAGCAGTTCTTTATGTTCTGAAACCCGTGAAATGAGTTTTTTCTTTGGGCTTTTGCTTGACTGCGTCGTCAGAAACAATGTGTAAATTAAACGTCTTTTACTCAACTATAAAGAGGTGGGGGGTTTAGGTAGAGGGGAAAGGGTGGTGGGGGGGGGGGGTGTTTGAAAATGAATCTTGATAAGATGCTGTACTTCTCGGTTAATTAAAATTCATATTGTGACGTGCATTTCAGAAACATTCTCTCTCTCTTTCTCTCTAATCATAGTCACTATATATACCGACAACGTTCTTCTTCAATACTTTGAGCATCTTCTTATTATTAAGATGGAAATTTTAACTGACAAGAAAACTAAGAGATGAAAAAAAAAAATAACTAACGTAATTTCATTCTTTTTATTATTATTATTATTATTATTATTATTATTAGTGAGAATAGAATCTGGGCGTCAGTGAACAGCCCACCACCCTTAAATCCATCATATTCGCCCCTTTGGAATCGTTTTACAAATGCATTCCACTTTTGACAACATGGTGGACTCACTATACATGTATATAGCAGTGATTCTCAAAAGTATGTGTGTGTGCCTTGAGTTTGGCTATAGGTGTGCCACAAATTTTTTGGATGTTATATTGAATCTGTTAATATAATTTTAATATTTTCAATTAAATTTTAACTTTTATTAGAAAAAGCATAATTGAGAAAACCTTCCATGTTACATGTAGTCATGTATGCACTAATCCAAGTGGTTTTCAATGGGTATGCTGTTGCACACTATAGTGTTCCTTGAGTTTTGCTAAGTGTGCCGTGATTTCTCCAGGCAAAAAATACTGTGCTGTGAGTAAAGGAAAGTTTGAGAACCCACTGCATTTAGAGTTTATAGTCGACTTTTTTATTTCTCAAGACAAAAAATGCTCAGTATGAGTTTCTCTATACTAATATATATATATGCTCAATTTCTCTAATTAAATCTCGACGGATATTTTCTACAAAAAATGAATGAAAGTTTTCTAAAGTGGTCTCTCCTCCTCCTCCAACAATAATTATATTAATCTCCACAGTGACGTCAGAAAGAACGACTCTTAAAAGTCAATTATTATATAATGTGTGTATATATGCAAAAAGCACCTTATTTTTCTCTCTTTTGTTTTAATTAATTGCCATTTTTCTTCACTGTTCTCTTTCTTTTGTCTCTTTCTCTCTCTCTGTCTGATGATGATGATGATGATAATTCATTGTGAAAGTGGCTCGAGATCATTTTTTTTTCTAATTTCGACGCGGATGAAGTTTGAAAGAAAACTATTTTTTTATGTGTTCCAGTATGACTTCTACATGAAGGGATAACAAAATTTACAGTTTTTCATTTTAAACTTACAGTATGTAGCCTTAAATTGTGATGATTCTTGTTATTTTATTTTAACAATGACAATTGATTTTTCCGTCATTATTTTTAGCTTCTTTGTTTATTATTTTTCTTTAGTACGGGGTAATTAACATTTGACGTAGAACTACGTCTTTCTCCGTGCTGAATAGAGAGTAATATCGGTAGCACGGCTGCAACGAAAACATGTCACACTTTAAACGCTTATATCATCGAAACTACTAATCGTAGAGTAATTATTTAATAAATAATACATCTTTAGATAGTTTAGAGAATCCCATTTACAACAAAACAAGTTTCAACCGTCCACTCCTTAACCCTTCGATACAGTATAGCGTTAGAAAATTAAGCTGAATTTCGAGTGATTTTCTTTCGTCCCCACATACCGTTTTAAGGTTGATAATTAATTAGTGAACAGATAATAATAGCGACGACCTCAGCTCCGCATTTTTGCAGTTGATTATTATCAGAGCCAACGGACATAATATGTGATAAACACAAATAATCTGGGTTTAAAATTTATTTTTAAACATAAAAAATGACAATGAGAGGTTAAGTTGAGCAAATGATATTAAGACCAAGATCCCACATGCGGAAAAAAATGCTAACTGAAAATAGAACTAATCTAAGTATAGAATTTTGTAAATAAATTCAGCTTTTTGCAGCCTACTTTCTGCCAAATAATGTAAACATGAATATGCTGAAATCACTTTCAGTCGTAACAGTGTTGTTAGAAAGGATTGTGAAACATATAATAATCTTTATATTGTATTTATACCTAACATATTTTGAAATTTTCAGAGGTTGGCCATTTTTATTCTTTACCTAAGCGGATTTTGTGTTTCGTTTTTATATCTTCTATGTACTTTCTACCTACACACTATGGTATGATTTTGAATAATAAATGAACAACAACAGTGGTTTTTTTGTGGGTCTTGCTCTCTTCTACAGGACTATGGATGGATGAGTTTTCATGGTGGGGGGAAGAAGGGCAACACTGCAATGCGTATGTTTCAGTTTTTTTAACAGAAAAACTACCAACAAAAAAACATTATCCGTTGTTTATGGAAGTTGAGATTTCTTAGTTTTGAAGTTACTTGTAGATGTAGGTAGGTAGGTAGGTGGGTAGTTGTAGTTTTCCTTTAAAAAGTGGTTGTTTTTTGGTCCGAAAACAACCAATGTTGGTGTTTAAATAAATAATGTACAACGACCCCTCTACACATTATATTATTTGTGTTTCAAGTGTTTTCATTCATCTTTGGGGTAGATGTGGGTAATTACTAATTAGTATTAGTAAGATTCCAACAAAACGATGATGTTTTTTGAGTGGGAGGGGAGGGGGGGGGGAATGTCAAATTGAAAGAATTACAAAAGTACCTCTATGTTTGCTTAAGTCTTAGGAAAGGTATTGTGTGTTATCTGAATTATCAGCAAGAACAAATCCCAGCTAATAATAATAGCAAACATTTTTACAGATGGACATGACTAACTGGGGGTTACAACATTTCCAACATTCTTGGACAATATGAAGTGCAATAAATACATTGTCCTTGCACTTCTTAAAATCTTTTATTTATGAACTGCAGTGTTGATTTTAGAAATCTTGATAATACTGTTTTTCATAAGAGCAAAATTAAAAGAAAAAAAGTAGAAAGTATTTTAGAAACTAGAAGGTTAGCTCAATTACTTAAAAGAGGTTGATGATGATCTCTTTCAAAATAAACGTTTTATTGACAAAAATTAATAAAATAATTGTCTGCTTAAAGTTGGGTCATTTTGAAACTAACGTAGAAAGTTTATATTGAAAGATATCGACATGAAAAATCTCTGCAAATGGTTGAGCTACCCTTCTAGTTTCTAAAGCGAATTTCAGTTTTTCTTATTTTTGCACTTTTGAAAGACAGAGAATAATCAATAGTTCAAAATACATTTACACTTTAAAAAAATCAACTTTAAGTGGTAATTCTACAGCAACATAAATTACAATTATCAATGTGTGACTCTTGCAAGACTTGCAGAGATTTCTTGCGTATTTGCTAGCAGAAAAATGCTAATTTTAATTTTTCGCATGAAATTATTCAAGATTCTCAGTAATATTTATAGCTGATAATAGAAATAATCATATAAATTCATCCTCCAATAAATAATTTGTTAAATTGTAATTGATGTTCACATTAAATAAAAATTGAAGCACGCCAGAGATGATGGAGTTGAAATGGAATTTTGCCTCAAGTTAGGTTCTTATTTGTAGTAGAAAGACGACACAGGGTGAAGTGGATTTGTAGGTGTAAACATTAACCACAAAATAAATATACCCGAATTAACTCTTCGAAGCATGAAAGGTGGGGGTGTGTTAAGGTCAGTGGTTGAAATCTCATTTTAAGCCCCTAATATTAACGTTTTAATGTTTCTACTTGGCGTTGTTACAAGCAACACATGAGATTAAAGGGAGAGAGTGAATGAAGAAGGAACAACGGGAATTTTTCTCTTTTACTGTTTATGTGGTGGGTGTGTCTGCAGTTCATCCTAAAAAAACATGGTCTAAATACAGGGTTTACTCTTGTCAAAAAATATATATATACTATATATCCTACTACAACCACCAATGAGATTTATTTATGAAATCGTTCTCTCTCTCTCTCTCATGGCCTGTCCTACAATCAATGAATCCAATTGACTGGATGATAACATTCGACTCTTGCAACTTGCATGTTGTCGTTGTTGTTGTCCATTCAACTTAGTATATAAAAAGCTCCGATCCTTAAAAAAAGTAGATAAAACTAAAAAAAAAACATAATTAAGATGGTTTATTAACAGCTGCTTTTGACACATGATTATTTTTGTCTTTCTGAAGAGCAAAATGAAGAGAAACTAGAAAGTGTTTTAGAAAAACTAGAAGGATAGCTGAATCACTTAATGGTGTTTTTCATGTTGTTGATATCTTTCAAAATAAATTTTTTATATACAAAAAATTAAAAAAGTATCATCTGCCGCTTAAAGTTGGGTCATTTTCAAATTCACATAAAAAGCTTATTTTAAAAGATATCAACTTGAAATTACCCTACAAGTTTCTAAAACACATGTAAGTTTCTCTTAATTTTGCACCTGAAAGACAGACTTAAGAGTCATTTACTTTTTAAAACCACCTTAATTGCATTAAAAAAAAAATAAAAGTGAAAAATAATTCACTAAATTTGCAACTTGAATGAATAAAGGCGAAAGTTTCACATAATAACAACACTTTTCAAATGTGATTTATTTTGAAAGAATATCAACATGAAAATACTACTAAAGTGATTGAGCTGTCCTTCTAGTTTCTAAAATACCTAAGTTTCTTTTCATTTTGTGCCTAAAAGACCGACTATTAATTACTTTTCAAGAGTTCAAGAGGGGGGGGGGGTTACACTTTTAAACCACTTTAAATACTAATTTCGAGTAGAAAACAAAACTAGAAATCCATATAATATGCATTTTATATATATTTTTTGTAATTTAACACGAATTCCATCATAGTTTTTTTTAAATTAGTAAATATTTCAATACACAATAGACAGGTTTGGTGGTATATTGTAGGTTTTCTAGAGGCACTCATTGTATATGTTATTGTCAATCTGCAAAACCACCAGCCTGCTAGTGAATCTACAAAATTCAACACCTAAAATATATTAAGTTTTGCAGATTCACTAGCAGGTTGGTTATTTTGCAGATTGCCTGATTCCGCAGATTGACAGTAACGTATACTGTATATAAAATACATTCAGGTGTAAGATCAGTTTTGCTTTTAAGCACATATTTTTTTTTTACGTTTTTAATTATTAACAAAGTGATTTGCGTATCTATTCAAATAAAATGGCAACGATCATTGCACTTAATACACTTTGATGTTATTTATTTATTTTTGTATTTTGGACCACCTTTAAATTATAGAGTGTAAAATTAAGAGAGGAAAAATATAACGTGACTAGCCTCTATTTTGAGTTTTTCTCGTGTTCAAGTGTCCGTTATAATTCATTTGGTAAACATGGAATTGGGGGGAGGGGTCCAGTTCTCCCCCCTCTCTTCTATTTTTGTGGTCACTTGTATTTATGTTTAAATACCTAGTAAAACACTGAAATATTATTATTTATAACCCTCCTAGTTTTTAAATTGGCCATTTCTCCTTCTCTCTCTCTCACATACATTTGTACTATTCATATTTTATGGGTTTGATGCCATTTATAAACATTAACCAAAGACACATTATTTCTTGTTTCTCCTCCCCTCCCCCCAATCTCCTCTTACATTGCGTTTCTATGATCTTTCATCTCTTTCATTCTGAACTTCCACACTTATAACAAAAAAAAGAGAGAAACATTTCATTTTGTGTGTAGCATGTTTACTTTTAAGTGTGGCCTCCATTAAAATAGGTGAAGTAAATGTGTATATAATGTCACAAACACACACATGCTGATCATATTGGGCACATGGAAACACAAGAAATATTCTCACGGTTATGAAAAATGTAAAACGTTAAATTGTGGTGGTTTCTTTTTCTCTTTCATACACACACACACACTGGTTAATTTTGTAAAAATAGGTCTTTTCTTGCTTTTAGTTGCGTTTTGAAATGCCATCAATGGCTTTTGAGTGTTGTTTCTTACTGTTTTATTCATATACTAATCTAATGTGCAGAAAGAAAATGATCGAAAATAAACTATCGGTTACCTGTTATTATTTAAAAAAAAATGATACAAAATTAGTAAGTAGTTGTTTGTAATCTTAAAATGAAGAATTTTTATATATTAAGTGTACTCCGAGGGTAGTTTTCTGTATTTCTGGCATTCAATTGTGGAGATTTTTGTTACCTTTGTTGGTCTATACAGCAACAAAGGCAAAAAAAAAATGTGAAAAAAAGATGTTTCGGATGGTTGGAAGTCAAAAGTTTGTGGGTTGAATGACTCAATAGATCATTTATTTTGTACGTGTAGCGTTAGATGTCGCCACTAGCCCTCGCCACCAGCCTCCCATAGAAATGTACTTGACACTCTTCAACTCTGATAAAACCTTCCTTTTTATTTCACGTGGCAAACTTTTAATTTGCGTTGCTATTTCTACGTCATGCTGTCTTCAGTCTTATATGGGTTCTGGGGTAAGTTTGTCACGTGCTGATAATAGGTTGTTTTGGACGCTTTTAGAGCTAAAAGCATGCATTCTATTTCAACTTAATTGGCGGCGAATGTAGTTTGCCACCTAATGGAGGTTTGCAGGCGCCATCTACCTTGCATTTACACAAGTATTTTCTTTATGGAGCCCTCTTAAGAGATGCGGATTTTTGTATTTGAGATACATATGTTACTGAAAAAAAAAATCATCAAATTTTACATTTTGTACATTATTATGTATGTTTCTAAGCAAGCAGATATTTAAGAACATATACATGAAAACAATGAAATAAAACTGATTGTTTGCCATTTAAAAACAAAGAAGAGTAAAATGAAACTTATTGCAAATTGATTCTCGATTTTAACCAATTTTGGATCTAACAATATGACATAATATCGCATAGGAGCTATTCTCTATTAGAGTTGATAATTGTGCAAATGGTTTACAAATAAATATTTGGTACATTTTGATTTAACAGGCAATCTATTCACTTCTTCTAATTAGTCCAATTAAGTCAATGATTTTACTATATTTACTTTCAATTTGGAAGCATATCAATTGATGCAACAAAGGTCTATAAGGTTCCTTGAATCTTCTTCTCGTAATTCTTTTGTTTTATTTCCTTTGTGTCAATCTCAACTGCCACATAAGAGGCCAAAAGTGTCACACACATTTTTTTTGTTCTGAGTTTATTCCGATGATGATGATGATTCTCGGTAAGTGCGGCTTCAGTTTTCGGGTTTCTCTCAGCTTCTCTCTTTTTCTCTTTTCTCGTCACTTGTCAAGATTGCAATCACAAAGACCCACCACCACCACCACCACCACCTTAGAAAACATTCTCTCCATTCTCAGTATATGTATTTCCCCTTCTCCTCGCAAACACATTGGAAATTCTATTCAATGTTTTCAGAAATTCTTTCCTCACCCACAAGTTATAAGCTGGCAAGATTGAAAGAGAGAGAAACAATTGTTTTTTTTTTCTTTCTATATTTATTTAACAGAGTAATTTTTTTAGATTTATAATTAGCCATGTTTGGCATGATGATGTGTTTGAAATATGGAGAAAAAAATATTGATATAGAAAAAATAAAAAAGACGATTAGAAGTGCCAATCAAAAACAACATTTTCAAAAGTAAAAAAAAAAAAACCGAAAATTTTTGTTTTCGTTCTTGTTATTATTATTATCTTCGACGTCAGTTCTCATTGAATTGAATGGTAAAATTAAAAGCTCTTATTTCTCCTTTTATCTTGGGCGCAATCAAATACATGTTCTTTTGTACTTTAGTTTGGGAATGTTTTTTCTCTCTCTCTCTCTATCTCTCCCTTCAAACACGTCAAAATGTATTGAATTGTGTGTGTGATGTGTTAAAACGAAATCATCCGTTAAAAATTAAATAGAAAGAAGAAAAAAACAAAGAGAAAAATCGATTGTCTTTTGATTCCAAATATATAATGTGTATGAAACGCCTCCTGAAAGGTGGTGTTTTGCATAACACATGTGCTTTCAGTGATTGCCCACCCACAGGAAATGAAACAAACGCTTTTGAAACTTTTTTTTTAGATTCTTCTTCTTTTTCTTGTGTGGTTTTTCAATTTCTATGAACGATAAAGAATCACGTATTTTTCAAGTATGTGCTATTTACTGATTTTAGATTCCGCCGAGTTTAAACTGCTAATTATTGCGCCACTTAGAATTTTCTAAAAGTGACAAAAGTGCACTCGAGAATAATGTTATTGGTCTTCTTCTAACTAAGAATTTCTATCAATTGGCGCACAAATGTTATTTGAAAAACTCAACCATTTGAAAGACTTAAAACGGAAGTAGTTTGTTGTAAAAGTCGACGATGTAGACGGCGGAATTGGCAAATTTAAAATAATAATAAAAATTGATATAAGTTCGCTCTATAAAGAAATTCAGATGAATCTGATTTTGTTTGAATACTTTTTTATATTAAAGTCAATAACGACCACATAAAAAGCCAATGAAAAAGTCTGAGGTGGTTTAGATAAAGTCATTTTAGTTAAAAGCAAAATCGTCAAAACCTATAAAGTGTTATTTTAACTTTAAAAACTAAAGTTAAAATAACACTTTATAGGTTTTAACGATTTTTTTTAAGTATTTTTTTTAAAAAATTAAATTTAACATTTTACATTGTTTTTGTTGTATATTTTACAATTTACATTTAGTGAAGAAAATGATTTTCAGATTATCAGTTTGTTTATTGTTCACAATTATCCTCGTGATGAAAACTGTGACAACCTGTAGAAACAGAAGGTGAAACACTCAAGCCAAAAATCAGTCTTGACAGTATGACACCCCTTGGTGCACAGATGTTCAGACTTGGGTGGCGAGAATTCGTGGGAACCAAGTCCGACCGTGAGAAAATTGGGAATAAGTCCCAAAGATATTTCTCCTTATGATTTAGTATTATAATTTAGTACCCCCGGCCCAGGGCAATGATTGGCCCAGTTGGTCAATCATTAAGCCCTGAGGTGACAGTTGCCCCTCCCAGGAGACCGGACAAGTGAGCCTGAGACTTGAGTGTGAGAACAGAGTCAGAATCTAGAGTTAAACCAGATAAGTTCTGGACTAGACAGTCAGAGTTTAGACACTGAGTAGAACAGTCAGTCTTGTGAATTAACAGAGTAGACTTGAACCAGAGTACAGAGTTCAAGAAGAGTTAAGTTCTGACTTAGAGTAAAACAGTAATGTAAAGAGTGTTCATAATAATGTGACTAAGAGAGCTAGTAAAGAGACATTATTATACATCAACCTGTGTAAGTGTTGTGTATTTGAACTATATTGGCTTTCTGTACTCCTAAAATAGAGGAGTATCCAGCAGAAGGCGCTCAGACACAGCCTGAGTCCCTCTGCCTGGAGCCTCCAGCAACTCAACGAAAAGGACCAGAGTAACTTCGGCATCATCACGCCCTATATCCAAAGATCCCTAGGAAAGACGGTCTTTTTGTGGGCCGTACCAGGCGAGGCAAGTAAATGTCGCGCCCGGTGAACCCAACCCCCAGAGGTACAACAGTAGAGGCTGGCCCGCAGCAGTCGACAACAGAGTCGACCCCGGCACCACCGATTCAACAGAGGGAACAACGTCGTCAACAACGAAGTCCTCGGCACGAGTCGGTAAAGATGGTGTCAAAGGAGGGCCAGTCACGTCACAAAACATTGTCTAGTCAAGGTGTCGGATAAACTGCGGTCCGCGAGCTAAGGATGCAATTCAAATGCCAATGAAATTTCAGTTCATTTAAATCTTAATTTCCATTTTAGTTGATTTTATTAATTTTGTGTTATAATTAGTAATTATAAATTAGTAATTTACCTTTTGCCCCATGAAGCCTAAAATATGTTATTAATCGGCCCTTTTTTATGCAAATATTTACGTTGAGTTGAGCAAATTTACATTTGTGTGAGCTAAACTTAAAAGGTTGATGTAGTAATAATAATAATATTCATTGTAATAATAATAATAAGAAGAATCTGCCAAAATGTCTAAGTATAGGTTGTGTCTATTTTTTTATATTATTTTTGCATTTTGAAGCGTGAATTTGATTTTCATCTTATAAATGTCACGACGATTATAATAGGTTGTTTGTTACTGTAGGTGTAGATATTTTTCTCTGTTTTCCTGACATTTCATCGTTTTTTTGTTGCTTCTTCTAAGAGCTTTTTCTATAGACTTTTTGTGAGCTATATATTTCTATATACATGTATATGGTGGGTTGTTATTTTGGTACATTACATGTTTATATGGTATAAAAGAGGATTCTTCTTTTATTATATAACGTTGAACTTTTCGATTGAACTACTAATTCCCTAGCCGAATTCCATTATCCACACTTAAAACTCTGACATTTAATTATGTGCTGATGACTCTTTGGAAAGTCAACTATTGATTTAAAAAAATAGTTTTGTACTTTCAATTTTTTTTTTCCATTGGCTTTTTTTATGAAGAAGTTATTTTTCATGGTAGGATTTTAGGTGTGATTTGCAGTCAATTTCTATCATACTTCATTTTTTTTGTCGATTTGAATACGGTCGTTGTTGTTTGCAATTTTAGAGATAAAAATTCAAAGTGTTTGGCAAAAAAAAAACGACTTCGAATGATCGTATTTTCATGATACTATCTTTGAAAAATAGACTTTTTTACGGTCTACTACACGTTTTAGGTTTTTGCTATTTCATTTTATAAGTTGGACAATTCTAGACGAAAGATGAAAATAAAAAAAAATTGCACAATTTTTAAGTCAACAACAAAGAAGTTTTCAGAAAAATCATCTTTTTTATTTTTCTAACAAGAAAATTATTAATTATACATGAGATGTAGACATTTTTTAATTAAATAATCTTGTGTTTATTAATAATTAAGGCTAACACTTTTAAGTAATTAAAAATGTACAAATGCGCAAATTGCTTTTTTTTAAATTTTGCGTTTTATGGAAATATGAAATATAAAAATTGCAAAATCTGCAAGAAAATTGTTCATTTTATGCAAAGTAAAATATCTATTTTATGGCAAAATCACAATTAATCGAATGGCTGAAGAAATTAATAGCTAAAAATTATCAGAAGTAATGAAAGAAAATGCAAAATCGAAACAGTTCATTTTATAAGAATGTCTATGTAGAGTTTTTCTTTCTGCAGCAAATTTCCAAAGATAATACAATTTGTACATTTTATGCAAATTTTAAACCTTATTAATTTGTGTCATTTTTGGTCTACTGTGGTTTTAATTTCTGTAGAAAACTTTGTGACTTGTCATTATTTTAGATGGTTTTGTCTCTTAAGTTATGGCGGCGATTCGAGTTTCAGTTTTTTTCGAATCCAAATCCACAAATATTGATGACAATTTGTACCCAACCACCACCAGCGTTTTCACTAACTAGATGTACTTAGAATGTATGCTATTTGGTATTTAGCTTTTGTTAACCACAAAAACCGAACATATTTCTTGCTTAGTGTCGTCACACAGACAAATTCTTACAATAAGGTTACGCACTTAAATTTTCTGTAAGAGTCATCGAATAGGGGACTTTTAAATGTGTTTTCCTCCCACAAACAATATTAAATTTTAAGTTTTTTCAGTATTTGTTGGGATAGTTTTGTCATCGCCTTTTTTTTTGAAAGGAGGAAGTGGGGGGGGGGGACACACTTGCCCTCCTTTTAAAAGATAAAAATATAGAAAAAGGGCTTGTAGTCAATTATGATGATAAAAAGTAGAAAGAAGAAAATGGTCCGTTAAAAATATCTTATTTGTATACGTATTTTTCTACTGAAAAATTACAAAAGTGAGATTGATTTTTGGGAGGACAAGAAGAAAGAAAAAAAAAATGGGAGAAGAAGACGAAGAAAAGAAGTTGGAAGGAGAAAAAGCTACGTTCCGTGAAATGATTTTCTCACTGATTGCCTCCCTTCAGTGGCTGTTTTGTTGTTGTTTTCTTGTTACCCTCCTCCCAACCCCCACATATTATACTTTATATATATATATATATACATATATATATATATATATATATATATATATATATATATATATATATATATATATATATATAGATATATATATATATATATATATATATAGATATATATATATATATCTATATATATATATATATAGATATATGTATATATATATATATATATATATATATATATATATATATATGAGAGAGCGAGAGGGAGATGGAACACACAAAATCCAATCTTCTTGCTTTAAGCAATTGTTGTTGCATTGGTTTTAAAAAAGAGGGCGGAAAAAAACCGACTTTCCTCCCAAAAAAAACGCCTCCAAACCCCGTGGTTATTGGAGGTTGGTGCGTGCCTTTTGACCGCTATGTTTACACATACACATAAGGAGGAGAGAGGGAAAGAGAGAGTTTGTTTTTATTTTCTTAGACCTTTAATATATTCATGAGAAGAAAGAAAAGACCATTTTATTTCTTATAAACAACCTAGGTATAATATTGCAGTATTTGAGGGTTGTGGGAGAGATTTTTTTTTAGCTATTTTAGAAGGTCTAAAGAGAGAAAATAAGGGGAGGAGGAGAGGGGGGGGATGGTTTCCCCTGTGTTATTATCGATCGTCGCCTCGCTTGCCCTTTGAATTATGGGTAGTAAATCGCAAAACAAAGGTACTTAAATGCTGTGAACTGATAGAACTTCATTTTGTGTCTTACTGACACACACAGATACACAGAAAACTTTTTTTCCTGTCTTTATTTTTGGTAGTCGATTGTGTATTTTTACGTTAAGATACAATCTATCTTAATCTATGTCCTCCTTCTAGTTTTCTGTCTCTTTTTTTTTGTTACTATAAAAAAAAACCCTTCTCTCTCTAGAATCCTAGATTTAGTTTAGTTTGATGACCATCTGCTCTCTTTCTCTTATGAACATCTCTATAAAGAAAAATCCTCAAACAGGAATTTCCTTCTTTTCCTACCCTTTTTTTATTTAGTTGGTCAGCAGAATCGACAATTTTATTTAGGTGTTTTACGATATCTTTTCAAAGGAACTGTTTAGATTTAAGGTGGTTTTAAAGTGTAAACCGAGAGCCTCTTGATTATATCTTGTGTCATTCAGGTGCAAAATGATGAGAAATTTCAATGTGTTTTAGAAACTAGAAGGAGGGTTAGCTCAATCACTTAAGGATATTTTCTACGGATGGGATATTCGAATCCTTAAATCTCGCGAATCTTGAAAAAATATTCAAGATTTGAAAACTAGAATCTTCGCGCTTTTTTGGTCTTTCGCATCTTTCGAATCCTAACCTTAAAAAAAACTTAAAATTTTGATCAAATTAGTTTTAACTCCATTGACGCCCAATAGAAGCGTTCACTAACAAAAAAAAAATCGGCGATTATTGCAATTTCGGTGGTACCCGGATCACAAATATCATATTTGTGGCGACCCTGAGTTCGACACTTGTATTTTATTATTATTTTTTTAGGAATTTAATATTATATCATTTATTTGTATCTTCTTAATGAAACATATCTAGGATTCTTATATGAAGGATTCGAGGAACTTTTAGAATTCAGTTCGGATTCGAGAAAATTTAGGATTCGTTCCACCTCTAATATTTTCATATTGATATCTTTCAAAATGAACTTTTTTATGTTCAGTTTGAAAATTGATCTAACCTTTTAAGCAAACGATATTTTTTAAAAATTTTGTCTCTAAAAAAAAATTTAATTTGAAAGATACCAAAATACAAATACTCCTTCTAGTTTCTAAAACACTTTTAGTTTCTTCTAGCTCAAGATACTTTATAAACAAGAAATTGAAAGTGTAAGGTAGTTTAAATTACTATTTTTATGTGGAAATATTTCAGAATAAACTTTTTTTAGACAAAATTTTTTTTAAAAAAATGTACTCTGCTTCAAGTTTAAGCTGACAAACTGACAGAAAAAGCTTATTTCAAAAGATGTGAAATCATATTATGTCTGAATAAACCAAGATTTCAATGGACGCGTTTACACTTTTAAAACATGACTTTAAAAACTTTTTTTTCAATGGTCAATTGGTCACTCATTGAATATGTGAATCTCAACAACGAAAAATACTCAAGTAAAGAAATGATGGAACCTGGCAAAAATTGGGATTTTATATTTTTCCCCTATTCCTCCTCCTCCTCCTCTTATTTTCTATCTACATAAATACATAAACCCTCCTTAGTAATAAATAGGCTTTTTTTCTTGATGTGTGTGTCTACATTGAAAAATAGAGATGCTTTTTTATTGCCTAAAATGGAAGTCTTCGTGTTTTTTTACGGGATGTTGTTTGTTGCATCTTTTACTTAGGAAGAAGAAGAAGAAGAAGAAGAAGAAGAAGAAGAAGAAGAAATTCCTTATGAAAACGATAAGGTGGTTTGTTGAGCTGATTTCAACAACTCCGTTTTTTTCCCAACGACTTTTTTATATATTGCATCAGTGGTTCTCAAAGGTCTCAAACTCATTTCACAGTTATTTTTTTTGCCTGAAGAAATGGCGGCACACTTAGCAAAAACTCACGGCATGCTAGTGACCCACAACATCCTCTCCCCTATTATGAACCACTGGTTAAATGCTGACAACGTAAAAAAAAAGTTAAAAATTTGAAAGCATTAATTATTATTCAATGTAACATCCAAAATTTTATGGCACAGGTAGCAAAACTCACGGCACATCCTTTGAGAAACACTTGTATGACAGAAATACACATTATCCACCCCCTCACTCATCCCCCCTAAAATACGATGTGTTCTTAAAAAAACCTTATTCCTACTCTAACGCTATTTCCGAAAATACTTTTGACATTTTCTCAATTTTATTAGATGCATTTTAAGCCATTAAGTTGACTCGTCTACTGTTTAACCTTAAAACCCCTCCTACTCTTTAAATGTATCATATTGTTTTTTTTACTTGCATAATTCGTGTTTGTGACATTTTACTTAGTATTACCACAATACAAGTGGAATGTATTTTAAGTCTTCGTATTATATATATATATATATATATATATATATATATATATATATATATGGCAATGGAATATGATCCTTCTAGCCTGGTTGGTTATCTCTTTCTTCTATCTATAAGACTCCTTTCAACATTTTACTAGAATATCTCTCTTTATACACGTTTTTGTTGTCTCTCTCTCTCTCTCATATATAAATAGATATAAATAACTCAGGTTTATTTCTGTATACACAGACACAGAGAGAAAGGTCTTCTAGTTTTTTTGTTCTTCTCATTTTTGCCCATTACTTATTACAGTTACTTTTATACCATTTGTTTCTTCCTCCTCTCCTTAAGAGGTCGACATTTATTTATCCACTGAATTAACTCTTTGCTTTCTTCCAACCTTCAAGCCCTTTCACCATTAATTTACAAACATGGGACTATTTCTTCCTCAATATATCCCACCCCCCCTTTACAATTAACTTCTCCTCATCCTCCTTTGTGTAGGACTCCTCATTTAACATCTTTTATTCTAAGGAGTATTTTTCATACTTGGTTGTCAGTTACTTTTCTTTGACGTTGGAGTGTTTTTTTCCTTCTTCAGACATTATGTTTCGTTGGTTGTGACACCAACATTTCTGAAAAAAAAAATGTCTTTCTTCTTGGACTAAAAAAGTTAGGATTTTCAAACATGACATGTAATTGGACACGTCATATTAACACCAACAAAACGTGTCCTTGTGAGTTTTTTCTATGGATGGAGACGCACATACAGTATATGGCTGTCGAATGTTACAGGACCTTAAAATTAATATTTACTGTAAGGTGTTCTAGACTTTCGAATATTAAGGCCCTTGGCACACTGACTTCTTTTTTCGACCAGTATTCGATTGCAAAATGAAGTCGAGTTGTCGCAAAAAGCGGACCTCCTTGTGTCTTTCCATAGAAAACTACATTGCAACCATAATTCACAACCACCTTCGACTTCAGTTTGTAGTTGAAAAGTGGTCAAAAAGTGGTCTGTGTATTCCAACCCTAAGGGCTTTTGTGATTTTCTCAATTTAGCCTAACTGTTTTGTATTTTACAATTTAACTATACAGTTAAAGAAAATGTTGAAATCATCTTAATGGAGTTTTAAAATGTAAACAAGGAATCTCTCTGGAACTCTTTGATTATTTTGTTTTTCAGGTGCAAACTTGTTTTAGAAACTAGAAGGGTAGCTTTATTCACTTTGATATTCTTCAAAATAAACTTTTTATTTTAGTTTGAAAGTGGCCCAACTGATATTTTTAAACTTTTGTTTTTTAAAAGTTTATTTTGAAAAAAAAAAAAAAAGATTTCAATATGGAAATACTTTTAAGGGCTACTCTTCTAGCGGGAATCATTAGCAGCCAGAAGAAACAAGCAAAGAGTTGCCCTTTTCGAGAATTCAACGATTCCCAAAGAATTATTATTGGCTAGAACTGATGATTGTGTATTTTTGGTTTGGTTGTTTAGGTTGGTGCCCCCCCCCCCCCTTCTCCCCCTTTAAATATTATTAGACTATTGAATTCTCTTCCAGTAGATATTTCTTTGTTAGGACGATTTCAATTTAACAACGTTGTCTTATTTTGTCTAAATGACAATCATTTATGATCGGGAGCAATCCCCTCTGCCACGTGGCTATTGAGCAAGCGTACCGAGTTGAAAATGAATCTGTTCATAAACCACATCTTAAGTTTGGGTTTTTAGGTTGGTATTTCCGGTTGCATATTATCTAAAATTGCTATCGTATACAAAATTAGCACAAAATTAAGGCTGAAAAGTCTTTTTTTATGGATAAAAAAAAGTTAAAACGACACAGTAATTAAAAAGAGTTGTAAAATTAGCTGTCGTCAAATGACACCAAAAATCCCCTTTATGTGTGTTGTATATATAAAACTATAAAAGTGAAGGTGAACGTTTTTTCCTTCTTCTTTTTCAAAAGCATCATCAAGAAGAAAAAAAAAGTTTATTAGAAACTAGAATATTCTAAAACAGATTTTATGATAAGAGAGAACTTAGATCTTTTAAAAAAGTTTGAATATTTTTCCTTTTTTATCTTTAATATAAACGTATCTATTACAAATTTAAAGATAATATGGATGTAAATTATTTTAAGCACGTTTTTAGTTATTCTAGTTTCGAACAAACTTTGAAGTTTTCTTCTTAATTTATATTTTAAGAAGAAAAAAATGTGTCCAATTATGTAAATCTAATTTTGACTAAATTCTCGAACATTGAAATTTACTTGCTGAGAAAATCACCTTAAAAAAAACTTCATTGAGAAAAATCTACATTTTAAAAAAATAATAATAAATATAATTTTCAGAACATGAGATTATTAAATTTCAAAAACCAAAAACTTTTTAAGTTTGATGATAAATGAATGAATAGTGAAGGGGGTATTACGTGGCTTATTTATAGAATTATTTTCTATTAAGCTTCCTTTTTCTTTGATGTAAAATTGTGAAGAAGATATTTTTGAATATGAATTATTTTTTTCATCAATTGGCGTCGTCGTCGTCGAACAATAATTTGAATAAATTTCGACTAAAGTTTTAATTTTTATATTTTCTTTTTTCATTTTGAGCCACACTTTTTTATAATAAATATGGGGGGGGGATGTTGGAATCATACGAGACTTTTATTATTAACAACATAGTTGATTTTTTGAATATGCATATAATATTATACCACACACATAATTTATTCTTATTCCTTATTGTTACATTTTGGTTTTTCTCTCTCTCTCTCCAACCAATTGTCTCTTTGAAGTAATTGGCTTTAAAACATTTCTCTAAGGGCCACTTTGAAGATTTAAGTGCGTATAAAATGTATATAAATAAATTTTCTCTTTTTGTGTCGTCCTTTTTTTATATATAAATATAAGTTGTTGTTAAACTTTTCTCAAAGATTATTGCAGAATAATATGTGACGTGCCTATCAACCAAAAATTGTTGTGTGCACGTCTGATAATTCAAGTGAGATTTGAAAAAAATTCTTTTTGTTAATTTATATTCATGAGTTAGACTGTCATACAAAGTGTCACCTCCCCCTTCTCCCTCAATCTCTCTCCCCTCCCCCCTCTTTTTAGTCTTCATTTTTTTCTTCTATTTAAAGTCGGTTATTTACATATGCTTAAAGCTCTTTCTTTGTGAATAGCATCTGCTCAGACATTCATTCATTAAGGCTTCAAAATGAATTGCATATTTACTTAGAAGATCTTCATCTTAAGACACATAAAAGAAGACAACGATTTGTATCTGTAGGCCTACTACTTTATATATATTCAATAATATAAAGGAGAGGAGACTGAAAACGTTAGGGGTTTTTAAATATTAAGGGGGTGTAAGTCCTCTCCCACCCCTAAGACACATTATGATTTGTTTTTTTTATATATGCTTGCAGTGTTTGCCTTCTTATATTATTCAGGGGCAGACATAAGTGTAACTTAAAAGGGAAGAAGAAGAAGAGGAGGACCCAGGAGAATTATTTAGCAATTAAGATATTTTTCAGAAAAATAAGAAAAATAATACGATTTAACATACAAAAATGTATGTAGTATGGTAACTGTGTATTTATATTCTCGAGAACATTAAAATAGGTTTTTAAAAATACATTGATGATGATGATGATGATATTAGGCCTCGAATTTTTATGCAATTTCAAACAATTGTTTCTCAGAATCTGCGGCAAAAGAGCCAACTGTGAAATAGCAACCAACAATTACGTTTTTTTTTCAATCAAAAATATCAACTGATATTAACCAGACATCTATCCTCTAATCTAACCTTTTATTGATTAGAAAACAAATACATAGTTGTAGTTGTGCTCAAATGCCATTATGATGATGATGATTATTACTTCATAATTGGCACTTGAGCTACAAAAAATTGAGAAACATTTGCTTTTGATATTGCATAAAAATCCGAGCTCCTAATGATGATGCATTAAGATTGTGTTTCATGAACGAACAAACATATTACATGAAGTCGAAAAATAGTTTCCGTTTTAATAAAAGAAACCTAGAAATGTGTCTAGAATTTCTTCCAGCAATAATAATAATAATAATAATAATAATAATAATAATAATAATAATAATAATAATAATAATAATAATAATAATAATAATAATAATTTCAGTACAGGAGTTTTAAATGTATTTTATCAAAAAAAAAAAGTTGTCTACATTATTTTAATGTGTGTGTGTATATAGCGTCCTCTGGCGAAATATATCAGCAATCTACATTTGAGATAATAATATAAAAATCACATTCCACAATGTAGGAAATAATTCGGAGTCTTGAAATCATGTGTGTCTTAAGAATGAATGTTTTTGTTGATCAATTTGAAATAAGTTTTCAATGGACAATTTTATCGGCGTGTTTCATTGAATTATTGTTTCTTCTTCTTCTTATTTGCAATAGAATTTTGTATTTCTTGATTGAATATATCTTTTATGTTATAATATGCATGCGATTTATATGTTTGAGTTGTTTCTTCTTGTTGATGTATATATTATTATTATATATACGGAAGAAAGAGAGTACATAGCTTACTATCATGCTGTTTTATATTGAGTGTGGGTAAAAGAACGTTACTAGAGTAACAGGAAATGATTCAGGAAAATCACCGGAAACTTCCTGTGGATTGCTTAAGCCTTGTACTCTCCTCTCACTATAATATATATATATATATATATATAGATATATATATATAGATATATATATATATATATAGATATATATATATATATATATATATAGATATATATATATATATATATATATAGATATATATATATATATATATATATATATATATATATATATATATATATGAGAGATTCTATGTTAGCTGCCTTACTTTATCCGAATTCTGCTAAGAATTTTCCCTTCTTGTTTGTCTCTCTCGGAAAGTATTTTTAGCGCGTTATTATAGCGCATGTTTAAGTTGAGAAAACATTACAAAAGTTTATGACAATTTTGAGTTATGTTTTAAAGTGGAACTTAAGGTGATTTTAAAGTGTAAACGGGGGTAAACAGGTGTACAATTAGGAGTAACTAGAAAGTGTTTTAGAAACTAGAAGGGTAATTCAATTACTTAAGTGTATTTTCATGTTTATATCTTTCAAAATAAACTTATGTCAGTTTGAAATTGACCCCGCCTTTTATAAGCAAGATGAAAATATTAAATTTATATCTAGAAAAAGTTTATTTTGAAAGGATAATTAACATGAAAAATAACCTTCAGTGATTGAGTTACACTTTCTAGTTTCTAAAACACATTCAAGTTTCTCTCTTATTCATTTTGGCAACCGAAAGACAGAATATAATTAGAGAGACGTGTTTACTTACACTTTAAAACAACCTTAATTAAGACACATTTGGCTTAAAAAGCTATTTTTATAAGATCATACGTTGTAATTGAATCAAACACAAATATCTTCTAGCAATAGTTTGTTTTTTGAAGAGACTTTTTTTGATTGAATCAGTTTAGAAAATATTATTTTATAATTTTGATAACCAAACTTTGGTAATGTTATGTCGGTTGGAAGGTGTGGCCGGAGGAGGAGGGTATATCTCTTTTAGAATTCTAATATTAAAACACAAACTTTTACACGTAGGGCCCACCACCACCACCATCCTGCCTGAATGGCTTGCCTGCCTATATATTGTTTTTAAGATAAGAGAAACCATACTATCTTTTAATTCTAGGCTTGAAGCGCTTAGAAAAAACGATTGCTATTTTTATTAAGAAGACCCCCCTTAGGCTATCAAAGCTCGATTCATCTGTAAATAGGGCCAGGGATCTCTTTTGAAATCAAATATACGAAATATATAAACCTCAGGAATCACAGTTCAGATAAATAAGTAAACCTTCATTCCACCATCGAACATTATACGCCATTTTTTTTAGTTACATTTCAAACAAAATATGTAATACTTAACTGAATTCCGGTTGTTTGTTTTGTCGACATAACCCACATATTTTAAATATTCAGTGGTTAAATATTATTTCCACAAAAATATGATGGATATTTATGAAAACTGACAGTTGCACAACTGACATTCAAAACTAGATTAAACTTTGACAAGTTATTAGAGAAAAGTGCATATTATAGTTTTAAAATTATGACCAATGGTAGAGAGTGAGAGATAGAGAGAGAGGAATAAAAATATTATACTGTATATCGATGGGGATGGATGGATGGATGAATACATTTTTATTTGGAATTGAAGTCCATCATACCATATATAGTAATAGTACATTTTGAAGTATTTGTATCTATAGACACAACTTTCTCTCTTTCTGTTTATAGATTGATTTTGACCAAAGATTCTCAAAGCGAAACCAGGCATAGAAATAAAAGTAAAAATGATGATGATAGTCAAGAAGAAAATTTCTTCATGGAGAAATTGTATTGAGATTGGTGGTGGTGGGGGTGGCTAACATGAAAAAAGTGTATATATATATATAAGAACGAGAATTGTTTGCTGCTTGAACGCATTTCTTGTTGCATTTTTTGTCCTTACTATTTGGCCCACTATATATATTCGTTGGTATATGAAGTCCACATTGCATGTCTACATATATATATATGTGTAACATCTGATGCAGTTTTTATATAAGTTTCATATGTGATGGTTTCTATACGTATAACATTGCTAATAATATACTGTAGGTGAGTATACTGACTAAAAAAAGAGGTATTAGGTGATTTTTTTGTGACCCTAACTATCAGTGAGTGCAGAGATTCTTTCGATTTCGAGGCCCTTTTTCTCACTGAATGGAGATGACTCTTTCTGTGTGTGTGTGTGTGTGTATATATATATATCTGCACTCACTGATATATCTATATATCTATATATATATAAATATATATATAGATATATATATATATATATATATATATATATATATATATATATATATATATATATATATATATATATATATCGACCTTTAAGCCTTTTTTGTGTGTATGTGTGTGAATGATGTACACGAAAATCGGATATAACGTTATCAGGATAATTGGATTCATGCCTGTGCACAACATAAAAATTCCTTTTCTCAGGACACCTTAAGGTTTTCTCGTCTTCTTCTTCTTTCCTTCCAACTTTTCTACAATTGAATAACAACGTCTTCCTCCTCCATATACTTTTTTTCTTCTGTTATATGCTATAATAATAATGATAATAATAATAATAATCTGGAATTGGCTACCATTTTGATGTGTGTTTACTCAAGAGAGTGCAATCCAACAATATACAAACAACAATAGGTTGATTATCGTAAATGAACCCTAAAAACCTCCAATAGTCAACTTTCCCACTCTTTTGCTATTGACAAGTCGGAAATTTTAACTTTTTCCTCTTTTAACTTTGTGAGTAATTTTTAATTAAGGTGGTTTTTAAAATGTGTAAAAGGTTCTCCAACTCTTGATTATTCTGGTTTTTTTCTCAGGTGTGTCAAAATGAAGATAAAACTTGAATGTGTTTTAGAAACTAGAAGGGTAGCTCAATTAGTTAAGAGTATTTTCATGTTGATATATTTGAAAGACATCAACATGAAAATGACCCTTTAGCTACCCTTCTAGTTATAAAAACACTTTTCGATATTTTTCTTAATTTTGGCTCTTCTGAAAGACATAGTTCGGAAATCAGCAGTTTGTAAATTATTTTAAGTAGCGTTTTTTTAAAAAAAAAAAAGAAAATCTGAAACTAAAACAAAACCAATAATTAGAAACTCTTGTTATTAATTATGTGCATCAGAAGCTATTTTGAAATCTAAACTTTTTGAAGTTTGTTTCAAAGAGGTTTTTTTTTACAATTTGATCGTCACAAAATATAAAAATGAAGTTGAATTTAGTAAAATTATGCATTTTGAGTTTGTTTATTTAGAAACAAATTTAAATTTCATATGAATTTTATGTTTGAAATTTCTGCGCTTTTTATCTATCTGTTCAGTCAAAATAATAAAAAAAAAACTAGGTTTCGATCGTCAATTATTTCACCACAAGAGGATTGAACATTAAGCATTGCTTATAACTGATGAGTAACATATATATGTATATAATTAATGCAGGAGAGACCACAAATTAAATTGTGTTAAAAATGTTCCTCTTGTTGAATAAATAATGTGGAACCACACCTAAGTTGATGTGGGCCGTCTAGATTACATATACAATATTCTATGGAATCATCATCATCATCATCATCATCATACATTTACAATTTAGTGATATTAAGTCAATAGAAAATAATGGAACCACCACAATATATTAATATGGAACGAGCAACAGACTGACTTTAGTTTTTATAGTCAATTGAAAATATGAAATTATATCAAATTACACAAATAGGCCTACATCATATAATGTTTATATTGAGAGTAGTAATAGTTCGTTTCCACTACAAAAATTAACTGCAGTTACATAACCAAGGTTGTACTGTAGTTAACTGCAGACAACCTACAAGTGGTACTATGCGTGTTTTTCCATTTTTAAGACACTTTTACCTGTGGTTAAATGATTTTATGACACTTCCTGTTAAACAGTTGTGCATTTTGTAAAATTTTCACTCATTAAAGTCAAAAAAATGTTGTGCTCTCCACTATCCGCCATGTTGTTTGTAAGCTAAATTTATCTAAACACAGGAAGTGACGTATTTAACCATTCAATAATGTGGCTAACCACAATGCAGTTGAGTTAACTCCAAAGTTCAAACATTAAATCATGGTTAATGTAACCACATTTGTTTCCACTAGAAAATGAACTGTGGTTAACTTTTGAACTGCAGATAATTTTTGTAGTAATGGTTAATCGGTTAAAGTTCTGCCAAATTGTTGGCGTTTATTCAATTGGGCATTTGTTCCAGTTGGTTTTTATTCAATTTTGCGCTTGATCAGCGCCATCATGGGCCAATTGAAGTGTTTTACATTCATGTCTTCAAAATGAAGATGAAAAATGGTTGCATTATAAATGAATTTCCAATTATTTTTTTTGTATTCAACGAGCAATCATTAAATGGGTAAACAATATATATATATATTGATGACGAATTTGGTAGTAAATTCCTACCTGATATGCCGTCGTATGTCCACCATTCTTCCCAGCTTGCCAGAATATCTATAAGTAAAAGTTAAAATAGTTGAAAATTATTCATGATGCCTCTCGTTCTTTCTCTCCATCTTCCACTCTTTACAACTAATTAGCAATTTAGTAAATGCAAAAGGTGGTAATCGTTAAGGTTGAAATGATAACAGATGAAAATAAAATTAAAACGCTTCTTGTCGAGAGACTTATTAGTAAGTCCCATGTTGCATAAATAATAAATACATCGCTTAAAAGAAGAAATACAATTGGAGGCTGGGAAAGAATAGGAGGAGTTTTTTTTAATCTTTTCATTTTTAAACGATTTCTTGCAAACTTTTTTTCTTCTTCTTCTCCTTTCTTCTATGATCTTGACAAGACAAGACGGAAAGAAAAGAGAAAAAACGGTTAAAACGCGGTGTGTGTTGCTTATTTTTCAAGTTGCATTTGGGAATGAACAATTTTTTAATCAAGACACTTTGGAAATTAGTTTTTAAAAGAAAAAAAAAGTGGAGAAGATGGAGATTGGGTTGGTTTATGAAGGAAACTCAATGAAGATGATGAAGAAGTAGAAAAGATGAGAAAGAAAACTGCTTTTGAAGAAGCGAAACACTAAGCATCTTAATTATGCACCTTATTATAACACTGCTTGAAGGCCCCCCAGAACATCACACACACACACACATTGAGACGTACAATAGAATATTAATACATATATATTTTATAAATGATATACGTGCATTATTTTGCAATGCTTTCATAACTTTTTTCTTCTTCTTAATATCGCTTCTTCACTCATTTTCTTATTATTTTCCTATGAAAATAAATTCCTTCTTAGATTTTTGTCTTCCTCCTTACTGGGTATTTGTTGTAAGATCTAACGCTATTACAAGTTGTGCTGCAATTGTCAACTTTCAATAAGTACTCAAATTACAAATTGCAATATCTATACTAAACAAAAAAACCACGCAAACTGATGTTTGCCAGATGTTTTGCAAAATTGAACGTCATTTTTTTAAAATTACCCACGTTAGAATGTTAAAGTCAACTTGTATAGTTGTTAGAAAGCAAACATAATTTGAACTGCATCGGTAAGCTCAGTTAGGAGAAAATGCCAGTTTGTGTTATACCTATAGACCAGTAGGTTTTCGAACTTGCAATTGTGGCACACCTAGCAAAACTCACGGCACACATCACCCTTTGGGAATCAGCAATGCCCTAGACTAATAGGGTAAAGTTTAAGATTATAGCTTCTGAGCTAAAAAAAAAAGCATTTGCTCACTTTTATAATAAGACCATCAGAGAAATAGCAAAATAGGAAACCAGGTGCAGGCACATATTTCTAAGCTTTTGCAATAATTGTAGTTTGAATGAATTTACCATTTCTGAGTGCGCGACACATTTTATAACCTAGGCTTACAGCTTTATAAGAGATGAAATTTATTATGGATGATGAAGCAAGAAAGACGTTAAAAACAAAATATGTGCCCCCCAACCCACCCTTCTTATAAAAATGTCCTAACATAGAGATATACTGTATTCATAGTGTATATTTAGGCCTACAGCAATATATATGTGTGTTTTTCAGTTTGCACAAAACGCGAAGTGAAGGAAATTTAATTTTGAAACTTAACAAATGGAATTGGGGCGACAATTTAAAAACGAAAACTTAGAAACTTAACTGCTTTTGTACAATGTGTATGTTTTTCTCTCTCTTTCTCTCTCTTTTTCCCCTAGAAATTGAAACTTGTAAGCCTTCTATAACATGTTTTCAGGTGAAATTATTGTACACTTTTCTCTAAATATTATGCTAAGGGTAATGCTTGTAATACTTTTGAATCAAAATAAAAAAAAACCAGCAAAATTTCATCATGTGTAATTTCATAACATTTTCTCTACATTTGTTTCTCTTTTTTTTTTAAAAAAAATATTACCATTTAGCTGAATTATTGTGAATGTGTTTTCTTGCAATTATTAAGATTTATTTCATCATAAATATAAAACACAACATGATACCATTGTTAATTTTATCATTTTAGCAGCTAATCTAATTTTTAACCTATTGTTTGGTAATTATTTATAAACCTCTTTTTAGCACGAAGTAAATTTAGGTCATTATTTCGCAATTACATTAGTTTGACCAGGTTTTTTTTTCTTGGCGATTTTGGTTTTCATCCAATTTCGGAACTTAAGTATAGTGTAAACAAGGGGTCTCCAAACTGTGGCCCGTTAACATTAATATGGAAGATCCACTTGAAGATACTTTTTTTTAATTACTGTTTCTAATTTAACACCAAATATATTACATGTTTAAAGGAGGCACATTATTTACTCTAGTTTGTGTGATATACTTAGGGTCGTATTCTTAATTATTGCTAAATAAACTCCAAAAAAAAAACGAAACTCGTGACCTTTTGCTAGGAAATTTCACATGTAAGTTGTTGAGTTTAGCTCTAACTTAGACTGTATTCTAGATTAATGCAAAAAATATGCTTTTTACAGTCTTTTTAGTTGAAAAAAGCATATTTTTCCGTCTTAGTAATCATTAAGAGATATACTGTCTTTAAAATGTCAAAGGGACAACTTTTTGTATTCGTAATTTTCTAATTTAAAATATTTTTTTAAACCATTTTTTATATTTTGTTTATAATGAAATTATAGTTGTGTAGTTGCCTCACGGTAGAATGAAGTTTGTGACGTCAAATTGGTTGCCAAATAATTATTTAGGCTTGTAAAAAAGGGGGTACTGTAATAATAAAAGAATACAAGAACCATTTTGTTTAAACTGTTTAAAAAGTTTATCATCTCTTTTATATCAGACTAAATGACAATCATAAATTTTATGTCAACCCCTCTGACGTCACAAGCTTCATCTTACAATGAGACAACTATACAGTTTATGAACTTTCTAAGATACAGATCAGATATGATTATATGTGGCTCTCTTTTGATAAAGTTTGAAAACCCTTTTTGGTTAAAAAAAGTAAGTTTTGTTAGATATTACAGAAGCCATACCTGTATGTTAGACACAAAAACAATAAAAGAACCTAAAAGAACCAATTCATATTTTTGGAACAACCCAATAACTTATAAAGTATGAAACTGATAAGCATTTGTAGGGAATTGGACAAGAAACGAGAAACTCCAACTTTTAAAACAAAGAATGAGTTAAGCAGGTCACAAAGACCTAATGCCTTAACTTCACATCCTAGATTTTTCGTAAAGAAAAATAAAACAATGAGTAATGGATATGAAATTTGTATATTAATATAATTATTCGATTATATATATTTTTATATATACAGTATATCGAACAATCAATTAACATCTGTTACTTGTTTTATTTTTATTTTCGAAAAATCTAGGATGTGAAGTTAAGGCATTAGGTCTTTGTGGCCTGCTTAATTCTATTATACATCCTGGACGTAAGTGAGGAAGAAAGATAACTCTTTTCCTAGTTGAAAAAGTTGGAATTTGCGAGTTTTTGTCCGTTTGACATTCTATAAGTTATAATTAGGTTGGTCCAAAAATGTGTGTTTTGGTTCTTTTGAGACAATATTTACCTTTTTCCTTTTATTGTTTTTGTGTCTAACATAAAGGTATGGGTTCTGTAATACCTAACAGCTTATATAAAATAGGCAAAGGAAGACTAAGAAAAAAAAAACTCTTTTGAGTTTTTCCAAAAAAAAACTGAAAAAAAAAACTCGAGTGTTAATTAATGTATTAGCTTTGACTGTAACTGACAAGTCTCTTTTTTTAATAATAAGATTGATCATGATGTGATGCCTTTCCATTTATTAGAATAGCATTTCATTGTTCAAAAGGTTCGTAATATCGATTAGCTTGAAATACAGAAGTAAAAAAAAAATTGACAGAAAAAAGAGAAAGAAAAGTTACGAAGAAGAAGAAAAGTAGTTCGTTAGTTTTTACCATCGACCGATTTTTCCCTTTTTTATTTTTAGTTTTACCAATGGATTTGTTTTAGGGACCTTTTTTTTTTTCTTCTCTTCTATTTCTTACTTCTTCATCCTTTTTTTTTCCTTCTCTATTCAAACACATAAGATAGACAGCAAAGAGAGATCAGAAGATTGAGGGAGAGAGAGATAGGTTGAGAGAGAGAGAGAGAGACAGAATGATGGAGAGAGAGAGAGAGTGAGAGACAATAAACTAACTGGCCATTGTGTGTGTGTTTTTCTGGTGACGCTTTTTTTAGATACTAGAAAAACCACTAATGATAGTTTTTTTACGACTGTCAAACTCAATCTTTTTAATGAGTTTGCTGCTCTCTCTCTCATTCACTCACATTTTATCTCAGCGTGAATCCCATTGAGAGTAAAAGAGTTTTAAATTGTTAACCTTTCCTGATTCACGGATGAACAACATTTATTTTACCTTTTTTTTCTCCCTCTATCTTTCTATCTTTTTTCCTAATAAGATCTTAGAAAACTACAATTTAAACAATGTCCTGTTTGTGTTCTAAATTAACAATAATTACAGTAGTTATTTTTTTTTAAGTTTTTGAGCAATTTTAATTGTATTTGTTATTGTCGTTGAAAATGAAATAATAAGATTTATTAAATGTTGATGGACTGAATTTATATATACTGATGAAATGATATAATAAAACTTACCCGGAAAATAAAGTAACAACTGTAAAAGTAGGACCAATAGAGGTGTTTGTTTCTGTAACATGAAACGGAATCCGAAAGGGTCGAAACACAACATTGAACTTTTGACGAATTTGATTTCAAATCCCGCATCACCAAATGTGCATTTCAATGAATCAATTGTCTTTTTTTATTATTATTATTATTCCTTTATTTTTCTCCTCTTCACTTTACAATCTAAAAAAATGAAACAATTACTTTGCAACAAAAAAAAAGGTGTTATTCCGAGTATTTCACAAACACACACAACCAAAAAAAGGTGTTCACATCTAAAAAGTTCCTTTAGTTATTATAAAAGTTAAAAGCTGACAACATCATAAGTCAAACATTTAAAAAAAAGAGAATTTGGCTCCCTTTCGAGTGGGTTCGGTCTGTTGTGTACATGTGTGTTTCTGTGAAGAGTGAGTGACTGAAGTGTGAGCTGTAGTAGTAGTAGTAGCAACAATCTAGAGTTCCGTTCCGTTCCGTTCTGGAGCTCAAGTTCGAATGTAGCCGAGGAGGTATATAACAAGCATCCACATAACATAACAAACACACATATGGGAGAGATGCTGGCTGCTGCTGCTGTCTCACAAACACACAATACACATAGACACATGTGTGTGAGTATGTAGGAGAATGCATTAGAAATAAAGGGAAGAAGCCTCCTCCTCCTCTTATTCCATCCATCCAATACTTATATACAACAATAGTACTGTTATATTATTAGACAATATTAAATCAGCTCTCAGGAAAAAAAGATGCAAAGACAATGGTGGTGGTGATGGTAGCTAAGATGCAAAAACTAATATCTTTATATCAATAAAGCAGGAAGTGATATTAAATAATCATTAAGGCAACAGAACATTGCATAAAGCTAATTCTGAACGTATGAAACGTTGACACTTGTGCCTTGGATTTTATTAAAAAAAAATCACTTTTCAAGTTTGAAATAACCAAACGATCAATTCCAAATGTAATGAAGATTTTGTTTAGCATATAATCTGGTTGCATTTTTTAACATTTGCAAAATGAGAGTCTAGATTATGATGATGGCCTTGTTGTGTCTGACTTTTAAATTGTATATCAATGATATCATTAATAATTCAGACATTTTCAAAAGGGCGATCTTCAACCCTATCCTCTCCCTCGTCTTCTTCGGTTATTATGTTGCGATGCTTTTAATCTGATTAACGAGAGATCTTTGAACTCTGAGACTCTTTTGACAGCACGGTAAAGTAAATATAGGCAAATGTTTACAGTCTCCAGTTTAAATTAAAATTAATTAACCAAATGTCATTTTACGTTTGAATGGAAAAGGAAACTGTGCATAAGCTGTGTAATCAACATGGTTATTATGAAGTTCGGTTATTTATTTTTTTTCCAATCTATTTTTTTCTGGAGTGAGAGAAAGAGAGATAAATAGAGAAAGAGGATGGAGAGAGAGAGAGAGAGAGAAAGAAGATGGAAAGAGAGAGAGAAAATGAATGAAAGTTTAGCAAAAATTAAATGAGATTTTGTTGACTTGATGTTTTTCATATTGAATGGCAAAAATATGTAACACGACAACTTTTTTAAGTGAAATTTATGGCTAAGTTTGAATTGCGGAAATAATGGGTAGGTCTATTATAATCCTCTACATATATTACATAATAATACAATCTCGAAATGAGGTTTTTTTTTTCTACATTGGATTTTTCTGATCAAAAACTTTTTTTTTCTGGCCACTCATAAATTTCTTGTTTCATTTTCTAACCATTTATATTTTCGTTCACTTTTTTTTACAATTTTCGAAACACGCAACATGAGAAACAGCGCATAGGCCTACATTGTATATAGATTTCGGACTTTTCAGATTTTTCTATTGTTAGTCTTTTTTTTTCCTATTTATTTATTTATTATGTAGCTAACTTTTTTTATATTTCTAATGCACAAAACAGAAGCCAATAAATTTTTTTTGCCTTGTCTATTATGGAAAAATTCTTATTTTTACACTCATTTTTTATATAAAAAAAAAGATTTCCGAACAACATTTTATTCCAACTTAAAAGTTGAACAACATAGTAAGAACCTTAACCAATAGAATTATTATAATACACACGAAAAATTGTTCATTGAATGACTTTTTTTTGTCATTGATTTAATGTTGGTAACATATTATACATTTATGGTGGTTTGAAGTCTTTTTTTTTGTAGTACGGAAAACCGGGGGTTGCTAAGTATGAAAAAGAGAGAGAGAGCGAAACAAGTCTTTTTCTACCTTGTCACTCCATTCTACTTAGAAATGTTTTAGGGCCATTTTTCTATGGCATTCAATCATTTTTTTTCTTTCGTCATTACTACTTCAATTTACTTGATTGAATCAACTCGATCTGAATTTTTTTTTTTTGCAAACATTATTGGAAACGGCCAAAAAAAACAACAACAACAAAACAAATAATGATTGAATTTTTAATGTCCTTCTACAATTGTTAATCTCTTTTTCTAACTCCTTGTTACCTAATGGAAAAAAGAAAAAAATTAGCTATTGTGATGATGACTTGAGTGAGAGACTAGTTTGTTGTTATTTTTCTATTCTGTTCGAATCGAACTTCCATTCAACAATGTAAGGTGATCTCACGATTACTACTTGCACGCAAACATGACAACGTGTATATGTTACTGTCATTCTGCGCAATCAGTCAATCTGAAGATTTCCTAGGCAATCTGCAAAACAACCAACCTGCTAGTGAATCTGCAAAATTCAACACCTAAAATGTATTGAATTGCGCAGATTCACTAGTAGTTTTGTGGTTTTGCAGATTGCCTAGGCAATCTAAAGATTGACTGTTTACACAGATATACGGTTCTAGTTTCTCCATTTCCGTTCAGTTCATAAATACTTTAATAGTCGTTTTTATGTCTGTTTTGTGTCCATCTTAGAAACAACAAAAATAAAAAAGGTTGCAATGGAGAATTTCAACTATGTTTCTTTTTATTTTCTGTCTTTAACTTTGGTGTGAAAGTAAAGCCTACTTACAAATTTACTGCGAGTTTGATAGTTTTAAGGAAGAGAGAGAGAGAGAAATTATCGACAAACAATCATGCTCAAACGCTAATTAATAGTAATTATATTAAAAATAGAAGACAATCCCGTGTAAAAGTAGCATCCTTATTTTGCACGCACTTCTCCTCTTGTCTTGCATATATTATGTCCACTTTATAGCCACAATTCATAATAATATTATTAATAATAATGCATATAATAATAATAATAATAATAATAATAATAATAATAATAATAATAATAATAATAATAATAATAATAATAATAATAACAATAATAATAATAATAATAATAACAATAATAATAATAATGCATTCATTTACAAGTGGGTAAATCAAATTGGGGATTACAAAACGCCTTTTTACCTCCTCTGCGGAAGGAAATTTTATTCTTTATTGAAATGGCTGTACCCATCTTGCACGAACTCCAGTTCAGAAGAAGAATCCATCTGTCATGACAACAAGGACTGGAGGTGGAGGCTAACAACTATTGAATTACTTTAGAGTAGGAACTACATACTTTATAGCATCATAAACCAAATTAACATCCTTCATCTCCGGTTAAGGTTGGTTTTAAAGTGTAAATGACTCTCAAACTCTTGATTATAATCTGTCTTTCAAGTGCAACATGAAGAAGAAATTGAAAGTGTTTTAGAAACTAGAAAGACAACTGAATCACTTAAAGGTATTTTCATATTGATATCTTTCAAAATAAGCTTTTTATGTCATTTTGAAAAGAACCCAACTTTATCAACATGAAAAATACCTTTTAAGTGATTGAGATGATCCTTCTAGTTTTTAAAATACTTTCTAGTTTCTCTTTATTTTAATCTTCTGAAAAGGACAGAATAATTAAGCGCGTTAAATCAGCTTTTCATAAACCATTTTAACCAAACAAAAATGGTGTTAAATGTGTTTTTCCTTCCATATCGTGGAGGGACTGAATCCGTTAAACCATATTATCATATATGCGAATCTCATTAACTAGAAGCATTGCTAGCCTCCACTTCCAACCCTCGTTGTCACGCAAAATGAAACATACCAATGAAAATAAAACACTTGATAGACATGCTTTTGTTTCTCTTGATGTGACATATAATTGTACATTTTACAGATTGTTGATGAAATTTTGTTTTTCAATCTTCTCTGTTGTTGTATTTGGAAAAATGCCGGCAAAATTGCTAACTGAGAAGTATTTTTCTTCTTCTCATTATTCACTCATTTATTAGCTGATGATTGAATTTCCACTTTGGTATCGATTACAGATAATGTAGTCTATAATATGATACATGTAAAAGGCCCAACTCTTTTGAGTGCAGTGTTTGTTGTTGTGTCGTTTGTAGAGAAATAATTTAATTACCTACTTTTCAATACGGAATTTTTGTCAGCATAAAAATTGTCTATTTTGCTATATATATATTATAGCAATATATGTATATAGTATATTATATATATATATATATATATATATATATATATATATATATATATATATATATATATATATATATATATATATATATATATATATATATATACTATATATATAAATATATAATATATATATATATATATATATATATATATATATATATATATATATATATATATATATATATATATATATATATATATATATATATATATATATATATATATATATATATATATATATATATTATATATATATATATATATATATATATATATATATATATATATATATATCCAAAATTGACCAAACATCATCAATGCTAGAAAAAAATAGAAGGATGAGGAAGGGGAGAGGAGGCTATTTTTAGATGTTTTTAAAACGTTGTTACTAAATATCACTCAGGCAGATCAACATATATATATATATATATATATATATATATATATATATATATATATATATATATATATATACATACATATATATATATATATATATATATATATATATACATACATATATATATATATACATATGTATATAATATATATTTATATTTATTATATTAAAAGTCCCGTCTATCCGTGTTTCCTTTTTTCTCTCTTTCTTTGAGTAACGCTATACAAACAATTAAGGACAAAAACCTTGAACCACATTGGAATTTATATCAATTTAAATGAATAAATGAACCGCTTTTTTTCAAGGTCAACTATATGTTGCACTCTCCCCATCCAAGAACCCCATGATATTAAATTGAAGAGGGGAAAAGGTTAGAAAGTGTAGAGGGGGAGAAACGTGGAGGGGAAAAAAGGGGGAGGGGAAAAAGGGGGAGGGGAAACTGAAATTGAAATGAAAGAAGTAAAAAAGGAACAAACGACGCGCATGCGCACACCAGAGAAAATGGAGGGGAGGAAATAATAGTAGCAAAATTAAACTAGAATTTATCACAGGCAATTGTGCCCAGCATTAGAATTTCTTTTGCTCCGCCCTTTTATGAACGTCATCAATATCTAATTGGTTTGTTACTTGGTCTGACGTCATAAAAGGGCGGAGGTAAAGAAATTCTAATGCTGGGCACAATTGCCTGTGAATTTGGCTCCCGTCATTTATGATGGGTTACCCCACTAGTAATAATATATAATCCTTCTAGGTAAGTTTTAAAAGGATTGTCATCATCATCATCTAAAAATATTCAGAACTTTAAAAGACATCATCTTTTTTTTTTGTACAATCTAAAATAAAAGTTTTAGACAGTTCTATTCTTGTTCTTTTTTGTTCTATTGCAATATTCCTGATGGCTGCATTTTGAACAGTGGAATAAATTAAATTCCAGTTGTATTCATATAGGGCCTAATATGGTTTTACATTTTGTACCACCCACCCACGCATACAGCATAGACTACTGTATAGTATATATATAGACGTGTTTTAGAAATGAAGGGTGGTGATGTCACCCTAGGTGTAGGTAGGAACGAAAGAGGGGGTAGTAGTAGTAGTAGTAGGCCTACTACTACTATACAAATCGGCCCTTTCTCTCTCAGAAGACAACTGTAATTGTATTCCATTTTTCAAATAAGATGTTTCACTTATCTCTTTCTCAAGGGAAACGTGAAAGAAATAAAGGGATCATCATTTTTTATACCTAGAATTGGAAATATATCCAACATCAAATTGTCTATACCGAGTGGATCTAAATATTTTCTCTTGTTTGGTGTGGGGGGGGGGGGGGGTAGCTTTTTTTTAAAAGTAAAAACATTAAAATAAAATCAATTGAGTATTGGGAGATGGGTGAAGAGAGACGTAGATCATGAATAATTTACAAATCACAAATGAAAAGAATAACCTGCATGAAATATTAACTTTACAAAAGAAAATTAGTACAAATAAAAGATGTATTAATATTTCAAAAAAAAAGCTGGTTAGGGTTCGGTGGTTGGATTTGCTGGAATTTTCTCTCTCGGAAAATCATATTCACTTGATATCAAGTGTTCTGTAATTGGTCCTCTGTTTCTAAATCACGCCAGAAATCCCTTCTGGATCAATTTCTTATTATAAAAGTTCCGTTTTTTTCTTTCTCTTATGCATAGGATTCTACAAGGGATGGATCACACGCGTTGAAAAACCACCAGCAAATAGAAATAAAAAATTTTGTGTTCCTTTGCTCACTCAGATGAGTGATATATGGAGCTTATTTGTAAAATGCCTTACAAAGTGGATTTTTTTTCCAGCGTGTGTGATCTTTTCCTGAGTCATTTCGGTTATTTGCCGGAGGTCTGTTTTTGTCTTCCTGACTTGAGTCTCTTTCTTTCTGTTTGATATTATTCTGAAAGTTACCTGTGGTCAGAACTTACTAGGTTTAAGTTAAAACAACTTAAGGCTGTGTTTTCTGTTGGTTATTGATGTATCAGTTGTTGATGTCAATGAAATTCAACGTGATAAATTCAATACAATAACTTCAAGATGATAATAATTATCTGAGATTGTGATTTTATTTAAAACAATAGTTAATTTGATATCAGGTTAACTATTACTTGAAGCTTATGAAAAACATGGAGACAATTTTTTGAGAAAAATTGGGTAATAACAAAAAACTCTCAAGAAACCTTTTCTTTTAAATTGTTGAGAAATTTTACTATACCATCAAACTAAATGACACAATCCTAGGTTTTTGATTAACCTCTCTGACGTCACAAGCTTCCAGTTACAGTGAGGCGACTGTTGTTGATGTTAATTGATTTCATTGAATATATTTTCTAAATTTTTGAGAACAAACACTAAAATCAATAAATCATTGTAATCAAATTAATTACTTGAAGGAGCCTGTGACAGAGGAAATATGAAGTAGTTAAAAAATCAGTATAAAAATGTAATGTTAATAAACCTTTTAACACCTAATGTACAATAACAACATACTGTATTGTAAAAGAAAAGTGGCTTAAAATGGACATTTTAACATTATGTAAAAAGGAACCTTGTAATAAATAGGAATTAATCCTCTTAAGTTAATTAGATCCTGTGTACTCATTTAGTGTTGTTGAATAGCATTATATTTTTCTCAAGTCATCATCATGTTATGTCCATCCAGATGTGATATGTGTCTATTTTGTATCCTTTGAGAAATCTTTTTATCAAACTAGCCAATGATTTTTTTTAAAACTTAAAATATAAGGGAAGAAGAAGAAGAACTTGGAGGATGAGAATGGTTACAGTAATCTATTGGAAAATCGATTATTTTCATCCATCTGTCGTTTTTGAAGGTAGTTTAGTAGTATTTGGTGGTGTACAGTGAAATTACGGTGGTGGTAGTAGTGGTGGTGGTGGTGGTACACTCTCTCTTCAACCAAAGTAGGAGAAAAAAAGCCCTTTTCCTATTCCTGTTTCCTATCCCTCTCTCTTATGGGGGTTCTATATATATATTAGATATTCTCGTTATTACATTGTGGTCCCACAAAATCCACCCTTTTTACAGAAAAAAAAACCACACACACACACATTGCAACGTTTATTCTTGAATTATATATATATTTTTTACTCTGTTAGTCAAGATTGAAATGAAAACTTAAGAGAAATCTGTTCAAACCTCTTAGATAATAATGAAATAAGGCAACTTCTTACTTTTTTTTTTAGAAGAAACATTTTCAAACAAAATCTTAAAAGGAAATGAAAAAGAAATCTCTTTTTTTTTTACGAATTGTCAACGGATTTTTTTTCTCTTTCTTTTTGACTTTGATATGCTGACTCAGTTAATATGGCACAAAATGGTTGCACATTTATTAAGTGTGTTTGGTTTTTATTAAAAACGACGAAAATTTTTTTTTCTTAAACAAATCTAATTATAAGTGACGACTTAGAACGTCATTTCCGTTTTGAATATATATATATATATATATACGATCCTTAACTATATATATATATATATATATATATATATATATATATATATATATATATATATATATATATATATATATATATATATATATATATATATATATATATATATATATATATATATATATATATATATATATATATATATATATATATATATATATATATATATATATATATATATATATATATATATATATATATATATATATATATATATATATATATATAGTTAAGGATCGTAATGGTTTCATCGTTAGAGTGTATATTAAAAAAATGAATCTGCTACACTAACTGATTTTTAAATTTTCTTGCTCATTTTTTTTAGACAATTTACAAGTTAGATTTTCATGTTTTATGAACTGCTGACATGTGAAGATAAGTGATTCTGTTACCCTTCTAGTTTCTAAAACATTTTTTTTTTTTGAAAAAATGTTTTATAGAACAACTGCTGGTTTTTTAACTCTTTATCAGAAAAGCAAAGTTAGAAACTAGTTAGAAACTAGAATGGGTAGCTGAGCTTTCAAACCAAACTTTTTTTTAGCAAGTCATTTTCAAACTCACTTTAAAAAAAGCTTATTTTAAAAGATATCAAAATATAAATAACCTTAAGTGATTGAGCTGCCCTTCTAGTTTCTAAAACACTTTTTTTTGTTGATTTTTTACTCCTAAAAGACAGAATAACCAGAGTTTAAGGGGTGTTTACACTTTAAAACCACGTTAAACTATTTATTAGCTAATACATTGTAGACACGAGTTAAATGAATTCAAATTAAATGTGTTTAGGTGAATTATACGGAATCCAGTTAAGGACATGAACAAAATAAAAAAATTGACTTTAATTATTAATATTTTAAATTGAAATATTAAATCAGTATTTTGTCAATAGTTTATATATTATATATTTTGAGATTATTAATTGAATAAATTGAATTCGACATATTGTTTGTTTGTCCTTCACAGGGCTCTGTAGAACACGTTTATTATTTAAATGCATTTAAATTATCAGCTGTGTGTACTAGGTATAAATTGAATATTTTTACGGGGACAAGTTTTAAAATTTTCTACTTATCTTAAATTTTCTTCTATCTAATTTGTAAATTTATTTTTTAAAAATTATATTACAAAATTCGCTCTCTCCGACAGAATCAGGATTTTTTGTTGTTGATAATGTTAATTATGACTTTGTCTGGTTGCAATATAATAATGATGATGATGATGTTTTTTCTTCTTGTTCATTTTTGTGAAAACAATATAATATTAAGAAGTGGTAGCGTTAATTATGATTTCATACTTAGTTTTTATTTAGTATTTATGAAGTGGATTTCTTTTCTTCTGTTTGCCTAAATAGTTTGTTAATTTGCTTTTGAATTTTGACGATCATTTTTAATTAATAGTTGCAAAGAGAACACAATGTAATATCCGCTCCTTCTCTCATAGACACGCCCCTTTACTTAATATTATTATATTTTTGTAAATTGTTTTGTCTACTCTAAGGGGGGGAGGGGGCATCTCTTTGCCTATTGTGGTGTTAACTATTAAAATATATACGTGGATAAACACACTTTTCAGCTTTTCGTCTTGAATACAGGAGGTCCATAAAGTCATTGTTTACTTTCAATTTTAATTGCCTCAGTATGAACATTGCAGCAGAATTTGCTTTATTCCTAAACTGAGGCCGATCAAGGGAAGATGAGACGGGGGGACACCTTGCCACGTCGCCCGCAATGTTGGAGAAATTTGAATAATTTCTTTTGTAATCTGCCAAGAGAAGGCCTGTGGCAGAGTGAGTATTTACTCTAAGAGCACCTTAGAAATGCAGTGTCGCTGTAATTTTTAAACGAGGTCTTTCATGATGTAGATAGATGGATCGGAATAGGTGGGCCAACACTTTGGCCGCCACCTCGCTCGCTAAATTTGTCCCAATTTGATTTTTTTCTTCTTCTTTTTGAAGACATTAAAACCGTAGTTTACTCAACAATAGATATTGTTGGGAAAGTTAACGTTTCTATAAATGTTAAATAAATTCTATTTCAGTTGCATTTTTTTACAGACTGTTTCTAATTATTAGAGGTGGGACGATTCCTAAATTTTCTCGAATCCGAATCCTAAAAGGTTCTCGAATCTCTTGAATCTCAAATTTCTCATATAAAAAACACAGTGTGGCGGCACTCATAATCGCCACAAAGTGATATTGGCGATCCGGGTACAACCATCGAAATTGCAACAATAAAAAAAAAACGTCAATTGGAGTTAAAACTAATTTTAACAGTTTTTTTTAGGTTAGGATTCGAAAGATTCCAAAGACGAAAAAAGCGGCGAAGATTCGAGTTTTTGAATCTCGAATATTTTTTCAAGATTCGAGGATTCGAATTTCCCAGCCTTATTAATTATAGAAGTTATTAAAAATTGAAACTGTAAAAGGAATTTATGAACACTGTGTAAATTATCGCCCCCCCCCCCCCCTATATATGGTTATACTCTTAATTTTTAAACTTAAAAGGCAAATTTAAGGTGGGTTGGTTGTATGTTACCTATGTTATTATGGGATGGAAGAGAGAACCACAGTTTTCTTACTAATCTGAATAGAATCGCATTTGCAGAATTGTAATTTGGTCTAGTTGGGTGAACAACAACATATGTGTGTATATGTAGGCCTATATATGTTATAAAACTCAAGAGAAAACCAGTAACAATCTGAATTTCATTTTTCAAAAAGAGATTTCAGGTCTCTCTTTTTTTTTCTCCCCACCTTCTTCTTTATTATTTCTTTTCTTCTTATGTTCTCGAAACATTAACACTTTATAATCTGCTGTAAATGTAATAATGTAACACAAGACAACAATGAATAACAGCTAAAAAGTCGTTGCTGTTTTACGACTATATTTTCTACCACCACCACCACCGCCATATTCCACGTATAATACAGCAGCATATGAGAAACTATTTTCTTGATAATTTGCGTAGCCTTTTTAAAAGCTGTTTTAGCTTTAGAAAGAAAAAAAAAAGGTATTTTAAAAATGAAATGCATACGAGTGTGACTAACGACTAAAAAGTTAAGATAAAAATCCACCTTTTCAGTGATTTAAATGAAACACAAGAATAGGTTTTTAACATTTTGCGGTTTTGTGTTTGTGTACAGCTTATTTAAAAATCTTAGAAAACTTAAAACTAATTGACTGAATTTCGTATTTTTTTCTCATTTCAGATTCAGTTTTTAAAAAGTTTTTTTTTTTATTACGATTTGATCGTTTTGGCTTGAATTGAATGAAGTAAGAAACTTTTTAATATTTTCTTCCTTATGCATATATAATACATATAAACAATAATTTTAAGTCATTTTTGTGATGCTATTTATAACAGTAGATTTTTATATATTTTTTATTTTCTGCTTAGTTTCACTGATAAAATGAAATTACGCACACATTTCTTCTTCTTCCTGTTCAAAACGAAGATGATATTTATCTTAATAACGTCATACACCTACTTTTTTGCGTCAATTATATTTTTCACTATTACATTTTTTTTGTATGTTAACTACATACACATAATAACATTAACATACACTTAATATGATAACATAACAAACAAATTAATGTTTCAAAAAGTTATTTTTATATTTATGTAAAGTTTCTTGTATTACAAGTAAGATGAAAATGAAACTAACAAAAATGTTGTAGGTGCCGGTGGAGAGGAGGTGGGGGTTGAAGCTAATAAGAAATTTATTTTAAGTTTTTCTACTTTTTTTTTCTCCATTGATTGCATCAAATAGCAATAGATTTGTATTTTGATCAATGGTATATATATATATATATATATATATATATATATATATATATATATATATATATATATATATATATATATATATATATACCTAATATATATATATATACTAATATATATATATATATATATATATATATATATATATATATTAAAAACCTTTTAAAGGTAAATATCAGTGTGTCTGTAGCTTTTTTGTTGTCTTTTGTGGATTCTGCCCCCAAAATGTTTGTCTTTTAGTAATCTAGGGAATTCGGTGCACACATTAAACCATCTAAAGTAACACTTTTTATCACTTAAGTAAGCACTTTTAAATTGCAAAGGAAAGGATTTTCAAATTGGTGGAGCAAGTTAGGGATATTGGAGTAAAATGGGGAGAAGGAGGATTGATGATGGGGAAAATGATGGGGAGGAGGAAGAGGGATGTTTTTGTGGAAAAATGAAGTGGAGAAAAGGTAGGTGGTGATGACAATCAGTTGATGCATTGGAACTCATTTCTTTTATTTATTCTGTATTAATTAAAAGCAAAATGTTAAGTTCTCTGAGGTGAAAAAGTTAAGTTATGCAAAAACTCATTTTTGCAATTTTATGTAATAAATAATAAACTTAGAAACTTTTCTTTTCTTGATGAAATCCCCTGAGGTTAATTTTAGTGCTATCAACCGATGTATTGTTTGTTCGTGTCTCATCAGGGGCTGGTTGTGTTCTTCTGTATTTGCAATATGTTGTAGTGAACATAATAGATTCGTACGTTTTTAGGTTCGCTTGATGCGTCAATGATTGACTCCTCAACCGCTCCCAAATTACCGCCTTAAGGTCCACAACTTTGCGCATTTGCCGTTGCCCTTACAATAAACTTAATGACAAAGATTGTTTTCTTAAAACGAGGGGGGTGGGGGAGGGCGAAAGAGGAGAAGACCCAAAGGGGTTGAAGGGGAACTCAAATGTTTAATTAAGTTTTGCTAATGTAGGTGGCGCCATTAACTAACCTCAACCATGCATTTCTGTGTGTCCTCCTTCTAATTTGAGGACTTCTTTATTGACCATTTCTGTAATTAATGAACTTCTCTTCATAATTTATGGTAATTAGATGCTACTACTAATTTTCATGTCTTCATTATATTTTGCTCTTATATTTCTTAAGATAGTTTGAAAATGTTAAACGCCCCTCAAAAGCAAAAATTAAGAGAAACTAGAAAGTGTTTTACAAACTAGAAAAGTACCACCGTCACGTAAGGGGGGGGGGGGTGTTTTATATTGGTATCTTTCAAAATAAGCTTTTTAAGTGAACCTTGAAAATAACTTAGATATTTTTTAATTTGTTTATAAGTTTATTTTGAACGATATCATTAATTGATTGAGCTACCTTTCTAGTATATAAAACCAATTTCTAGCTTCTCTTAATTTTGTTCTTCTAGAAGACAGAATAATCAAGAGTTATAAAATCAGCTGTTCATAAACCATCTTAATAAGAGAGATAATTATTATTTATTAATTGTCAAGTATGGATGCAGATTTCTTCTTCTTCTTCTTCTCGTCTCAATAATTGCATTTTAATGACCTCCGACCCACTCCCAAAATGTGGATTCATTTTGTCTTCATTCTTATTTCAGTGAAGAACAAAAAAAACCTCAATCAGAATTGTATTGATTGTGTTTGTGTGCGGGGTTTTAGAAACAGAAGAAGAAGAAAAAAGCCGTTTGTGGTTTTAGATTCTTCAGTAATATATAAATAAATGGGATGAACACACTTTAATAGGAAGATCCTTCGTTTATTTAAGGCTGTATGTGAATTTATAAAAATTAGGTTGACAGTTAGTTAGGGAGGAATATAGGCTTATGAGTATTAGTATACAATGTGTGGTAGGGGGGAATAATCATCTCTCTTTCATTTAATGATTCTTTAATGGAACTTGCAATGTGCGCCATTTCTTCTTTTTTTTAAGTCTGGACTCATCTGTTGTTCATTAAGTTCATTTAACGAGGAACTAGATTTTTTTAAAGGCATTTTTGGCTTTTTTATTGCTGATATTTCCCCCTCTAGTGGTGATTTTCTCGTCTCTTTTTTTTCTTACATTAATCTGATAAAAACCTAACTGATATATACTGTATATTTTTTTGTGCTGAATTTTACTTTTAGAAGTAAAAAACACAATCTACTGATAGACTTTTTTTTCTAAAAAACATTACCAGATTAGAAAGAGAGGAACCCAACATACTATTCATGGTTTTTTTGTGTATGGTGGAATTCTACTATGGAGGGGGTAGTATAGAACCAATTTGCCTTTTACAAATGGTACCCGGTAACTGAAAACATTTGTGGCTTGTTACCTGTATATTAGAGACCTACACAAAGCCCCTGGCAAAAGCCTGGGCCGGCATTTTTATATTAAGGGTCCATGGGCCTGGTGGGCTGGGCCCAGCATAAAGTCTCATGGGCTGGGCTGGGCTGGGCTGGGCTTCAAATTTTTACTCAATGTCAGTTTCTACTGTATATGATACAATATTGGTTATTTTTTATTACATCGGTTCACTTTAATCTAAATTGAAATATGTTAAAAGAATTAGAGCAAATTTAAGCAAAATTAAGATAAATTTAAGTGTTTTTAAAACTACAAGGATAACTCAATCACTTAAAGGTTATTTTCATGTTGATATCATTCAAAATAAACTTTTTATGAACACAAATTTAAAAAAAATATCGTCAGCTTAAATTTAGATTATTTTGAAACAAATAAAAAGATAATTTTGAAAGATTTCAACATGAAAATAGCTTAAAAGTAATCAAGTAACCCTTCTAGTTTCTTAATGTTGCAATCAAGAAACAAAACTTGAAAGTGTTTTAGAAGCTAGAAGGGTAGTAGCTTAATCACTTCAGGGTATTTTACAGTAATTTCTTGATAATCTTTCAAAATAAGCTTTTACTGGAGTTTGAAAATGATCCAAATTTAAGCAGATGCTATTTACTTACGTATATAATATAGGTTATTTTAAAAGATATCAACATTAAAAATACTATTAAGTGGTTCAGCTAGGTAGCTATTCTAGTTTCTAATATAAAAAAAAATTCCATTTTTCTTCATAGAGTTCGTAAATCAACCTATTCATAAAACATGTTGAATATAAAAACAATAGGATTATTACTAATGATTAGACTAATCTCATTTTTACATCTCTGAATTTGATAACCTTATTAATATTTATAGATCTATAATCTTTTTGTTATTTCTTCTTCGTTCTTCTTTTTCATGTCTTAAAATTCTCTTTGTGAGATTTTTTTTAAGGAGGGACTTACATAATGCATTTGCGCATATAATAATAGTCGACAATTTCATTGAAATCGAAAAGTCGTTCGGTTTTTGTTCTGCACTTCTTTATATACGACTTTTGTCTGCTACAAATGCAGTAATAGTATTTGATCTTTGAGAGGGGAAAAAAAAAGACTTTTTAGGGCACACTCACTCCATAGTATGTGTATGTGTGTGTGCACAATGGAAAATACATTATTACTATTCTAGTCAGAAGCTTGCTAGAAGTTTTTCTTCCTTTTTTTTTCAAAAAAAGAAGGGAGTGAAGTTAGAAAATAAAGATGTTTGTGGAGGGTTGATATATACATATAGTAGGCCTATATATATATATATATACTTGTAGTTTTCCCGCCGTCCAATCCAATTGATCACTCTTATCTCTAGTTAACGCTTCGGTTAGAATGCAAAAATAATGGAGAATGAAATGCATGAAGCTTTCTCTCTCACACTACATAGGAAAAAAGAGGCTGGAATTGTCAAACAGTTTGAAAAACACACACATAAAAGTGATGGCAAACAATCATTGCACGCGTGCCCAAAGTGGCACTGTACACATTCAGTCACATTGAAGAACACTTATCGGTTCTCTAATACAGTAGTAGTACAGTACATACTGGACTTGACTTATCAATATAAAAAAAAGTAACGCACATTAATTCTATTGAATTTTTATAATAAATCAATTTATAATGTTACTATACAAACAGACAGACAGACAGACTGACTGAATTGATTTTGATGTTCTGTTTTGCAATTGTAACATTGAAAACAGAAATTTTCAGGTAACTTTAGTGTAGAAAATGAATGTCAGGAACTCAGCTCACGTCCACCAACTCTTACAGCCATTTGAAATTCTTAACTCTGAAGTTGTTGAATAAGAAAAATTAATCATTTTATTTTAGTTTCTGTTCAATTTCTGTTAAATGGATGAAATGAATGAGAGAAATTCTTCTTATTGCCTTTTGCCATTTTAAAAACCTTCTAAGGTTGGCCATCTCCTTATTGGGGGTAATACATTAGATATATAAAATGTACAATAATGTTACAATATACAATATATGCAGGTCTGGTCGTTGATGATATTTTTCTTTCCAAAAAAAAAATGCATTTCTATAGAAATGAAAAACGTGAGACTTTCTTTTGATCATGCCAAAAATGGGCACAAAAAATAGGCATTTTTTTGGCAATCGTTAACTAAAGTCGAGGATATCGAAATCTGCCTCTCATGTTATGTAGTGTTGATATGAGGTTTTTCTTATATATGAGATGTGTGGGTGGTTTTCATGGAGAATTAATAAAAGATGACAGTTGAACTGTGTTACAGTGCAATTCGTAACGAAGTGTAACAAACTTTCGTAGGGTCATTTGGAGTAAAAAAAACTGGCATATAAACATAAAGTACTTATTATCCTATTCAGTAATCTAACTACAAGAAAACAGAGAGTTGTCATTACAGAAAGAAAATCATATCTAACTTATAACTTTGTCACAAAAGCAAATTACAAAATATATATGACAAATATTGTAATATGATTGCCATTGAGTGGTGTACAGAATAACATGACGGTGATAAAATAATAGTACACAAACAGTGACATCATAAGGCAAGAGTGTCACAATTTTATGACATTTGCTGTAATATGAGGCCCCAGAGTTGTAGTAGCGTCATGACAATTGCACAAGTATTGTATTTATGGTTACCGTTACACAACTAAATATGACCTATGACCACATTAAACTTTGTAGTTAAAATGACCTATAGATTTTTTTTCTACACTCTTTATGAATCACCCTGTAATAAAAAAATGGCCCACATGGGCTATAACACTGTTCACACCCAGAAATAATCGCACAGATTTATTAGAATGTGTGTAACATTTTATTATCTCTATATTCTCTAGACCTGATGATACATATTTTCATTATAAATGATATTGGTTTGGATACATGTTGCCAACTTTAAATAAAATTATCCCAGAATGCATTTTCTCTTGAAAAATATCAAGCCTACAGATGTAGGCTGTCACAGTAGGCTCATTTTTTTAAAAAAAATATGTATGGCCTTACTATACTGTATCTTACTTCTACTCTGTTGTGACAACACTACTGTCTATATATATAAATAAATAGGCCATGTATATTTTATAATAAGTAGCCATATTATATATGGGAGTCGAATGCTTCGTTTTTCCTTTAATTAAGTTATGAAAAATAGTCTGAGGTGGGGGAGGGAGTTGGGTGAGAAATAATGCAGAAGAAATATTGATTATTCGAAATGAAGAAATACAATTAAAAGAACTTTTCAAAATGGCCCACTATATACTGTGTATGTATGCCATTGATATATGCTATAATATTAAACAGATTATGTGAACATATATTAATATAGATATGTTATAATGAGACTGATAGGAATTCCAACTCTTTTCAATTCACATGAAACTAAATAAAAATGTCTACTTTTCTAAATTTTAGTTAAAAGTACGCGTGTGTGGAATTATTTAAATTTTATTCAAAACCTGTTCATTGAATAGACAAAATTAATGATGCAGTTATTTGAGATTAAACCATGGATTGACATTTCGGAGTTAACTGAATCCATCATTAGAAAAGAATTGGGTTAACTCTTAATTAACTGAGAATTTAACTCAGAATCGTGGATTTTTTCATTTGGTTTAGTTAAATTTTTTTCTACTTCTCCATATTTGTAATATCTTATTAGGTTTAAGGTTGTAAAGGCAATTTATAATCTGTATGTAGTTGTTATACTCAAAATAAGCATTTTTTTCTGTATACTTAAAATACATTAGACACGATTTGTCATAGAAGCCTTCAATTGAACCTTAGTCACTGTCGCGTATTTTTCGATTAAAGCCTCCTTTTCTCGGCGATAGTTCTTTCATGAGAGTAGCTGTCATGAAAGTTGCGATAGTTCACTCTCACGACACCAACTGCCTTCCTACAAAGTAGATATTTCCCTACAAGAGGCGGTCACTCAACAACTATTACTATTGCGACAGTACTATTCAACTATCTAGTCAAACGAGATAGTTGTGATAGTGCAACAGTGTGATAGTGACTATCATGACTGGTCTGCACGATGATAGTTCTCGCAATAGTTGCTGCTATCATGACGGCAACTATCGTGAGAACTATCATCGTGAAAACGGGGCTTAAGAGAAAGTAACCTGCAACGAGATGGGGTAGATTGACATGTTTACTTTCAATTTTGTGTTTAATTTTAAATTTCAAAATGGAAGACTCAAGTTTCTACTTTTTATGGAATTTGGAATATGACTTTTTTCTACACAAAAAAAACGACCAAAACAGTGGCGTAGCTGGGTTTGGTTGCGCCGCCCCCTGTTTCTTAAAACATTGCGCTCTCTTTGCACCCCCCAATATGCGCCCTCCAAACCTCCTGCGCCCCTCCCCCTTCGCAGTTGCGGGGGCTGCGGTTCCCCAGCAACGGGGAGGTCCTCATTTATAGGTTTACTGGTCAAATTGCTAGCTTTCGGAGACTATTGGTATTCATCATGTTTTGGTTACTAATTTTATGCACAATGTTACGAATGTTGAGTAAACAATTTTTGGAACAAGTTCACCTTAAAAAGGTGTAGAGATTTTATTTGATTTTATATATGGGATCAGTTTTATGCGGTTTTCTTTTTCTGGAGAGGTAAAAAGTGACTTTTGTGTTTGATCTATTCAATAAAAACTCCATCCTTATCCCACAGTCAAATGTCGAATTTATTGTTTTTTCTTTCTGAAACATCGGTTTTTATTTATTTCAAGGGGATCATTATTATTCTCAAGTGTGTATTTTTTTTTCTTTCTACTCAACATCCATTTTTGCATTTCGATAGTAAAATTTCCCCGTCGAAATTCTGTTATACGACTCATGGGATACTTTTTTTTTACTCTTGTGATTTTCATCATGCAAAAAAAAAAAGGCCTTTACTTCTCCTTTTGTTTGACCACTGACTAAACTCATTGAGGCACTCACTACTAGTGGTCTTTTTTTTTGCCTTTTTCAACCACAAATCGTACAAATTCACACTTTGAAGAAGATGACAATTTGCTTTTTGTTTTATGTTGTTTGCTACTTTTCTGCTTGATTTTCATACATAGTCAGGGTTAGTGCCATCACATTTGTGCGCGTGTTAATCTCGTGTTCACACTAGTGTCTTCTTCTTCTTCTTCTTTATATGATACATAAAGAGATATACAATGTGCATATAAATAGGCTATTATTATATATACAAAGGAAAAATAAAATGAAAACTTTTCAGACTCCAAGTGCTAAGTTGGGATTTATTTATATTATGTTGTTTCTATGGGTAATACTTTTATAGGGTTTGCTATAGTTGCCTCACTTTGTAAGATGAAGCTTGTGACGTCAGAGAACTTGACAAAAATCACCAAAAATCATTTTGTTTTTAAGTACTATATTTTTGTCAACCCCTCTGACGTCATAAGCTTTTATCTTACAGTGAGGCAATGATACATTTGAAGAAAAATACATATAATGTATACCAAATGTATACCAAAATTGAATGATTAAAAATACTTTTATTTTTGAATATTACCCGGATTCAGATCAAGGTTTAAGAATGTGTTTTTTTTAGCTGAACTTTGTTGTACTGATAATGATGTTCATGATGATGATGATGATGATGATGATGAAGATGAATTATGTGATGTTCTATGTTCGCTACTAATAATTTAACGAGTAATTTGCGTGTTTTTGAACATAGCTTCTGTAGTACACTATGTACTATTTGTAAAACCCAGTGTATATATAGAAAAATACGTGATATAGGTATTTTTTAAGAGATTTATTTATGCTATCGTCATTTGAGCTGAAAATGGAAGATAGTATAAGTAGGCTGCTTTTGGGTTTTTTTTTTGGGTATAGAGATGGTGGAATTTGGTATTTTGAACATGCAAATGAGCATATATATAAATATAATGGAAGTGCATTTAGCTGTATCCATTTGTGGCAATGTTTATGTTAACTATTATGTGTTAACACCGTTCTTAACGATGCCTTTACTTTGCTTTTAAATCAAGAATCATGCAATTTCACATTATTTACTACTGTACACAAAATACACAAAAATATAAATGTATTTCAATTATTAAATACAACCAAACTTACCCTATCCCAAGTGCAAAATGCGCAATGCCCTGCTATAGACATTCTTATGGGTTGTTATAGGAGTTGATAGAATTTTTTTTTTTTGGAAAATGCATTTTTACTCTGGTTTTGGATGAAAATTAGTCCTTCTGCCACATACCTCTCTTGCAGAGAGTAATTATTCAAACTCAAATACAGTGGAAACTGTTTAACACGAAAATGGATAATAACGAAATATATATTTTCGTCTGATCCGTTCGATTGGCATAAACATTCTTTTAACACGAAAAATATTTTCAAAGTTCCTTCCATTTCGTGTGTTCGTCATACTTTTTATATTTTCAGTACCCTTGATTCAGTAAAGTATCTTGCATTTTCATTGAAAAAATACATACTTTGGTTGTATTTCAAATTATTAGAATGTATTTTTTGCACATATTGCCTTATTTGAGGCATTTGATTGACCTATTGGTAAGAGATCGTGTGTATGTGCATTAGGCACTGTTAAGTTTACCCCAAAGTGGTGATTGGGAAAAACTTCTACTAAATTGGGGAATCATCTACTCGGAATGGACTCACATGCTTTAGAACATTGAAATTTAATAGAAATCAATGTTTTAAGACTAGTCTTGGAAATAAAAACGAATGGGCAAATACTAGAAATGTTTTCTCATTGTTTGAAATCTTGAGTGCGAGCAATTCGTATTGTTTCTTTTTTTTTTAATGATTTTGATGGTAATTTTGTTGATGAGGATAATGTTATTGTTCGAAATGTGCTATCTCAATTGAATGACGTCATTTCTTTCTTTTGAATAGAGAATTTACTTTAGCTCAGAAACACACAAGTTAGTTTTTTATTATTATTATATGATACAATGAAATACAATCGAGATTCTTCTTTTTTTTTTGAAGACAATACTGTGACATACAAATACAATGTTTGCCTGTGTGTTTTAGTTATATTTTCAATTCAAGTTCAACGGGCTGCATAAGAATGAAGAAAACAAGAGAGATAAGAAAAATCTCAGTAACTCAACTTTTACACTACTATACTACATGTGTATATAGTGTATAATATAAGATGTCAAGAAATAATGTCGTTAAGTTGATCTTGAGATAACAACCAGTTTTCGTTTTCCATCTCTTGTCTCTAAGCTGCTGGGGTTTTTTTAAGAAGAAGAAAAAGATGGTTTTGTTTGTTTGAGAGATAGAAATCATTTTCATTTTCATCTAATGTTGGGAATCTCCCCTCTTGAAATTTTTCTCTTTCTTTCTTTCTCTATACAAATATACTATACAATAAAATGTGTTAATTCCTCTTAAGAAAACGAGATGAGTGGGTGCTAAAAGAACCGTAAAACAAACGTCAAAAATGTTGGACATATAGGAGAGAGAGAGAGAGTGTTGGTTGTTATTTGGTGCTATTGCCATTTGTTTATGATGCACAGCTTTTCACTGTTTGCCTCATTTTCATCCTTTTTTCTACACTTATCTCACTTTTCTTGAATCTCTTGTTTTCTGTCTACTTATAATCTAAAAGAAAAAGATGACGACGATGATGATGATGATGATGATGGTGCTGTTAAAAGAAAATGAAACTATACTTGCCTAATAATAGAAAGTATAGTTTATATACGTATATACAGTATATTGTATGTATATGTGTTACTGTCAATATGCGGAGTCAGTCAATCTGCAGATTACCTAGGCAATTTTGCAAAACCACCAAACTGCTAGTGAATCTGCAAAATTCAATACAGATGCAATTCAATTGCAGATTCACTAGCAAAATTGGTTGTTTTGCAGATTCACTAGGCAATCTGAAGATTGACTAATTCCGCAGATTGACAGTAACATATATATGTACGAGTGACAAAAGGCAGTAGTAGGTCTACTGAAACAAGCTGTTGCCTCACATGTCAGTTCACTTTTCAACAACATTGGACCAATACCAATATGTACTGTCCACTCTTACTTACTGTAGGTGTACAGTTATATTATGTGGGATCTATTACAGTAGATAACGGTGACATTAACGTAAAAAAAAGGAAATATTTCCACATGACCGAATAAATGAAGATGCCAATGAGGTCATAACAGTATTATATACATATAATGTATAGGACTTTGGAGAGGATTTAGAAAGGATTTTGGTATAGATGAAAGAAAAGCAAATAATTATATAAGAGTATATAGAGACAAGAGAAGGGGAAAGAAAAATTCCATCAGATTTACAGACAGAGAGAGAGAGAGAGGTTATAATGAACATAACACTGTATATGTATTGTAAGGAGAAGAAGTATGTGTGTGTTTGCTTCATACTTGGAAATTATTTTAACTGTATTACCAGATTAAGGATTTATAGTCTCTCTTGCTGCATTGGAGTTATTGTCATAAGGTTATTTCTTTTAGTTTTAGGTAGTTTTATGACTTGACATTTTATGGACAAATAGGATGGAAGTTCTAATCTACTGGACTCATTTTTGGAAGAAGAAGAAGAAGAAAGAGAAAGCTCATCAAAAATCTCTCCATTCTTCTTTCTACAGTCACTCACCTTTTTTTTATCTACTTATTTCAGGAACTGTCCATCTAAAAGAAAACTCCATTAAAATATTGGAAATGTGTTTAATATTTTTAGGGTTCCAAACATCTCTTTGAATTTGTTAGTATTGTTTTAGCACATTGTTTCCCAAATGGTGTTACACGGAACCCTGAGGTTCCGAAGGTGTAACATTGGAATTCCGCCAGAAAATTATAAAAAATGAGTAAACAATAAATTTGAAACTTTCATTTTCATTTTTTACTAAGAGTAGGTAGGCCTACCTATTATTTTTTTTAGATACTTTTCAACTTTTTCTAGTATTTTTCTAGCTCTGTATATGGTATTATGTAAAAATACAATTGGAGTTCCGTAATTGTTTACTAAAGATTTCTGTGGAAAATTTAAATTGCGAAACACTGTTCTAGCAAAGTAGCTGTCCCACCGCATGAAATAATTGGAGAAATCATCTTCATTTCCAATTTATTTTAGTCCATATTTGGAAACTCAGTGTGAAATCAACTCACAGTTTCTTTTGTATATGGTCTAACTTTTATTTTTGTTTGTAGTTTTTGGCAGAAAGAATTAAAACCAAATACAGACAGACCTAAAGTTACTGGATTTAAGATTATTGAATAACATCATTGTGTTGTATCAGTAGAAGGAAGGTTTTTTTTAGGGATTCTCTAGACCAACGTGACTCCAATATATACCCGACTGTGTTGACATTAGGTTTTCATTCTTTTGTATCCATTATACAAAGGGAACTGCCTCTGAATGAAACCAGATGCACTCCATGAAACATTCGGCTACGTTTTCACCATTCATTTTTTTTCTGCCTCTTATGTCTCATTTTTTTTCTTTTTCTTCTTCTTCTTCTTCTTCTTAACAAAATATCCGTACTTTTTTATCTATCGATTTCACAGTGAAACTGTCATGAAGTGAAATGTGTTTTGCTCTGGACCCATCTTTGTATTTAAGCCCAAAAAAATTAATTGAAGCTCTTAGTGTCCGTCCACTTTCATGGTCCAGAAACGTAATTATAGACACAGTGAGAGAAAAGGGGAGGGGGTTGTGACAGAGGGATTGTAGGTTCCAAATGTAATAAAAACCTATCTTTTATCGTGTGTGACGTTGACAATTGTTGCGCTGGTGCTTTTTTCATAGCTCTCTTCTACCATGTAATATAGGACCTAATAAGCCGAATCAGTTAACTTTTGCAGAAAATAGTCTCGAAGATTTATGTATGTGTCGTATGCATTTGGTGTAATTGTCCATTACTCGAAATGTATGTCCAGTTCGAGTTTTTCGTCAGACCAATCTATGTCCATTTCGTGAAATGGACATTCATTTCATGTAATGGACAATGACACCAAACGGATGCGTCAATATACATTATATCTCATAGCTTAGGTAAAGTGCTAAGTGAAGAACCTAAGTTATTTATTTCCCTCTTTCTTTCTTTGAGTTAGTCCCACATATTGACCCTCGAAGAGTAGAAGTAGGGAATAATTTAGACAAAAAGGCGAATTAATCATCTGGGTTGGCTATGATTCTACTTTTCTGACCACTTTTAACATTGTTTGGACACACCATTTTACTTTTATGTAGAAGTTCTTTGTAATCACCAGGGATAGGATTTTTATGCAGTACATCAAGCAAATATTTATCAATATATGTGACCCAAGAATCAATTGTGAAGTAACAAACAGAATACAATTGATATTAACCACCCTTTATGTTTAGCTAAAGCATAATTGCAGTTCCTCTAAAGCCGGGTTTACATGCTACGACTTATCATACGTTTTATCGGATTCGACATATCGTATCAAGTAAAACGGAGCGTGTAGACAACAAATCGTACATCTTATCAGATTGGAATGAAATCGAAGATCGGATCGGAAGTCGAACAAGCCGGGCATCATTTTCCGCGAAGTCGAACGATATAATTATCAGATGTACGATTAGAGTTTTAACCGTACATAGACGATCGTATGATGACGCAAAAAGTTGGAATTGACGGAAATCGGATGAAAAGACGGAGGTTAAAACGGAACGTGTATAAGACACACTATATAACGTACGTTTTGTCTGATCGATAAAACGTACGATAAGTCGTAGCGTGTAAACCCGGCTTAATGATGATTACTTTACAATTTACACTTTGGTCACAGATTGAGAAATATTTGCTCGATATTTGCATAAAAATCCGAGCCTCATTAATCACGGTTTAAAATTGATTTTAACCAACAAGTTATAATCATTTTGATTTACTAATTTAACTAGTTATGATTTTAATAAATTGACTTTTAATTTTGTTTCTTCTTGTAAATAATTCAGATTATGAGACCAAAGTGAAAGATAAGCTATATTAATAGGTGTGAATAATATTAACTTTTAAAAGTAAAGGATTTTTTATTAGGATTATTTATACAAGATGAATAAAATAAAGACAAGCATCTAAATTACGTAACTAATCGTCTTAAATCCTTAAAATAGGCTCATATATTAAGTGTTGTGGTTCCTCTTTTCCCTTTCTATATATATAGCCACTTAATTAGACGTCTAACATTCAAAGATGATTACCCCCTTAGAAAAACAGATTAGAAAAACCCAATGATTTTTTTTACAGGCGGCGGGCGGGCGGTTGATAAAACATAAACAGCCTGAAATAATAGAATAACATTATTACATGGTGGATGATGATGATGATGCCAGTCTTGATTAAATATATATGATTTAATTTGTGTATTGAAGTGAATCCACATGAGTAAAACATTAGCTTCAGTCTTAAGAAAAAATGACGGGTTATGAATATTAATCTATTTCTGTGTGTCTTTAGTATTAAAAATGACCATAAGTCGTGATTTTTAAGGCACAAATGCTTTTTTGAGATTAGGACTCGAAATGTTATAAGCTCATCTTATGACGGACAGAACAACAATGATAACAACTAAGAGGGGAGACACGGTATAATTTAAAGATTAGTCTGAATTCGTTCATCGAACATGAGAACGTAAGGTAGCTTATACACGTTCAATTGTGGATTGTCCATCTTGACTTTTCGACGTCGAAAAAGGATTGTGTAGGTGGTGGATTTTGTGAAAATTCAATATTTTTTTTAAACAATTGTCTTTTCCATCTTTACTCGAACGATTTGCGCTGACAGATTTTCGCTTTTAAGTTTTAAGTTAAAATGGATCGTGTGTGAGATGGATGACAATCTTTTTAGAATGCGAACAAATAAATAATTGTTCAAACCGTAATGTTCCCTATGATGAGAACATCAGAAAAGGAGAGAAAAAAATATGGTCCGTCCATGTACAATTTCAAAAGAAGAATTGACAGGAATTGAACGTCTGTGTTGATTTTCAGAGACCATCCTGGATCTACAAGCCATAATTGATCGTATATAAGCTACCTACAAAATGTGACAAATAGATTGTTCTTTTCTCTCTACGTTTTGATTGTGGATATTATTGAGCACATTCCACTATTCAACGATTTATTCATCAATGTGACGTCACACTCTTGTATAAAATTGATGACTTGAAAACGTTTTTCTGATGTTGCAATATAAACCTGCCATATATCAATACATTAAACTACATGTATTTGTACGCTGTTGGATGCAGACTAGAATAGCTATCAAAATAACGCAAACCTCCATCCAACATTACAGTAAATCCACCTATAACATGTAATACAATATACATGACTATCGGACTCATAACAACTGTGATAGTAGTATTTCTTTATCATCAGGCTATGAATAACAACGTGAAGCTTATATGTGATGAATCGGATGATTATGATGATGTTGATGGAACTTTTCTAGGAGTATTTCAGATAGAAAAAACAAGGAAGAATAACGGTATGATAATGATGATGGCCTCTCGCTCTCTCTCTCTGTTTCTCCTCAAAAGTTAACAGCCACCATCATCCAAATATATATATGTGAGAGTGGAGAGCCATTAGCGTTATGATGAGGCCTTCAGGCGCCTGCAAGTCTTATCTCTTCTAGTCTGGCGCAAATAGTGTGTATGATGATGAACTTATGATTATGAATGATGCTACTTAAAATAGTCTATTTTATACTTAACGTCCACAAGTTAAATTGTGATTATTAGCTTCACTATCATAAAAATTTGCTTTTTAGTTGTAAATGGCAAACAATTCTTTTTTTTTTAAAAAAAGGTCCTATTAATCAAGTTGTAATGTAATTAGAGATAAGTTTTTGGTATGGTAGAAAATTCTATATGGTCACCTAAGGTAAGGGTCACCAAGGTAAACTAGAATTGAGACCACACAGTTGCAATTTATACCTTGAGCGCCCCTGTTTTCAGTCTTTAATTGAGAGGAATTTGCCAGTATATTTAACTATATATATATATATATATATATATATATATATATATATATATATATATATATATATATATATATATATATATATATATATATACAATTGCTATATATTTATAATAGAGTATGTAAATTAGACAAGTAGATCTGTTGAGGAAAGTAGGCTTTGAAAATGCTATTAAAGGGCAAAAGCCACTCACTGTCTTATTTTGTGTGTTTGTGTTACAAAATAAGGGGAGGAAAAACACAAGTGAATGCAATTCTAACAGATCGAAAGGATTTTTGTTAGCTTAATTAATTTAAGCTTTTTTTCTTCTTCTTCTTCTGTCTTTTCGAGTTGATGGTTTTCTACTTTCTCCTTTTTCTTTTTCTTGATAAATAATTATGGTTCGCTTGAGGAGGTTGTTATAGTGATTAGTAAAGATGCCGAACGAATTTTCAGCCACAGACTTCACTTCTGTCTTTATTTCAAGAAAATCGAGAGCAACTTGAGATTCTTTATACCCAAAATACGTAACAAAAAAAGCTTCACAAGAGATTCAGATATACATAGAGAGGATTTTCTTCTTCTTCTTCTTTAGAGTTTTTTTTTAAATTGTTATTTCATTTGTAATTGAAAAAAAAGGTATTTTTTGTATATTTATTGAAAACGCATCTTCTGCTCAAAGGATGACAGATTGATGTTTTGTAAATGTGTTGAAAAGATATTCTAAGAAACAGGAAAACAAAAGAAAAACCAAACACTTTCTCTCTTATGTGTGTAGATACAATATATATATATAATATCAAGAAAATATATATATCGATGTTTGTATAGAACTTGTTAGAAATTCAATAGTGTTCTGGATGTTTTCTGTTCTTATTAAAGCGTCAAGTTGAGCTACTTGTCACTATGCCATGTTTCATTTAAAAAGGTGTATGGTGTAGTTGACAGTTTGTTTTCATATATAGAACCAATGAATGTCTCAATACAAAAGAGAAAAGAAAACAATTGAAAGTGATAATGGAAATATATATATATATTATTTTTATTGGTTTCTTCGTAATATCAATCACAAATTTTCCTTTTGTTGTTAGCATACAGATTAAGAAATTGAAAATTTTCCATTCTTACTTGTCAACACTTTTTTTTTAATAAACGCCTTTGTTATCTATTTCGGTCATAACTTTTATTTTGAAAAAAATACTAACAATGCAATTCTTTGAAAGGTTTTTTTTTAACAAAAATTAATTCAATTAGGCCACCAATTTATCATTTTATTTGTATGCATTTGCATTTGTTGTAAAACAAGACAATCAATTTCACGATTTTGTATTGTTGCAATCAAAAATAAATAGCAAAATATAAACGTCTATTTTTCAAATAGCAAAATTTGTTTGTTAAGGTTATACAGTTGAATCACGATTATCCGGATCTCAGTAATCCGGACTGCATTTATCATACTGTAATATATCAGTATTTTTTACTCTTAACTTCCCGACGGTGAAATAAAAGATTAAAGTAAAAAAAAAACCCGGCGATTTTCCAGATTATCTTGACTTTCTGTAATCTGGACAAGGCCTGGTACCATTTAAACCGGATAATCGAGATTTCATGATGGACGAACTTATAAGAAGGGAGGAATTTTATGATTTTAGGAATTTATACGGGTCGTTATTGAACAAAGGCATACATTTATATAATAATGCCGCCATTAAACGTAGTATTTTACTTAACAAGTTATACAGACACGCAGTTAGAAATCGGTCAGAACTTCAGTTGGCTCCGCCTTTGTTATGACGACCGGCAACTTCTAATTGGCTGGTTATGTAGTCTGACGTTGAAAAGTGCGGAGCATGTGACGTCAACTACATAACCAGCCAATTAGAAGTTGCCGATCGTCATAACAAAGGCGGAGCCAACTGAAGTTCTGACCGATTCCTAACTGCCTGTATTAGACAGTAGTAGGAGACAAAATTGTTCCTATGCTACAGGCCCTTAGAGCTGCTTGCAAAGTAATTATTCAAATTCAAATCAAAAAGAATAAAAAAGGCATAGATATTGTTTTCTAATAGAAAAAGACAGATGAAAAAAAAAGAACCTGACATTGAAATGTTGTCAGATAACAAGAAATGAGCAACTTGGAAAGAAAATTGTATCTTAATCAAACATCAAGACATTCGTTTTTAGAAGAAGAAGAAGAAAAAAATTGTGGACAAGTTGTGTCTTGTGTAGACATTTGTCGTTATCTAAACTGTGCAGAGTGGACAGTCCGGAAAATACAATGACAGTGACGTGTAAGGTCTTTTTTCTTCTTCTTCTTCCTAAAGACCTTCTTCTCTGTATTAATACCTATATATATACAGTAAGGAATGTTCCAAATTACACCTATAGTCCAGAAGCTTAAAATGAAATCGATACAATAAATAAATCTTAACTATTATTTATGGAAGGAACAAAACAGACGAAAAGTACATTAAATTCGTTTCTATAGAAATCCTCTTTTGAGGTTAATGTGACTGTGAGGCAAGAAGAGAGAGAGAGTAAATCAATTAAATGAAATCAGGTGTGGTTTTTCTTCTTCTTCTCCTCCTCATATAATGCATTATTTGACTGACCATTAAGAAGGAGGAGGAGGAGGAGGGAGGACCTTTCTAAAAAATTAATGTCTTATCAGTGAAATAATTAGTGAACCAAACTTGTTGTTGCAATTCAGATACGAATTTGAAATAAATTGAGATTATTTAAAATGAGAGAGAAATATTATATGGTAAGTTCCAATATTAAACGTGTATTAGTCGATATTTTTCCATTATGCCGTCCTCTTTAAGTTGCATTAGAACTGTGTATAGACAGCTAAAAAAAATAAAGACATGATCGCGAAATACCGACTATAAACTTAGCATTTTTGTCGGAAAAAGGAAAGAGTGGTGAATATTAGTTGTTGTACCGGAAGTGGTTCTAATCAAGTTCCCATGTATTATCGAGAAGAAGAAGAAGAAAAAAAAATGAAAGTAGTCTTAATAAATGATTAATTGATGGGTTATTTGTGAGATGAGTTGGAACCATGTAAAAGCCCCCGAGGCGCCACCGTTTAATGTGTGTTATTTGTGAGCGTAAATTGAGATGTATACGACTTTCTCTCACTAATTTGCATAGATCGACGACGACAAAAATGTACCCTCATACTGTTTAAGTAATTTTAGCTCTTTTAGTCTCTCTCTCTAATAATGCCTGAAAATGTGCATATTTATGTGTTGGTGTGAAAAAAACCATTAAAACTATTGAGTCCCAAGGCTTATCTTATTTTGTTGAAATGCTTGTTTGCTGCGCGGCTGTCTAAAGAACGTGTGCGCGCGCCTGAAAAATGTTTTTCGTCTACAACTTCTAACCTGTACAAACGATTTCTCATTATCTAATATATTTCATATAATAACAGACTATATATAAAATACATATGATGCTATTTATATAAAAGGATTTATTGATTTGATTTGTTCACATTACAACCTGAACAGGTTTATTTCTACTAAATAATTCTAACGTAAGCCCCCTTAACGAGGGCAATCACTGATGACGTTAATGCTATCATGGATTGCCTGCTTTCAGGGATGAGACACTTTTTAAAATTGTGTCAATTACATCGGGATTCATTGGTTCAATTTGAGAAGAAAAAAAATGTTTAAATTATATTTAATGTACAATATTTGTATATTTTGCAAATATATATGCTTTTTTTGTGGAGGTGGTTTGAATGTTTGACCTTTTGTTTTGGGTGCACCGGGCAACTCAAATGGTGTCGTTGAAACCATTAAATTGTAAATGTTACGTTTTATTTATTGTCGTTTATGAGATAAAATTGTCGTTTAATTTTGGCAGTTTGGATCCTATATATGCATACACATATTATGTGTTTTAAAAGATATCTATGTTCATGAATTGATCATGATTCATGAGGGAATTTTCATCTTCCCCTTTTTTCTCCCTTTTCCCATTTCAAGCAACGATCTTCAGATAGAGGGGGAGAGAGAGAGAGAGAGAGAAAGAGAGAGAGAAAAAGGGAAAGGAAACATATTCTGATGCAATTTTGAGTGTTTTTGTCCAAAGGCGGTTTTTTAGTGTACGAAAATTTGATTAAAACAACAGAAAATTTGTGTTTTTCGATAAGGTGCTTGCTGCTTTTGCTATTTTGTTATAACTCACTTGTGTGGTGATGTCCATCATAAATTTAATTCTTAACATGATTCCGACAAACACACAAATGTAGAAGAAACTCTTTATTTATTTTTTGATCAAAATTTGTTTGATCTGCGTTTCGTGCCTATATATACATAGTGTGTATATATATATATAGATATATATATATATACATATCTACATATAGCTATTGTGCCAGAATTGTTTCGAAAACTACAAACAATATTATTTCTCTGGATCGAATTTTCTTTTTTTCAGTTGTGTATACAAGTATATGTAGCTTATTTGTTTCTACAACAACAACAAAAAAAGACAAATGTTTTTTGAAATTCTCTAGAGTGTCACTGTGTGAATGGATACTGAAAAAACCTGTGAAAGGAAACAGAAGGAAAAATTATGGGTCTTCCAACGTGTAACCTCTTTTTTTGTTGTTGTTGTTTCAAGTAATACAAAAACGAGAAAGAGAAAGAAAATGATGAAATTGAGTGTAGGAAATTGTATCTCTTTTTATTGTGAATGTGAAGATGGTTCATGATGAATGGGTAGTAAGTTTTACTAGTAGTAGGTTTTTTTTGGTTAGGTGCGAAAATACAGTTTTTTTAGGTCTGTTTATATCCCGATTCCCTCCTTGTGGTTTCATTTCAAAGAGTTAAAACAGGACCCCCACTTGATGCTGATGGGCCATCATCATTGTTTTATCGGACGTTTCTGATGCAAACATGAACGAGAATTTCTCCCTTTATCTGTCAACAGCAGTGAGGTGGAAACTGTTTAATAACGAAATGGAAGGAATCTTCATAATATGTTAAAATAATTTATGCAAAATTATATTTTGTGTTATCCGATTCTCTGTGTTAATCGGGTTTTCATTGTGCAATGAGACATTAAGTAAACGACAAGATAAATTTCGTTTTTATTGATTTAAATCGTGGGACTTTATTATCGAACCCTCGAATGTTTTCTATTTATTGCAAGCAAAGTAAGTGGCGAGGATGTAAATTCCATCTTAAAAAGCACTTAGTCGTAACATTGTAAAGTCTATTAGCCTATAAGCTTTTTACGTAATGTGTTGTCTTTGGCTTGTGTTTTAATGTGATTCCTGTTGTATTGTTCAATTTGAAAAAAAGGTGTTGTTAAAACAGAATTTACTATTCGTCAACTGTGGTTTGTAAAACATTAATGTGATTTTTCAAATGACCTCTTTTACTGATTACAAAAACGTTTGTTTACACCTTAAGATGAAAATTACATTTTACGGGTTGGTTTCGTCGTTTATGGTTGTTGTTCTAAATGGAAATTTGACATTTCTATTGCAATGACCAACCTAGTATTTAACTGTAACTAAACACCATTATATTACATGTATATAGATAGACTCACATTCAGTATTAAAAAAAAGCTTGGTATATTTTAGAACATCATTTTCGTTTTGATAATTTAGTGGGAAACACATTTTTTTAATGAACACATTCATTTAATACTTTTCATGTTGAAAAAATTGAAATAAGGTGTGTAATAAGGTGGTTTAAAAGGTGTAAATGTCTAATTCTTGAGTATTCTGTCTTTCAGGTGCAAAATAAAAAGTTTCTAGGTTTTTAGAAACTAGAAGGGGGGTAGCTCAAAGTAAACTTTTTATGAAACATTTTAAAAATGACCCAACTTTTTAAGTTTTGTCTATAACAAGTTTTTCTTAGAAGATATCAACATGAAAATACATTTAAGTAACTTGGCTACCGTTCTAGTTTCTAGTTTCTTTTTTTAGTGTTGTTGCTCGTCTTATAAATTGCAGAATGACCAAGAGTTCAAAAATTACCTCTTTTCTTTAAAACAACTTCGCGGTTTTTTTTAAATGTAAACGCCGCTTGAATTCTTGATTATTCTTTCTTTCAGATACAATTTTAAAACAAACTTGGAGTTGAATGCGTTTTTAGAAACTTGAATGGTAGTTCAATCACTTAAAAGGTATTTTCATGCCAATCTTCTATCAAAATAAAGCTATTTGTGTGTGTTTGAAAATCACTTTAAGCAAACGATATTTTTTTTTAAATTTTCGTCTATAAAAAGTTTATTTTGAAAGATAATGAATAACATGAAAAATATTTTTTAAGTGATTGTGCTTCCTAGTCTAGTTTCTATAACACTTTCTAGTTTCTTAAATTTGCTTCTGTGAAAGACAGAAGTGATGTTCATAAAGCACTATATACATGGGCAGGGCTGACTACTCTAGGAAAATTAGGGAGATTTTTTTGCTAGGACAGATTCATATTATTGGTCTTTTTTTCTTCCTAGTGTTATATGACAGTGGAACTCTCTTCCTGAGGAAGAAGTGGTGAATGGGGATAAGTTTGTTTTGTGGGATTGACATTCATTTTGTTTTTTTATATCTGTGCTTGACAATGCTTAATGCTACATTTATGGACTTTTATGTCTCTCTGCGATAGGCCTATTTGGCTGCTAGCAGATTACTTTTTCTAATTGTAATTAGAGTTTAAAAAACACCTGTTCATAAACTGTCATTATCATCATGATAATTTCATGCCATCAGAGGAAAAAAAGAAAATAAAAATCTTAAAACTTTTTCTATCAACTTAAGAAACACAAAATGTTGTTCTCTTTTATTTTTGTTGATTTTCATGTTTTTGTTTTATGAGTGGAGTAGGAGAAGGAGAGGGATTTTTTTCAAACTGCTGCCGCCGCACAATGTCCACTCACTCACTCACTGTCTCTCTCATATTCCTGTCTAGAGATTTTTTTTTGTTTGACAATATAATATCATGTGGGAGAGAAGGTACCCCACCTATGTTGGATTTTGAAAGTGGATTTTTGGAAGAGGTTTTTTTTACGTGGGTACACAACTTTTTCAATCTGAACAACTTTTTTTTTTCTTCTTCTTCTGTCTTTTCTATTGCATTTCTTGTCCTTCCGTTTGCATTTCCTGTTTATTGGTTCCACGATTGTTTGTTCGCCTAAAATCGATTTTCTCCTTTCTTTTTTTGTGTGTGTTATGTGTTTGTTATGTGGCTACACTTGGGGGGTTTTTTTCTTAGATATTTTTCAATTTTTTATTTCGGTTTTTTTTGGGATTTTTTTTGTTCTCGTTCTCAATCGGTTATTTCTTTCTCTTGTGTTGCTTGCAAACAGTCATTCGTTTTGTGGGCTAGTTGCTTATTTTTTTTCTCCATCCTTGTTCTGCTCTTTTTTTGTGGTTTTATCACTTCCTGAAGCAAATATGGTGTATATAGACCTAACGTATGAGGAGAGGGGGGAGGGGGGCTTAAAAGCCAAGAGGAATATGTGACGAATGTAATGTTTCCTAGTAAACTTGAGTTCCAAAATTACGAAACACTTTCATACAGTAGATATCAATGTTTTTGAACAGCTATAAACGCAACAATGATTGCAGCTTTTTCATTTTTTTTTTGTCCATCCAACATTCGGTTATCATTGCAATTTTCATTGACAAAAAATGTGGTACTTAATGGGCATTTTTTTTATAAAAATGACACTTATCTCTATTGGCTTCTAAGCCACTCAATGTATGAATCAATGGGTTTTGTGTGTGTATTTTTGTGTGCGTTGGGGTCTGGAGTTGTCCTTGGGGATCCACTAAGACACAACCACAGATGCATGACGCCATCACATCAGGTGGCAACTCATCATTAAAATTCAAGTGATTCCAAGCACACACACACACATATACAACTTACCACACCGTACATAATACATACACACAGGTGTCCCTACCGTATTCTTCTTCTTCTTCAGTACAAAGTAGATTTTTCTTTAAAAAATTTTTGGTTTTAAAATTTAGATGTTTGGGGGGGGCCTACCTTTCTGAATATTTGTGTAGAAGAGACACATGTCAACTGATTTTCTCTCAAGTATTTTATAACATTAGGTTGCTCATACACGTTCAATTGTAGCTTGTCCATCTTTGTTTTTCAAAGCCAAAATGGATCCGTGTACGGCGTGTTGGATTTTGTTAATTCAATCTTTTTTTTGTTTTACAAGCTTTTATTTAACTTGACATGACAGTTGTCCGTTTACGTGGACTTGTATTTCTTCTATTTTAACTAACTTCTCCATAACCTAGAGCAGCGGTCGCCAACCTTTCGGACCTCACGGATCACTAAAATCCCGCGGACCCACTAATATGAATTTTTTTTAAAAAGATTAATAAAAAAATCTTTAAAGGTTGTTTAATTGTAACAAAATTATTAAAGTTAGTTTAATTATTACAAAATAATTGAAGCTTATAGGGGAGAAGCAGCGTGTGGTGGGGGAAACTGAACGAAACGTAGCTCTCCTCGCGTGCTGCCGTATTTTACGAGAACTGTACTAGACTCTAGTACATTTCGTGCAATATAAAGGCGAAAATTGTCATTCAGAATATAAGAATTATTATGAATAAAACAAAAAAATACAAATATTGTCCAGTTTTTTCTGCGGAAAACCAAAAATTTCTCGCGAACCACCGGTTGGCGACCGCTGACCTAGAGAGAGCTGAGATTTTGTACACTGCCAGCCTCTTCTAGTGCGACCTGTTAATCTATCAAATTTTGCCGAATCCTGTAAAGACCTGTCCAGGATCTCTGTTCAAAATGCAGAGTTACTCAACTACTGTATGTGAAAAAGTCAAGGGTGGATGGATGGATATACCGGATTACATATTATGGGCAGTTCGTCATGTCTTAGTGGAAATAAAAACTGTCTGAAAAGCGTCGATGGTGTCAGGCTTGATGATATCAGGCATCGGGTGTTGGCAAACCGTGCAAAGATCCGGCCTCCCGTGGTCTTTTCTGAGTTTTTTTCCGGCCGGATCTGAACATCGTCGTAATAGGTTGAGAATGGGAAAAGTGAGTAAACTTCGGGAGTATTTTATGAGTTATTTACTTGTTTTAATTGGCTTTCCATCTTCATTCGAACTTCGTAGATGTGTGGATCGATTCTGAAGGGGTGAATGTGATTCTTTGTATCGTGAGAACATAAAATGTGTATAAAACGTAATTTTTCTTATTATGAGAATTGGTCAATTAGTAATAAAAAAAAGTAGGTGGTGCCCATTTATAATTAGAAAAGATGACTTAATAAGATTAATAAGACAAAAAATAGGGGTTTTCTCACCGTACAGTTTCATAAGAAAAATGAATAGAAATGTGTCGATTTTAAGAAAAAAAATTCCGGGATTTAACATAATAAGCCAAGCGAGACAAGCCAGAATTGTTCGTGTCTAAGCTACCTTATGGTTAGTTAAAACACTAAGAGAGACACATGGCAAGCAGCCCTTTGAGTTTCCATTTTATATATTTTTTTCTCTCTGTGTCTCTCAGGCCTATTATTATTATACATTATACATGTGTATGTGTCGTGTGTCTATGTGTCGCTCACCTCTTTTGACAATCATCCAGCAATTTGAAACCTGTTTTCGACGTTAACATCACTTTTGAGTTGATTTAAAATGCGGCTTTTTTTTCTCTCTCTCTCTCTCTCTTTCCCTTCAAATTCAGAGGCTTTTGAGTACTACTAATACTAATACTACACCAATAAACTCTTATTTAGAATCTCATTGGTTTTGTCAGTCTAAGAAGAAGAAGAAGAAGAAAAAAGAATGGATCAAAAACGTCTATTTTGAAAGTTTGGGTTGGGCTTTAAGTCGTTTACGTTTTTTTTTTACTCTTCTTCTTCTTCTTCTTCTTCCAAGAACGTTTCAAAAATTGATCTTCAAAACAACTGTTCTCAGATGTTGAGGGTCTGGAGATGTTATCCAAAAGTCCTGTTTTGTCGTCATCGTCGTCGTTGTCGTTGTTGTTGTCGTTGGTATTTTTTCGTTAAATTTAGAGAAATCCATCTGTCTTTCACTCTCTGATAGATAGATAGATAGATAGAGAGAGAGAGAGAGAGAGAGAGAGAGATAGAGAGAGATAAAAGATTCTTTTGCTAAATGTGATTGAGATTCACTTAAATTCTATATATATATATATATATATATATATATATATATATATATATATATATATATATATATATATGAAGTTTTAGTTGTATTTCTATCACTTTATAATAATCTGTCGTCAGGTTTACAATGAGATTTCATTTCCAGTCATCGTCACTTTAATGGAATATTTTGTTCTTTTATAATGTTAAATGAAGGATAGGTGGAGGTGATGGAGGAGGAGGAGGAGGAGGAGGTGGTGGAGACATTTAGAAGAAATATTTTTTCTCTCTCTAAACTTGAATTCATTTCTCACCATTTATTTCACATAAAGACGTTTAAAACATTCTTTTAACGGTTAATAAATAGAAAAATTTACTCAATATTTTAGTTTTAAACATTTTATCGGAAGAATTTCCAGATGAATTAATTAAGACAGTTGTGTTGAAGTCATCATCACCATTTCAACTGTATTTATACCGTGTGTGTGTTTAGTTTAGTGTGTTTTTGTGTGTTTAATGTGTTTTAGAACAATAAGTCAGCAGTGATTAATTATTGAAAATGTTGAATAGGAAATGTTGGATGACAAATATGTAAATGAGGTCAAAAGTATCGTGACATCTGACCGTTGGTTGATGCTAAAACCTGGTCCAACTTTTTACATTGTTTCCGTCAATGACAAAGCTGTAGAGAACTAGGAATTCAACATTATTTTATTTTAATAAACAGAAAACAAGAGAAACTGACAGCTCAAATATGTAAAAATAATAAATTTAAAATGAGAAATATTTACGAATATGTTTTCGAAATCTTTGATTATTCAGTCTTTCCTAAGAGCAAAATTAAACAAAAATTAGAAATTGTTTTAGAAACTAGAATGGTATTTATTTACTTAAGGATATTTTCATGTGGATATTTTTCAAAATAAAATTTTCTTAGACAAAAATAAGAAAAATATCGTCTGCTTTATAGTTGAGACCTTTCTAAACCTACATTTAAAGCTTATTTTAAAGCTTATCATCAAGATGAAAACACTCATAAGTGATTGCGAGCTACCCTTCTAGTTTCTAAAACAATTTTTAATTTTGCTCTTCTGAAAAACAGAATCTAGTTTCAAAATCAGCTGTTCACAAACCACATCTTAACTATGAGTTATAGTGTGCTGAGTAAAGCCTCATTTTCACGATGGCGATAGTTCTTTCATGAATCATGAGAGTAGCTGTCATGAAAGTTGCGATAGTTCACACTCTCACGATAGCAACTGCTTATACGTCTTGAAGTAACGTGATAGTTCTGTCATATGACAGTGTGACATCTACTTCACAGATATGTTTTGAGTCAACAGTGTTGCCTCTCTCTCTCTCTCTCTCTCTCTCTCCCTCCAGAAGCCAAATTTCCATACAAAGTGGGGATATTTCCCAACGAAGCGGTCACTCAACAACTATTACTATCGCGACAGTACTATCAACTATCTAGTCAAACGATATTGTTGTGATAGTGCTATCGCAACAGTTTGTGATAGTGACTATCATGTCATGTCTTCACGATGATAGTTCTCGCGATAGTTGCTGCTGTCATAACAGCAACTATCGTGTCAACTATTATAGTGAAAACGGAGCTTTAGGACTATTTCTAAGTTAATTGAACTGGAACATTTTCAACTGAACACCCTGTATATATATACAGTGTATATTCTTAGAACAAAACTGATGATGAGTATGTATGGAAGTGACGCTGACTGTGTATAAAGTAGTAGTTTATTGATTGAAAAGACACACAGAAAGAGAGATTCTTCTGAACGATTGTGTCAGTTAATGAGAGGATTTGTTTTTAACGAAATCGAATTTGAGAGCAGCAGCAGCAGCAGCCGACTGTCGTCGTCATCATCATCATCATCATCATCATCATCATTGTCGTTATTGTTTGTATATATGTTGTAGGCATAATAATAATTTCAACAACAATCTTTTTTTGATCATGTTTTATTTTAGTTATTTATATTCCTACATGAAATGGGTGTTATGATTTTTATTTCTCTATCTCCTTTGAGAGTATTTCGAGTGGAAATATCAGGAACACTTTCATAAAATTAAATTTATTTGTCATTTACCACCACCACCACCTCCATTTTTTTTACTTCTTCTTTCATAAAGTCCACAAACACCGATTATCACAGGTTCACAATTGAGACACAACGGAGAATATTAACTTCAATTTGATCTCCCTGTCTATATATAAATATTTATATTTATCATAGGAGGATCTCATATTATGTTTATTTGAAATTTTGACATAATATTTCGACATTTGGTCGTTGTTATGTCTCTCTCTTCTATCATTCAATCAAAATCAAAGCAAAAAAAACCCTCACTTCTGGTTTTATATATCATTTTTAGTATGTGTCCTTATAGAAATAGAGAAGAAGCATTTTTGGTGGGGAAAATCTCTGCTGACTATTTTGAATTGGTGCCTGAGGATACAATTTGACTTAGTTTGTAGTTTGTACAGTGATTTTTACTAGCATATATACATTATTATACCTCAAATCAACCCGGTAATACTCTCCTTCTTGTTGCCTTTTTTAAGGCAGTAAAACTGCAAATTAGCTTCGTAAAATGCTGACAATGTCATTTGCATAGTAATCACATTTGCCTTGAACTATCTCTCTATCTTATCCTTCTCTCCAACTCTCTATCTTTATTCTTTTTTCTATGAAACCTTTAGCCAAATTTTAATCAAAAGTTTCTGTGTTTTTTTTTTCTGACACCTTTAACATATGAACAAGTGGGGTGGGGGTACCGAAAAAAAAAATCATCATCATCATCACAAAAAAACAACAATAATATTAATAGAAAAAAAAATTCAAAATAAAAGTCAAATTAAAAAAGCTTCACTTCAGTGTGTTTATTTATTGGACAAATAAATCTCGACTGAATCTCAACTTATTTGCATTTCAAATTTTTTCTCATTAGCATATGTAAAATACAACAACATAAACAAACATCAATATATTCCACCTAATCAAATCATTTTATGTTACTGTCAATCTGCGGAATCAGTGAGTCTGAAGATTGCCTAGACAATCTGCAAAACCACCAACCTGGTAGTGAATCTGCAAAATTCAACACCTAAAATGTATTGAATTTTGCAGATTCACTAGCAGGGTTGGTGGTTTTGCAGAGTGACTGATTCCGCAGATTGACAGTAAACATATATATAAATACAGTATGTTTAGATTGCATTCTTTATTTTGAGAAATTTTATTAAAAAGTTATATCTGAAGTGTTCTGCAAAAAGGACCATATTTTTTGATTTCTCAATTACTTGAACAAAAAGTAAAAACTATATCAAACAGATTCGATCCGTATTATAAAACGTTGCTTAAACTAAAGTAAAACTTAAGCTAAACTTAAAAACTCACTATATATAAAAGTATTGACTTACGTCATGGTTTAAGCTTAACTTTATATTTTAAGAAACGTTTCTACGGAAGTCAATTTTATTTTTTAGCAAAAACAAAAAAACAAAAGTAATTTTAGCATTCTTTCTTTTGTGATACAATTAGAATTTAGATTATGTTGTATAAAATGAAAAATAACATAACATTGTTGTTGTTGTTGTTCTCTTTTAAGATGAAACAAATAACCTTTTCAGGTTTCTTTCGTGTTTTGTTATTATTTTTAGGTTGGCGCGTCTTAAACCAGACATGAATAAATTATTCTCATAAATTAAAACGCAAAAGTGCATCTAGTGTAAATAAGAAAAAGAATAATTACACTTGAAATTGAGTTAGCTTTTTTTTAAAAAAACAAAATTTAAATGTTACCAAAAGTCAAATTTAAAAATAAATTTTAAAAAGGTATTTTTTTTAGTTGTCTTTGAATATTTTTTTACGCAAAAAGAAAATACTTATCTCTGTTCTCAGAATCAATTTTAACTAGACTTAATCAATTATTTTTTAAGAAAAAGAAGGGCTCATTAGTATGTGTGGCATTTATTGTCTGTGTTTTTCTTGACATTTACAAAAAAACACCTTTTTTATTTATATTTTCTTGTTCTTTTTTATGCAAGAGCTTTTTTTTTCAAAACTGAATAAGTCCGTATTTTTTTGCCAGACTTACTGTATTCTATTGCGGTTTACAAACAAGTTTTCAGAGCTGAATCGATATTTGTAATCTTTTTTTTTATTTAAGTAGAAGAAACCCAAAGTAAAAACTAATCACAATTTACGTTTTCTATCTTTTTACATGTAAAAATAAGGATTCGGATTTTTTTTTGGCGTTTCCTGATGAACAACTTGAGTAACTGGACTTCTTGAGTTTTGAAAAAAAAAAAAGCTTCTCGTATATCGTTGTCTTCTACACTAGAACGTGTCGATTTTTTTCCTAACTATAATGAAAACCTCTTAACACGAAATTATAAAGAGATATTAACGAAAACCCGTCTTAAAAGAAATAATTTAAATATTTAAAATTTGCATATTGGCTCCAGCTAAACTGTGGATTGCATATAATATGTATTTAAGCTGGGTGCAGAAAGAAAGACAATTCGTAAAACACAATCTCAAAGTAAATTTTTTCGTGTTAAAAAAATGATTTTACGTAGATTTTATGAGACCGAAATGTATCTTTTGTGTTAACCAATATTATATTTCGTCTTAAACGAATTAAAAAAATATGGAAACCCCTATATACTGAGGAAACGAGAGATCGAAAATATATTTCGTGTCATTCCATTTTTTTTTTCTCTGTATTAACTGATTTTCGTCTTAAACGGTTTTTCACTGTTTACTATACATGTACGAAGAAGAAGAAGGAATTGTGTGCTGCTTACATACATAGACAGCAAAAACACCCCTAAAGACGATGCAAAAAAGAAAGGGAGAAGATAAATAAAAAAAAATCATCACTTTATGACCTCTCATTTATCTGACAAAATTTTCTCCAAATTGCTTGACTTGACTTCATTTTCGCAGTCTCACGACACGTTCATTTATTACGCGGAAATGGACTGATAGATCTTTTCTAGGCGCTGCTGCTGCTGCTGCTGTTTTGTTGCCTCACTCTCTCATTCCCTTTTATCCTTTTTTCCCGCTTTTCTTTTCTTTCTTGTCTTTTTTTTTCACGCTTTCTTTGAGTACTGCCAATCAATGCAAATGAAGCCTTGTGTGTATGTGCTTGAATACACACATCTTTTATTTTCAGTGTGTGTGATAAAATAACAGTCAAACTGAGGCATTTTTCTTTTTCCTCCTGAAATCTCTGTTTTTGTCTTTTTTTCTTCTTCTTCTTTTAAATCTTGTCGCCTTTGATTCATCTAACTACACATTTTCTGATCACAATTACCTTTGAATGAGTGTTTTCCAAGTAAAGCGAATCTTAAGATGCATTAACGTTTTATGCTAATGCATCAATTCCAAATTTCCATTAAATGTCGGTAAAACTTTTTTTTTAAACAAAAAAAAAATGGCCACGAAAAGCACACAAAATGGGTGTTCTGACGTGAGATTTAAGAACAAACTGAAGGAGAGATAAGTTTGGATTTTAAAGAAAGCTATTTATTTATATGGCCAATGTGTTAGCTTATGATTAGCATAAACGGTAATTTTAAGAAGCAACAACATTAAGAGACAAATAAGTTTTTTTTTAAATATAAAAAACTAGAATAGTAGATGATTATAATAAAAGTATTTTCATGAAAAAATTTTTTATGGCCATTTAAAATGATTTTTTTCAGCATTTTTTTCTTTTATTAAAAAATGATTTTCAACTTGCCATAAAAATTTAATCGTCCTGAAGATACTTATAAAATGTTTAACTATTCTAGTTTTTTATTATTTCTAGAACAGGGTTTACCCTTTTATTATGTCAAATTTTTGTTCTAATTGTGTTAGCAAATGGATTTTTAAGCCTTTTTTGTAAAGTTCTTGTTAATTTTAACAATGCTATCAGAGATTGCCTATTTTAAGGGGGCGGAACATCACAAATTCTGTTTTGTTCCGCCTCAACACTAAGACACATTTTTGGTCATTAAATCAAATATGACCTACTTATTTTTAACATCTCTAAAAGATCATTGAATTTCACGACGACGACGATGATGATGATGAAGAAGACGACGACGAAGATGAAGAAAATATTTTTTTTTTCTGTTCTGTTCTGTTCATAAAATTTTCTGAAATTGATGGCTCTCGTATTTTTTGTGCAAATTATACCGTTTTCTCTTTTGAGACCAATTTCAGTTTTTTTCTTCTTTCTTTCTCTCTTTCTAGCTGTGTAATGTGAGGGTATGGGAGGAGTTTATATATGGATGGGTGAATTCATCCTAATCCTTCTTTTTTTGTCTCTATATCAAAGTATGAGATGCTTAGTAGCCAAGGAGAATAAGTGACATTTTTATATATATATAAAAAAAGTGAGAATCAGTAGCACATTTTGTCAATGAAATTATAACCGAATTTGGATGAACAAGAAGAGAATTAAATGAAAAAGCTGCTTCCTTGCTGCATTTATAGTGTGTCAAAACGTAGAATTATAATTTATAACATTGATGTCTAAGAATGTCTCTTTGAACTTAATTTACAGAAACATTGGCATTTGTCACATTCCTCTTGGCTTCTCATGTAACAACACTGTCTTATAAAGTATCTTTTTTTTCCATCTTAAGATACAATTGAAGCATGTATAACATAACACCAGATAAATGCAATAACTTTTGCAGCACACATGGTCGAGCATTAAATTAATATCCCAAATTGATCTTCTCTCTCTCTTCTGGGACTTTCATTTCTTTCTATAATATCTATATCTATCTATATTTATATATATATATATATATATATATATATATATATATATATATATATATTTATTGTATAAATATATATGTATATACAGTATATATGTGTGCATTATGTAAAACGTCGGCGGAAAACGAGATTCTGTCATGCCTCCTTCTACTCTCTAAGTATCAGAAGAAGAAGAAGAAGAAAAAAAAGAAGATATGAAAATAACGTCGCGTTTAATGTCATTATATTATAGCAGCCTTTAAGTATGTTTGAGATATGCTGCATAATGCAAAATTTTTTCTTTGTCGGCTTATCCTATATATACACTCTTATACATCTATTATATTTGTGTAGCCTCTTTGTATTCGGGGGTTTTTATATTTGAAAAAGGTGCTGCTTTCTTGCATATTATACGTATATATATTGATTATCTCAAGGTGGTTTTAAAGTGTAAACGCCACACTCGAACTGTGATTCTTCTTCTGTTTCTTTCAGGTGCAAAAATGAAAAAAACTTAAAAATCTAGAATGACAACCTCAATCACTTTAAAGTATTTTCATGTTGATATCTTTTAAAATAAACTTTTTATGCAAGTTTGAAATCTTTGATATATAAAAAGTTTATTTCGAAAGTCATCAAATATGAAAATATCCTTAAGTGATTGAGTTATCGTTCTAGTTTCTAAAACGTATTTGAGATTCTCTTTATTTTTGCAGCGGAAAGACGGCATAATCAAGTTTTTGAGGGACCGTTTTACACTTTAAAACCATCTTAATAATATCGACGTTGTATTTTAATTGGAGATTAACTCGATCTCTGGTTTTACATAGCTTTTAACATTTTTGTGCAGTTGTTTAAAAACGATGTTTTTCTAAGTAAGAAATTCTTTAATCTGTAATCTTTTTTTTGTGTGTTTACATTTCATATAATGTTTCTTATTATGTTTGTAATTGGATAAAAATGAAAAGTTTAAAAGAGTAAAATTCAAGTAAAATAAGTAGAGAATTGTTGAAAAAGAGACCAAAGGGGCAAGTCGTGTGTTCTTATTTCTTCTTTCTATTTCTGATAAAGTCAAAGTGGATTGGCCCTTTCCTGTCACATTGTGGATTGGAGTTTCCTGTATAAGTGTGAATTTCTAAGGCCAGAGGTCAGTCATCTGGACTTTTCTGATAGCTTTCATTCAATTGTAAACTGAATGAACCACAAAACGAAAAATAGGGTCGCGAGTAGAATCGACATCATTCATACATAATACAATATATAAATGGGTTTACTACTCTACTCTCTAACCTCATTTCTCCACTAGGAATACTTTCATCACACCCCCTTCCTCCCCTCCCCTCTCTCCCGCCTCAATTCTATGTACAAAAATATGATATAACATAGGATATAACACTTCTTTTTTTTGCTGACTTTCAACATTTTTACTGTGGCTCTCTCTATTGGAGGGGGTTTATAACTACAGTATTAAGTTAAAATGACGAATAATAATTGTAAAAACCAAGATTCACTTAAACTCTTATTTTCTGCATTAAAGAATTAATTTAAATATTAAGAAAATTGTACATGTACGTGGTCAATGTTCCAAACCACAGTCTAGTGATACATGTAAAGCATTGTATGTGAGAAGGGGTGACCCACTCAAGGAAAATTAGAGATTTTTACCAAGACTAATTCTTATTACTGGTCTTTTTCTCCAAGGGTGGGTTATACGACGAAACAATGCTCTTCCTAAACAGCCTATTGATGGTGTTATTAATCAATTGTGGGTTTAAATTTTCATAACTGCATTTATATTTTTTTTATATTTACAATACAGGTTATTTTTTGTAGTTATTATATATTGACAATGCATCTTGCAGCACTTGGATGTTAAAGTCCCTCTGGCATAGGCCAACTGGCTGCTTGCAGATTATTTTTTGTAATTAATGTAATTTTTAAAATTTCTAAAATAGTTGAATTAATAATTTTGTTATTGGTCTTTAATGAAATTGGTTTGTATTGGCTCATGTAATGAAATAGGTGCCAACTGTTAGGCCGTTTTCTAGAGGGCGTAAAATGACGTCTAAACGAGAGGATTGAAACAACGTATTGCATCGTAGACTTCACGTTAAAAGGGGATTTGAAGTGTTATATATCCTGTCTTATAAAATCATTGATGTCATTTTGCTGCTGTTGGGCACAAAACGAGATTAATCCCTTATCAATTCAGAGCCACCTCCCAGCCCATTCTGGCTTTTTTTTTGACACGTTTGTCGTCAATTGTACATTATTGTAATATACATGTATATTATAGCATACAGTATATTCTAATATATATAACAGTTTAATATTTTTAGTGGACGACAATCATTATTTTTCATATAAAATTTAACAATTGAAATTGTTAATAAATGAAGGCTGATATTTTTAATTTTAAATTGTAAAAAGATAAAAAGATAAAACAAATGTTTGAAAATGTTTTTCCATTAATCAACGTGAGAAATGATTTTTATTTAAAATAAGAAAAGATTAAAAGATTTTGTTTGAAATTCACGTCAGGTATATATGGTGGTGGGTAGACTGGGCCAAACTGGACTTAAGTGTTGACCTGAGATAAGCAATAATATAGACGTGCAAAGAAAAAAAAAAGAGATGTTATCAATAATGACTTAGACCATTTAAGTGAACTCCAAAAAACATCCAGTCTCAAAAAATGAAAACGTCAAATTTAGACGAACTCCAAGTTTTCTTTAAAAGATTATTTTTATCTTATTTCGTGACCAACAATCTTAATTAGAAATGAAGAAAAAAAGTCTTTTCGTTCACTTTTATTTTATTGATGGCCCGCGACTTATCATCGGTTCATTTAACACAATCTACTCGGCGGTGGGTTCGTTATTTTCTTCATTAACAATTAAGTTCACCACTTGTAATAATAATTAATATCTCTCTGATTTGAAGATTCAATTGTTATTCAAGTTTAAACGGTTTGCACGGCCATATTTGATCTAAGCTTAAAACAATTACATATTTAATAAGACAAAATGCGTTATCTTGAAATTTGTAAGCTAGACTTTAATTTAAGCATGTTACAGAGAAAAAACTAAGCAAAAACTTGTGGGTAGATGAACATTTTTTGATATTTTAAAAATGGCGACATTTGTTGACGCCAATTATGAACTTTAAAATATTTAAATATTAAAGTGGTTTTAATGTGTAAAAGGTGCATCTCAAACTCTTGATATTTTTTTTCTTTCAGATGTAAAATTAAGAGAAATTTGAAAATTTTTTGTCTATAAAAAGTTTATTTTGAAAGATATCAAACATGAAAAAGTGATTGAGTTACCCTTCTAGTTTCTAAAACACAACCAAAGTTTCTTTTAATTTTGCTTTTCTGAAATAAAACACAGAATAATGAAAGAATTCGAAAATCAGCTAGCTGTTCTTAACTCCCACCTTAAGTTTAATTTAAGACATTTTTTAAAAATACTAAATTGAGAGAGATGTCTTCAATGTCTTAATATGTAGGAAAGTTATTCCATTCTTTTCCATGATTATTTCATTTTATATTATTAAGCTCTTATATATTCTTCAACACTTAATATGAATTGTCTTTTGTTTCCTTATTAAAGTTTCTTTAGAGAGAGAGAGAATTAAAAAATTCTCTTGAGACTTAACGTTTTAATTGTGACATTTTAGTCATATCATAAAGTTGAATATGGAAATGTGTTGTTCTGTCATTGAAACAATGTATCTTTTTTTTCTTTTTCTTTATACATTTGGAAGCATTTACTATTTAAGAATTTAATTTTATCATTATGATTATACCTGATATATACACTTCTGAAAATGAGTATAACTACTACTACTACTATACACGCACTATGGGGATTATTACGTAAAGTTGTTTGAAATTATCCACAGCTTCAAACTCTTTATGAATGTAAGATTATCAAAAAAAAAATTCATTTTTAAAGAGAAAAACCATTGTTCAACAATGAAATGAAAGAGAGGGTGGATGGGGGGGGGAAAGGCATATGGTATTTTGTAGAGAAGAAAATTTCACTCTTTTGCTGATATTCTAATTAAGACTTGCAAGTTATTAAAATATGTGGCGTGTATCATAGACATCTGGGATGTGGTTTATTTTATGATCTAAAAGGAGAAGTAAAAAAAAAGTAAGAAAAATGTATATTATATAATCTAACTTTGCTTTGTAATAGATTTTTTTTTCTTTTACAAAAATAAAAGTTTGTTAAAAAGCCGAAAGAAAAAGGTTTTAAAAATAACAAAATATGCATTTTGCATTTTGAATAACAGAAAAAAAAGAAGCCAGAACTTCAAAGTTTATCTATTTCTTATTGCATTTTTTGTGAATATATTGAAAAAGTAATGTAAACTTTTTTTTTTTCATCCCATGTTGAAAATTTCGACTTTTAAAGGACAAGATGAAAAGGCATTTTTGTGTTTCCAAAAAAGTAAAGGGAAAAAAAGGGGAACTGAATGACAAGATAGAATTCCACAAATTTTTTTGGTATTTTCTTTTACCATATTGTTTCCTGATGTAACGATAAATTTGGCATTTCTATCAAAAGGATAGAAAGAGAGAGAAAAAGGAACCTGTCCTCCTGTTCAATTGGAGATCTTTCAATGAAAGAATGAAAAGAAAAAAATAGTGAGTTCTTTTGTACAAAGTCGGATATATGTCTTAGTTTTCAAACATTTGATGCAATATGTTTGTTGTTATGTACAATATAAGAGTAGTAATGGTAGTAGTGGTGGTAGTAATGGTAGTAGTGAGTGGCCTCTTTTTTCTTCTTTTTTTCTGAAGAAAACATGGGTGTCAAACTCTTGGAATCTGTTTCTAAACATCTTTTTTTTTTTCAATTTTCACTTTTCTTAATCTTTTACGTCATCAGAGAACATTGTTTACTCAACGTTTGACAATGTTGTTTGACACAAAAGGGAAAGGATTGTTGTTGCTACTCATGTTGTAGGTCCCGTCATCATTTTCAAACAAGAAAAACACAATCACCTCCAATGATCAAACAGTTCTCTTTTTTTATTTTCATTCAAACTGTGATTTTTCTTTTCTAAAAAAGATTCTTTCATCACCTTCTTCTTCTTCTGATGTGAATTCAGCTTTTCATTTGATACCTTCAAGAATTTCAGAGTTGCAAACAGAAATTGAATCTAATATCACAATTTGACACACATATTGGGGTTGGTAGTCGTTTTTCCCCAATGGCATAAACTGTATATCATCATTATTTGTGGATAACATAGCCTATATCAGTGTATCACTTATCTGATTTGAAATACATTAGTTATTTCGTTGAAGAGTGAGTGCATTTTGTGTACAACATTCTAAGAACACAAACCAAACAAAAGATAAAAAGAATACACAGATGTTTAATCTGTATTTTGTACACTGGTTTTGGTTTTAACTGATGAAACCTTGATTGTATTTATTCTTTTTAAAGGTTATACTACTTTCTATATGGTTCACAAATTAGTAAATAAATGGTTCAAAGTTGCTGAAGAGTAATGTAGGGCTCGGATTTTTAAGCAATATCAAGCAAATGTTTCTCAATCTGTGGCCTAAGTGCCAATTGTGATGTAACAATTTCATTTAGATGAACTAACAATTATGAGTTTTTCAATGAAAAACACTTGATTAGAAGCTAGACCTATTAAGTTGCTCTAATGATGATGATTACTTCACAATTGGCACTTGAACCACACAAATTGAGAAACATTTGCTTGATATTGCATAAACATCAGAGCCGTACTGATTACTACCAGAGACAACTACGTTCGTATAGTATTTGTTTTAGAAATCTAATGAAAACGAGTTAGTTTGTTGTATTTCACATTATTTCTGACCACGTTTCTCTACTGTATGTGAGTATGTAGTAGTAGGCCTATATATAATTTATGTGACATGCAATCAGTGCTGCCGTCATCACCAATAACTGCCATTATTTTTACTTGCTTTTAGAAATGGTCACAATATTCCATACAACAACAACAACAACAAACACCACCAAGGGATGTTTCTGAAGGCTTTTTTTTAGAGAGAGAGAGAGAGAAAGAAAGTCTATGGGTTTTGAATTATAGTTAGGCCTACTCCATATAGAGATTAATATATAGAAATATTGGCTAGGTCTTATAACATTGTGTTTGTGTGTGTCTCATGTAGCAAATGGTGGAGTTCTTTTGGCTTTTGGAAATTATTGGAAAAAGGATGACAAAGAAAGTGAGAAAAAATGTGTTTGTGTTTTCGTTTTGGTCGCCCAAATCCAAATTGTTTGTAACTGAGAAAGAGGAGGAGGAGGAGGAGAAAATAAGGATTTTATACAAGAAAAGGGAGGACTCTGAGGGTGTAAAAATTGGGTGTTTCTTAATTGTGCTGTCAACTTATTCGATTTATGAAATGTTAAATGAAAATTATGATGCAATTACTAAAGAAAGTAGAAGTTATTATTTATATGGGTATAAAATATATATATACCTGAGTATTCCTTTGGAAAAATAGTATAGAATCACATTAATCAGTAGAAAGCATTGTTTTAAGAGGTATATTAATAACGGATTTGATTTGTTTCCAATAAAATTCAAAAATATATTTCGACTGAACCGGAAGAGCGGAAACAGATATCGCGGGTGCAATACGTTTCCATTTATGCCTATCGTTGACTTACCAAACAATCGATCATTTCCATCAACCGATTAACGTGCACTACCAACCGGCAGTGTATGTTTAGCGCACTGACTCCTAGAACTAGAAGGACCGGACGCAGGCGCCCGGGCCACTACGTGCCTGGTCAGTTCCCATGTTTTAGAACGGGTATTTGTTTCATTTTTTTTGTCGCCTGTCGTTTGTTTATAAGAAATCAGTTTGCAGTCAATTTATTCACATGATTAAATGTGCTTTCTCATGCTCAATTAATTAATGAAGTGATGTTTTAATGTACTTCATTATTCTTATTTCTGTCTAGTAAAGATGGTTGCATACTTTTCTTATTTGTAGACACTTGGCAAAAGAAACTTTAGAAGTCACTTTAGAGATTGGAATTTCAAGCATTTAACGTTATGTCGAGGTGACCTGGGCCTTACATAGGCCCAGATCATCAAGTACAGTCAAGGAAAAGGTAAAATACCAGCTTTTAATCAACTCTTGTTATGAATCAACCTTCTTGCCGTTTATGTACATGTATCATTACCCTTTTTGGCTCTTGGAAGTTCATCAAGTGATTCAGCACTAAAATTTGCCTTCTGCTGAAAAAAACAAAACAAATGCCATTCCTAAGGAAGAGCCATTGGTCTACATATAGAGAGAATATTCGTTTTGTAACAGCGGCTCTGTCAGTAAACTAAAGGAAAAGCTATTTACTGTAAAGAAGCATCCGGAAACAACAAGGGTGTGTTCGGTAACCCTACTAGTTTTACCAGTTTTTAATGTTCGGTATAATAGTGCCTATTGTTGATTTGCGAACATCCCTGGGAACATACTGCACCAAAAATATCTGTTGCCGCTTTTGCATTTGAAGTTGTATTGTAATAACTTCATAATTAATTTAATTACTATTAAAGCCTCAAATATGACTTAATTTGAATTTGTGTCATTTTCGAATCAGGATATCCACACCGGAACTGAATACATTCCTGTCTTGCAAACTTTCCTGGGAACTTATTGCACCCAAAATATCTGTTGTTGTGGTTCAGTCGAAGTAAATTTTTGAATTTGCATTGTCAAATTCACCTCAAATGCGACTTTGAATTGAGCTGCTTTCTGAAAAAAAAAAAGGTTTGAAAAGAATTCTTTTGAAGAAACTAGAAGATTTAATTGATATATTGAATTGGTTTGGGTGTCTTTATTAGCGTTTATTAGAATTATTTCCATTGTCATTGAACACTGGATTTGTTTAAATTGGCAGACTAATTGAAATGGAGGGGAGACACAGTATAAAGAATGGATATTTGAGGTTTAGAAGCAGAATATATTCAACTCGTTCCTGATTTAATCCCATTTGTTGGTTTTTTTTTTCGTCATCTTCTTCTGGAAATGTTTGTGGTCAGCCTATCCCCCCCCCCCCCTAAAACGGCACCAAATTAGTTTAGTTTAAGTTCCAAACGGGGACTGGGGGAGACAATCTTTTTAGACAAAGAGACTAGAAACTTCTTCTGAGATTTCTCCCCCCCCCTTTCCTTTAATAATTCATTATAGCATAATACGAAATTGTAATCAAATCAGTGAAGTTCGTTAAAGAAGGGGGAATTGCCAAAAAAGAAGAAAAAGTTGTGCCTCTCTCTCTGTTTTAATGCCAGTAATTAGTTTGCACACGGTCCACTTGCTTTTCGTTTTGGAGAAACAAATAAAAAAAGATAGGACTGAGAATTTAAGTTGAGCCACCCATTTATTAATTAAAGACCAAATTTATATCTTAACTCAATCTATTTTTCCCCTTCCAAACTTTTTTTTTCTCTCTTTCTTCTTGTTTTAAGAGCTCCTATTTTAAAGGTAGAATTTCCAGAAACCCACTTCAAACTAACGAAGTTTAAGTACAAGTATTTATTTCTTCATTAGATGGCTACCAAAAGTAGGTGTTTTTATTACAAATATTGATGTCTTTGTATATTCCTCCTCTGAAAAAGATATTCATTTACATTGAATACTTAAGAAGAGGTTTTTGGTTGTGCACGTTAATCCCGTAGTATCCATGCCACTCTTTGAAGTCGAGTTGTTGCCAAAACTGTCCATTTTGAGACCACTGCGGTGGTTAGAATGTGGTTGAATGGATTGCAAAAGAAGTGGTCGTAATTAGCGACAGGAAAGGCCTTTCAATAGCAATTCAAACAAGATAGACTTTGACAAGGAAACACTTGACTCGCCAAGTGGTTGGAATGTGGTCTTGTGTGCCGAGAAAAAACGATGCCATTCTTTGCAAAGATCGGCGACTTTCCGGCTACAGAAGTTGGAAAGTTGTTGAAAAGCTGCTTATGTGGCGAGGTCTGGGTCGTCTGGCTTCTTTTTGTAGAAAATACATTGTAACCACAGCCAAGCCATTTCCAGTGTCAAAAGCCTTACTCTTGAAGACCAGTTGGGCAGTTGAGAGAGAAAGTTCTGTCAAAAAGTGACCTGAGAATATAAATGGGCTAAACTTTGAAATGTACTCTATATACTTAAGTTATATATTGGTGCTTTAATTAAGCTCATCTTCAGAAGAAGTTTGTTACTTACAGAGATAGAGAGAGAGAGAGAATGAAACGCTTTTTTTATATGGTTGAGAGAAAAGGAGGGGTGGGGGGAGGATGGATGGAAGTGATTATTAATGAAGTATAGTGGCCCATTTTCAGCTGTGGCATTTTAATTGGATGGGCGACGAACATAAATAGGCCTATATTATACCAAGTGTATAGTAGAAAGAACAATTAAGTCTTTTTCGTCTCGGAGAAAGAAAAAAAAAGAGGAAGAAAAATAAGAGAAAATGAGTGAACGATATACACACACAACCAACAGGGAGAGAGAGAAAGAGAGAGAGAGAGAAAGGGCAGAAAAATGGGTGATCGAAAAGATGGAGGATGGGTAAATTTCTGTTCATGTTGTGGGAATGGATGAGAAAATGATTGTGTGATGAGAGAGTGTATAGTCTGCGATTAGATTCCTAAGGGAGGTTTACAGCCTCTTTTATTTTATGCTGATAGAAATGCCACAAAAATATGGCCCCCTTCAGAGGGCCATCATATTCTTTATATTAGGCATTCTCTCTGTTTTCATTCTATGTATAAGAAGAGATGGGATGGAATGAAGTGAAGATGATTTGCATAAGTATGCAACCAACCTCCCCCGATGGTTGTATGAAGAAGAAGTGTCTTGAAAATGAAATTAGGAGAGTATCTTTACACATGCAAAAGTCCATTCCATTTCTAATCTCTTCTTCTTCAATAATATACAGTCTGAGGAGAGAATGATGACTTCAACCCATTCTAAGGACCTCCTCAATTTGGCTCATGTCTTTCATATTTATTTATTTTCAACTATACTTTTTTTCTTTCTTTCTTTATCTTATTTATAAAGTTGATTTAAATGGTTTCATTTCGGCGCGTTGTCATCTACAGATGCGTAATTTAGTACTTTTGAAATAAGAAGGAAATCTTTTTTTTTCTCTCTAAAAATGAATAATATCTCTTGGTGAAAGTCATCCAGATTTCTGTCCCTTTTTTCCACCCTCTAACCCGATCCCCTTTTTGTCTGAATCATTTTTAAAGGCATCATCGTTCCCCCTCAATATATAAAAAAAGATCATTTGAATAAAATTTATAAGCCACCTTAAAGTTGTTTAAGTATATACAAAGTGACCTCAAAAATAATGTATACACACTTTGGTTTTTAATAACTGTCATGTTATTTTCTTAAATTTTATAATTAAGAGTAAATATTACATTAAAAATTAGATATAAAAACATTAGATACTAGTGGGGTAACCCGTCGTAAATGACGGGAGCAAAATTCACACGCAATTGTGCGCATGCGCGTCGTTTTTTCCTTTTTTTTCTCCTTTCATTTCAATTTCAGTCACCCCCTCTCACTTTTTTCCCTCCACGTTTCTCTCTCTCCCCCTCCCCTCTGCACTTTCCAACCTTTTTGCTCTCCAATTTAATATCATGGGGTTCTTGGATGGGAAGGGTGCAACATATAGTTGACCTTGAGAAAAAAAGCGGTTCATTCATTTAAATTTATATAAATTCCGACGTGTTTCAAGGTTTCTACAGCGTTATCACAGACAGACACCCACACACGCACACAGAGGGGGGTCATAGGCAATTGTGCGCATGCGCGTCGTTTGTTCCTTTTTTGACTTCTTTCATTTCAATTTCAGTCACCCCCTCTCACTTTTCTCTCTCTCCCCTTCTACACTTTCCAACCTTTTCCCCCCTCACCCATCCCCACTTTTCTCTCTCTCCCCCCCTTCTACACTTTCCAAAGGATGAGTTCAACATATAGTTGACCTTGAGAAAAAAGCTGTTCATTTCTTCATTTATTCAAATTTATATAAATTCCGATGTTACTCCACACACACACACACAGACCTGGGATATTATATATATAATTTTATGTTTAAATGATGAATAATCTCTTAAGTGTTCAAATTGTGATCCATTGTCATTAAGGCACTGATGACAATGGTGAGAAATTGATCTGCAAACATCCCTTGTAATTGTGCGACAATTCTCTTAGATTTCTTGCCATAATTGTATAAATGGGTAGAAATCAAAGAGATTTGTCGTAAAAAAACACACGTTAATTGATGTTTGTTAATCAGTTTCTTACCGATGTCAGCAATGCCTTGATGAGAATGTACGACATTTTGAACATTTTATCTAAATGCATATCATCTAAACATAAAACATGCAATGCTTTGATATTTATTGTTTTACTCTTAATTATAAAATTATTAAATTAAATTTCAAGAAAATAAACGTGACAGTTATTAGCAACCAAAGTGTGTATAGAGGTCTTTGGACCACTTTGTATAATTTCCCTTTTCTTTTTCTGTGCTTTGATTTTCATGGAAATCCATTCATCTACATAATATCAGTCTATATATCTTATATATAGGGGAAAAATGGTAAGAAAAGGGGAAAAAGTCTTAGGTTTTTTTGGGGGGTTAGGAAGTTTTCTTTTTTTCCGAGGAAGTCGTTTGGTTTGCGGGGGTTTTTCTTTCCAAGAGTATCAATCAAAGGAGAGTGGTACATTCTCTTCTTATGACAGAAAGAGGTAGAGAGCGAGAGCGAGAGAGAGAGGTACCCTAACGAACGTCACATTTTTTGTAAAAAAAACTTATTTTATTTAAAAAATATTTTATCGATTATCTTGAGGCGACCATTAAGAAGTTTTGAATCTTATATACAAAGTCTAAATAGAGAAGAAGAAGAAGGTCTTTAAAAGTAGGTTAACAAAATGTTCAAGATAAATTCAATTTCCGGTTTATCTTAATACTGAAAAAAAAAACAAAAACTCAAATAATGTATTTTTTTTAAATATTACTTTAATATCACAAGGAAATTAACAAATATTTTTTATAAATTAATTAACAAATACCAGTAACTATTTTTGAATGAAGGAAAAAAAAAACAATTTGATCCGAAATATTTTTCCTTTAATTATAATGCATGTGTCAAGTTTCATTTGTAATTTTATAATGTTTCACTTTCATGATATTGCAATTTTTAAATCCATTACAAAAATTAAAGTAGATGGCGCTACGGTGCTATTATAAGTTTGTTACTATGAATTTAGATTTATAATTACTGATCTGTTCAATTTAAAAAAAGCATGCAAGGAACCTGAAAGCAAACATGTACCAATGGACCACCAGTACGAGCGACTGGCGACTACTGGTCGCCACTACTGACCGTGGTCAATCAATCGTTTGCTAAAAATCGACGACTTTGTGTCGCTACAAAGTGTTTTTTTTGTAAAGTAGGACTTAAATGTTTTAACAGGTACTATAGCAAATCGCAGTCATTAATTGTTGTTCCTATGGAGTTAATTTATTGAGATTAAGAGGTGGGAGGGAAGAATGAAAATGGGTGAAATTGAGGCTGAGGCGGGCGTTAGACATTCTTCCCTTCACTCCCCCCTATGATGAGCCCCTTTCGTCCAGTGATCTATCTAAATGTTGACTGTTGTTGTTGTCTTGTGTGTCGTTTTAGTGTTTATCTTCATGAAATATGTTTTCCCATTTATCACGGACGATGGATGATAAATGTTTAGTTGCACGTCCTCCTCTTCCTCCTCCTTTTGCCTGATGTTTTATAAGATACTATACTCCCCTCCTCCTCCCCTTCTCCCCTTTTCTATTCCCTCAACTATCCCTAACCCACAATTGACGTGGTAATTACACCCGCCTTAACACGGGATAGGAGAGAGTAAAATGTTCTCGCCTCATCCTGATTTTTTTCTTCCATTTTTGAAAATCTGTTATTTTTGAAATAAGATTGACGACTGAGAAACTTTAGCCCTGAGATATACAGTATATAATACCAAAAATTAGTATTCACGTTGAAAATGCACTACCTTCTTTTTCTTTTACGTTCAGTTAAGAAGATTAAAGGCACTTAAATACTAAGAAAAAAAGTTGTTGTTGTTGTTGTCCGCAATAAAGGATGCAAAAGGAGGATCTAAAAGGGATAAACGACAGTTTTAAGTTGTTTTCTTCGTTGAAAGATGGATGTTTTTTTTTTTTTTGCTTTCCCCATAATCTATTTGCTTGCTTTTAATTCTTTCACTGTTATTTGGTGGTGTCGAAAATGGCACTCATTTTTTTGTTGTTCGTTCAAAATCTTCTTGTGATTACAATTTAAGTCTTTCAAAGAACATCACAATGAAATTATTGGCAATGAAAGTGTTGAATACATAAAAACAAAATTCAATGGGGATGGCTCGTAATATGTGATTCTAATTTCCTTTATATGGTAGTAGTTTTAGTGTGGCTTCACACGAACCACTTTTTGATGCTGACACTATTGAAAAGAATGGCCTGCTTGTCAATGCGAGCCACTGGTATGACATTCATCATCAGTAATAAGCAATAGGTGGTCGACACCACTTTTAACAAGACTCAACCACTCATCGCCACTGTAGTGCAGAAATAAACGGAGGTTGTGGCTCGTGTGAATACCCCCTTATGTAATCAAATGGTCTCTCTAAAAGCAACCACTTTATGTGGTCACAAAGTGGTTCATGTGAATCTGTGCTAACTTGTAAGTTGAAACACCTTATGGCAAGATCTAGATTCAATAAAACTTAAAGTTGTAGGTATTTGAATTTCAGTTATAGAAAGTAGAAAAGCGAAAAATGGAGAAAGGAGTTGTTTTCCTTGAAGGCAGGCGAACGTTGCTAACACAATTAGTGTTTCATTAATAATTAAGTCTGTTGCAATTTTTCAAACAAACGAAATATGTTACTTCATAAAAAAATATATATGACAGTCGTAATTGTTAAGCTATCATCATATAAATTATTATGAAAGAAAGAAAAAAACTAGAACGAATTTGTTCATTTTTGTTGGCGGGCAGATTCGTTCTTTGCAATTAACAAGCGAAATCCGTAATCTAACTGCAATAATTTATTATATTTCATATATTTTCTTGTGTTTGTCATTTGATCTCTAGTGAGGGGGGGGGGGGGGTGTGGGGCCGTCTCTCCCGAAGCCAAACTGTTGAGTTTTCTCTCTTTCTGTTTTCCCCCTCTCACTATTCTCCCAAGTGTCAGTTGTTTCATTGTTAACACTTATAATATGACTTGTGTCACATGATTGATGACGTCAAGTTGTGTGACATCAATTTGTCAACAGTTTTGTTTCATTCTCTTGAAAAATAGAAAGATTAGTTTGGATGAGGTGAAACATAATTCCACCCAAGAGAACAATTAAGTAAATGTACCCAAATATAGAAGAGAAAAAGGTACATTAGGTGTATATACGTGTATATATCCCTACAACACACACGTATGTGATGTAGATAGCAGGTTAAAGCTGTTCCTAATGCTCATTTAATAGGTGATTTTCACTTCAATTAAGATGAATTATTTCCTCTTCTTTTCTGACGGACACTTCTTCTATGAGATATACATTATATAAGATAGTGAGTGGTAGACAGAAAGAAACAAACTTGTTGGCAACTAATATTTGGCCCTAACTGGCCCATCCACACTGACTTATTTTTCTCAGAAGATTCGATGCAAAAAATACAGTAAGTCAAATATTGCTGTGAATATTGCAGTTTCTTGTAAAAAAAACCCAACAAGATAAGCGTTTTCTGTAAGCCGGTGTGTAAAAAACTACTTTAAGCAATGCAAAAGTATTACCGCATTGGCGATTGCAAAGCTACCAAGTTTTTTTTGTTGTAAAATAAAATTTTATTTTAATTACTTTATAAAATATATAATTCTTTTTAGTAAAAGCCTAAACTAAATTATAAGCGCATAGTTTTTTTATATTAATTTATTATAAAAATATTATGATATAAAAGAATTTCTTGCTGATGTTTTCGGCCTGGTATAGACAGAGAGACCATCTTCAGAAAGTGAAGAGTGGGTGAGTCCAGCCACAAGTGGTGACCACCGTCTTGTTTGTCACTGTTGATTAAGGTCATACCAGTGGAATGTGGCGGTCTATCGTAGTCCATGTTAACCACTACGTTTTTAGATACTTTGTGTCGCCACAAAGTAGCTAACAAGGTAGCCTAAGAATTTTGTTAAGATTTGAGTCAATTTATTGAAAGAAAATTTTATTATTTCCAATTTTCTTTTATTATTTAATGCAAAAGAGTTTGACTTCATAGTTTTTTTTTTTTAATTTTTAAGCAATCTTCTTTCTGGTGCTCTTACAAAAATTTCATAAAAAATGACAGTTGGCATTTGAAGTGGTTTCAATTTAATACCATAATTGAACATTTCTAAAAGTGTCCTTATCGGTTAAGAATATATTTACCAGAAATGACGTTTAAAAAAACGTTTAAAGGAGGTTTTTGTACATCAATTCAAATTGGATGAAAGACATAAATAACAACACACACACACACACACCTTCAAAAATGAATTTGTTTGTTGTAATTTGTACACAGGTAAATTATTTATAAAAAAAACACCTGTAAATGTATATAAATATTTGAAATTGTTACAAACAACCTTCAATTTCCAATATAATTTCGAATATAAACGTTGAGTTTCTATAGAAAGAGAGGAGGCTCTTCCCCCCCCCCCCCCAATTACACGACGAAACATTTCTCTCTCTTTTCTTAAAAAAAAACGATTGTTAATATCGTTGAAAATACATTATTATTATTATTATTATTTTTATGGTGAAAAATTCATTCGTGATTGACAGATTCGTTTAGTTGCGTTGCACTTTAAATTGAAAAACACGAGAGAGTTGGATAAAAAAATCAATCAGCAATTTCAATTACAATTTCACTAAAATATTACCTTACGCTTTCTCTCTATCTTTCTGTTTTTCTTTCTCTCTCTCTCTCTCTCTCGATATGAAATGTCAAATAAATGTTTAAAATGCACCTAATATTTTCTTTAAAACAGGATAAAAAAAGGCAAATATAAAAATTGTTTTAACACCAATTTCAAATTGCTTTTTTTCTATGCAATCAATAGCTGTAACATTAGAAAAGAAAAAATTGATACGAAAATATATAATTTAAAATTAAGATTTATACAATAGAACCTCGATTATCCGACATTAATTGCAACCGAAAAAGGTGTTTGATTGTATAATAAGATTGATAAAAGTAGGCCTATCGTTTTACATTTAAAACTTTCTATATTATACATGCGACTCACACGTATCTAATTGTGTATATATGTAAAATACAAATACGTAAGAAAATAGTGTACAAAACAGCGTTGGATAATAAGGAATGTCGGATTATCGAAGTTCAGATAATCAGGATTATATTGTATTATTATAATACGCGGCCTATATAATAGTTTTTTGACTTCCAACTTGTTGAAAGTTTTTTTTCTTCTTAGAATTTAAGTGGATTTGTTAATCACTTAAGACTGCAAGTAGATCATTTATTTTGTCCCTGTATCGTTAGATGACGCCACTAACCCTCCTTCCATAGAAATGTGCTGCAGACACTCTTCAACTCTGTCTCACCTTCTTCCTTTTTTTTTCACGTGGCAAACTTTTAATTGCGTCATCGCTATTTCTACACGTGCTCTCTTCACTTATATTATGTTCTGGGTATGTTTGTGACGTGCTGATAAATGTGGTTGTTTTGGATGCTTTTAGAGCTAAAAGGGCTGTATTCGATTTCAACTAATTATTGCATGCGAGTATAGTTTGCCATCTACGGAGGTTGCAGGCGCCATCTACCTTGCATTTACACAAGTATTGTTCTATGGAGCCCTCTTAAGATACCGTTTCCACCGTAGTCTATAAAAGTGGTTTCATTTGTAAATACAGTGACTATTAATCATGAGTTACAAATATACTGATATACACATAATTTATTATTGCACATTGGGGTAAATGGCCATTTTAACCCTTTATTGGTTTTCATTTATAAATATATATCTGTGGCTAAACTACATAATAACAATATGGCCGAAAATATCTATCTACATTGAGGTTTTTTAAAATTTGAAATAATAAGAAAAGAAAAAATGTCAAAATCTTGTTTAGAATTTGACAAACTTCTGTATAGAAAACAACAACAAAAAAAGAGACCACAGATGTTGGTAGAAAATTGAGGGAGACTGGGAGGGACCCGGGTGGGAACAAATACCCTCTCTGTTCTCTTTTCTACTTTTGATTCATTCCCTTTCTACTATTTATTGATTAGTCATTAAGTGAAATGGGATTTTTAACACCCACTCACCCATTCACCCTCCCAAATAAGTGAAGATGAAATACAGAATGAAAAAAATTCCACCTAGATAGCAGTTAATGATGAATTACTTTTAGATGTGAAAAAAAATCTAAACCCCTTTATACACTTTTGTAATTTCTTTATATTTTTCAACAAAGTTTTTTATAATTGTTAAAAACAAAAGGAGGGTTTAAAAAACCTCAAGACACATGAGGTCGCCACCATTCAGACCCAGCATGAATCAAATATGATTTTGCATTTGGCATTTGTATTTAAACTATCCAAATGTATTGGAATGTATTGTACAAAAATTGTCATTCCTGCTCATCTCTTTCACTTGCAATGAATTTTCAAATGCCAAATGTGCCATGAATGTCCATAGTTACAGTGCAACTACGTCCACTCTGAACGGCATAACTTTTCAAGCGTGCAGTGCACACTAGAATTGAAGACATCCCTGCATTCCAGACTTTTCACTCCCGCTTGTCTGGTTCTTATTTAATGAATTTTCGAAGTTTTATAAATATTCCAAGGCTGAATATTTTTAAAAGATGAAAGTCTTCCACATGCCCTGAAAAGCACTGAAATGAACCCAGGAGGGCCCAACAGACTTTGGAGGACCATAAAACCCATAAATTCAAAAAAGTAAAAATTGTCAAAAAATGAAATTCTTCTCTTGGAAAATTTTCAAAAAATGGCACAAAAAAAAAAAAGAAAGTCATCTAGATGCCCTGAAAAACACTTAAATGAACTCAGGACGGCCCAAAAGACTTCCGAGGACCAGAAAACCCCATAAATTCAAAAATTGCAATGAATTTTCGAAGTAGAAATTTTATGAGAAACCATAGCCACTCTGAACGGCGTAACTTTTCAAGCGTGCAGTGCACACTGGTATTGAATTCATTCCTGCATGACTTTGCTGTGAATGTGCATCGCTTCTAACAGTTTTATTCCGGCTCGTCTGGTTCATTTGAACCAGATGATGGAATAAATTAAATGAAGTCATCTAGATGACGTCATGACATCGAAGTGGATTCTTTTAAATTTTAATTTGTCGTCTGCAAGAGAAACAAAATGGCGTCTTACTGTTTATACATAGCCAATACCTTATTATTATTATTATTATTATGATATACTTTGTTTAATGGAGTCAATTATTATTATCACTTCTATTTTATTTTGTCCTACGAAAAGTGGGAATTTATTTGTGAAAACACCAATGTGTTTTCTCTATGAGCTTTAATAATTTAATAGCAAAAAAAAGTTGACTAAAGAGGGCAGCACCTACTTAAGTAAAAATTCTGATAATAAATAGAAGTCATAAAATAAATAAGATTTAATGTTACTCCACTAGGTGGCAACACCAACAAGGCGACTGCTGTGAAACAGTGAACAGTCAAGACATGAGGGCGCCCGCAGCTAATTAACAAAGGGGGCGCTTGCCTCCCCTGTAGAAAGCAAAATTTCTTATTTGAGTATTTTATAATTTTAAAATTTAAAAAAAAAAGCAAATAAAGTGTGTTTGATCCACTGTTCTATATGATATTAAAAAATGAGGGTTATATGGTTGAATTTGAGGCTATTTTTGCACAATGTAGTCATTTTCATATTTTAGCCTTCATCACTTTATGAAACAGTGCTGCACATAAGCAGAATGCATATTTTAGCCATTTTCGTTTTTAATGTAGAAAAAGATCAGCTGTTCTGTTAAAATACATAAGACACATCGACATAATATTTGACTGGAAGTTCAAAAAGTTACTTTTTATTGCACTTCCGGTTGAATATTCTGGAAAAGTAGACATCTCTATGAGACTTCCGGAATAATTTATATAATTTCTTTTGTAAGATAGCCTCTATGATAAGCCTTCTATACGAGCGTTATAGGAGACTATTATTGGCGACCTAGGATTGTATAATAGGGTGCAAAAATTAAGATATTCCGGAATTCTTTGTTGTTTTTTGTTGCTGTTTTTTTGATTTTGCATTGTTTTCATTTGAGTTCTCGCGTTTCTCTGTAGTTATTTAAGTCACATATATTATCAATAATAACACCAAAGTGAATTATTTTTTTTATTGATTTCGATTTTAAATTTGGCTGAAATTTTCTTCATTTGGGTTTGTTCTTGTTTAATTTTGGTAAATGGGTAACAAGTCAAAATCCTCTCTTATTCTTAAAACAGAGTGATTTTTAAATCTGAGGAAGAGGAAAGTGAGGTGAGGAAAAAAAAAACACCAACAAACTGTTGCAGTCAAATGTCAATTGTTCATAATTTTTTTTTTTCTTGTATAGCCTCGTATTGAGTTTCATTAATGGTGGCGCCACCTTCTGGAGACGGACAGTGTTTAAAAATTAAGGAGTGGAGTTGAAAAAGGAGGAGAGGGTGACAATATTTCGTCCACAGTTTCTTCTTTGTTGTTCTATTTCCTCCTCTTCATGACTTATTTTCGAGAACGAATTCACGGAAGTTTTTTTAGCTGGTGAGTTTTTAATTTCAATTTTGTCGCTTCTTTTAAATTGCATTCTTGCATTAGAAATCACTTGGAAATTCCAATGACCATTTTTAGAGAGAGAGAGAGAGTTCACTTGGAATTCAATGTATTTCACTTTTATTTTCGATGCATTATGAATCGATTATTGCTTGAAAAAATCTTTAAGTAAGAGCGCTTTAATTAATAGAGGGCGCTGTGTTCGATACAGATTGAAGAGATAGAATTGCAGCGCCTCATACTGGTATCACTGAGAACTACTGTGATGTATTTATTGCCTCATAATATATATTTTCCTGAATGTCCCATTTTTTTAAAAAAAATCAATAATAAGGTCCTATATAAATGGGGGTCACTTACTGGGTCAGAGATTCTCGCCCCACCCCCTTTTTGTTTTTTTGTTCACTACTTGAATGAATGATTGAATGGTCACTCATCCTTGACCCCTTTTTCTGACCGTTTTGAACAAAAAAAGCCCTTATGATTTTTAACTTTGACATTTATCTGATTTTGAACTATTTTTTAATTGATATTAATTAATTTTCACATTTAATTTGAATTATTTCAGATTTTATGGGTTTTCATTGAGTTATACATTAAAATTGTTAAAATGTAATTCACATTTTAATTTTTTTTATATGAAAAGAACATAATTGCATAATAATTAATTAATGGTAGCAAATATTTATTTAAAGATCAATGAACGCGATGATTAATGAATATTTTGAAGAAGAAAAAAAAATGTCTTCGTTTTGTTTTCTCTTTTTCTTGTTACTCATCTTGAATTTACAAACAATCTTGAAGAAGAAGAATAAGAAGGTGGTTTCCATGGTAACCGCCAAATATAGTCTCACTGTGCCCCTTGGGAATGTTTGGTGGTTGTGGGGTGAAAGGGAAGATTAGAGGGTACGGCTAATGTGGGTTTGTTGAAGGGGGGGTTAAAGGGTTAGACAAAGAAGAAGGGGGAATGCAGATTGGGAGCCACACAGTCTGCCGAAAATAACACAGGAGGAAAAAAAGGACCCATAAAAAACCTTTATCCTCCTATATTCATTAGGTAGGATGATGATGGTGATGGTTGCCATATTAACTCAATGCAACTCTTTCTTAGTGGCGCTGAATAAGCGCCGAATTGAATAAATGCCAAACATTTAACATTAGTTTGGCATTTCTTTAGTTTGGAGTTTTTTCAGTTTGGCGCTTGATCAATTTCGAGCTTGGTTAATCTGGCGCTTGATCAATTTCGAGCTTGGTTAATCTGGCGCTTGATCAATTTCGAGCTTGGTTAATCTGGCGCTTGATCAATTTCGAGCTTGGTTAATCTGGCGCTTGATCAATTTCGAGCTTGGTTAATCTGGCGCTTGATCAATTTCGAGCTTGGTTAATCTGGCGCTTGATCAATTTCGAGCTTGGTTAATCTGGCGCTTGATCAATTTGGCGCTAAATCAATGCTACCAACAAGGCTTTCTTTTCTTAACGATTATTCGGGTTCACAATATTTAAAGTTCAAGAAGAGAGGTGTGTTTCCACTTTGAAACCCATTATTATTTCTAATACTATTTTCACCTAATTTCGACTTAAAACTTCATGACCTAAAAAGTAAATATCTATTGATGTTTTATTATTACATGAGGCTGAATTTTTATTTTGTTGCTACTTTTTTTTTAACATCTAAAAAATAATCTTGTTATTTTTCTTACAGAGAGGATCGGTTCTTGTTCTTTTTTTATGAATGTTGTTTTATGAAATTTTCCATCCTCGGAGTTGTTAACATGTGGACTCTTTTCTTTGTTTCAATGTTGGGTTTACAACCCGCAGGTTTTTTTAATGCACCCCTAATCACCCCTCGTAGACCTGTTAAGCTTAATTATTAATCTTATATTCCCTCTTTCTCTTATATATTTCTCCATTTTATGCAACTTCTTCTTCAGGTTGCAATTTTTTTTTTGTTTTTTTTTTTGCTTTATTCACCTTCTTCTTCTTCTTCTGTCCTTAATGGATTTACTATTTCAAGGAAAAGAAAATGGAGAAAGAAGAACAAACATTGTGAGAATTATTTTCAATTCTCCTTAAGGTTCTATTTAAGTTCGTTTTTATACAGACACAAATAAGACTTTTTTGGGGGGATCGAAACACAGCAGTAACGTGATTATTAGGGCTCCGGATTTTTATGCAATATCAAGCAAATGTTTCTCAATGTGTGACACAAGAGCCAATTATGGAATAACAATCTCTCATTTAGATCAACCAACAATTAGGCTTTTTTTTTAAATAAAAATACTAGACAGAGGCAAGAACTCTAGTTGACAACTGATAGCCTCTAACCAGCGTTTTTTGATTAAAAAAGGCATAATTGCAGATACTCTACTCTCTTCACAATTGGCCATTTGGGGGTAACAGATTGAGAAACATTTGCTTTTGATATATTGCATAAAAATCCGAGCTCAAATGATTATGTCTTGCATTCATTAATTTGGGAAGTCATTTATAGGACCAATATTTATTACTTTTTATCACCCCATCTGTCTTATGCACAAATGAACGCTGGAAACTTAGCACTTGAACCTTCCGAGTAAGAGTTTCAACATAGAAAACACCTCTCAAGGGTACTCCTTGTTTTAAACAATGTTTTTCTATGTTTGGCGATCTTGCTGAAAGAGTTCAAGTGCCAGGTTTTCTTGTTGAATTTGAGACAGCAGTTTGCTTACTGTGCTTTCAGTGATTGCCTGAATACAAGGGGTAGCTGTTGCTATAGTACAATCGAATCCATTTTTATTTTTTCTGTTTTTACTACATTTCTATTATGGATTTCCGTTTGATTTATTTATTCCCGTTCTTCGTGTCAAAAATACAAACAAATATTTGCGTCATAAACACTTTTTTGTTTTTGTTCTGTCTCTTTCACTGCAACATAAGAACATATTCATTTTGAAACATTTTTTTTTTTGGGGGGGGGGGGGGTCTTCTTTTTCTCATATAAAAACATAAATCCTTTTATTTGTATGAGGATTTCTTTTTGTTTCCTGTCGTATATAAAGTTCAGCTGCTCCATTCTAATAAGTAGACCATGGATGAGGATAATATTGAACAACAACAATGTTCAACAAAAAACATGGATTCTGGTTGCTGTTTTTATAAAATTGTAAACAGGGTCGTAATTGCTTGCTTGGTTAGGAGGCGCCACAAGTCACTTTTAAGGCGCCGCCGCTATAATTCTCTTTCGAAAGGTTAGATTTGTCACGTGACGACTTATTTCCGGGGAGTGTACACTCTTAGGCTCTCATGTAAACGGTTGTCACGTGACAAACGAGTATGTCTTCGCTTTACTTAACCTAGTTATAAAGTGACCTGTGCTATAAGTGATGTAACCCTGGTCAAACGTCAAACGTCAATTGTTAAAGATGGTTTATGAACAGCTAATTTTCTTTGAACTCTTGATTATTCTGCAATTAAAGAATAAGATTATGAAGAAATTTAAAGTGTTTTAAAAACTAGAAGGGTAATTTTAGGGTGTGAAAAAAAAAATCATTATCATGATTTAAATCAAGACTTAGAAAAAAAGTAGAGAAAATCCTAAATTTTCTAGAATCCGAATCCGAATCCTAAAGATTCTCGAATTCCTCAATTCTCACGAATATCAAATCTCTCGAATAATATATTATTCATTAAAAAGATACAAAAGGGTGTGAGACATTTGCCCTAAAGACACTTGCCCTAAAAACATTTACCCTAAAGGGACATTTGCCCTAAAAGGATTCGAGGATTCGAATGGCCCAGCCCTAGAAAAAAATCAATACTACTTTACATTAAAAATGTAAAATTTAAATACATGTATATATTAAAATTTAAAAAGCACAACACAAACAATAGGAAACAATTGAAGTTTTAAGAAACGTACCCTTTAATTGTTTATTAACTTTAATTACAAATTATTATTTTAAAATTTTCTAAAAAAACACGTCATTTTCAAATTTAGCTTTAGTTTTGACTGCTCAAATAAGTAATGAATATTTTATTTTATAACTGATAACATACTAAATAAATTATAAATAATTAAATGTCTTAATTTTCATGTTAATAATTTTTCAAAATAAACTTTTTTTAGACAGAAATTAAAAAAATGAAAGAATACCATTAAGTGTTTAAGCTACCCTTCTAGTTTCTAAAACATTTTCTAGTTTCTAGTAATTCCGCACTTGAAATACAGAATACTTGTGCCAAGACAGTGTTAACTGTGTGTCCATAGATTCTCTCCTTTCTTTTATCGTTTTTTTGCCGCACTTTTTATTTTTCTCTGACATTCATAAGGATTTGAAGTAATCCATCAAAATGTAGCTCATGTCACTCAATGATAATAGTACCACACAACCACTTTTAAACTACTCTCTCTCCTCTTCCCCCCCCCTAGTAATATGTATGACATAAGTCCCTCCCCTCTCTTTCTGATCAATAGTAATGATTTCTATATAATGTAATATGGATTTGGATGGAATAATAAGAGTTTAGAATCAGGTCTTTTTGTGACGATATTCTGTGGGAATGGTTACTCCTTTATAGCTTAAGAATGCCTGACTGTAAATGGGGTCCATCATCATCATCATCATTCTGACCTGATAATGACCCCATTGGCTACTTACTGGCGGCTACTCACTTGTCTTATATAATATCTAAAATGGCATCATCCGCTTTTTTTCTTTTAGAAATGTATATGTTAATGTCAATCTGCGGAATCAGTCAATCTGCAGATTGCCTAGGTAAAATCTGCAAAACGACCAATCTGCAAAATTCAACACATATTATGGTATTGAACTTTGCAGATTGACTAGATGTTTGGTGGTTTTGCAGATTGCCTAGACAGTCTGCAGACGGGCTGATTCCGTAGATCGACTGTAACATATAATGAAAGTACCCTTATTATATTCAGTGTTTGTTGAACACACGATAATCGTGGGTCCATTTGAAATTGCCAAATATATCACACAATGGTTATTATAATCATTGCCGCAGGTGTTGTTGGAGCTTTTTTTTTTCGTGGTCGTGGTGGTGGTGGTTGTTGTTCGGAAATTATTTTCTCTTATTATGGAGCCAATTTCTTAAACCCTTTCATTCTTTTTGTCTATTTTGCTTTGTCATTTTTTATCGTTTAAAATTGAAGAACAGAAAAGGCCTTTTTTGTTGTTGGTTCATTTTCAAATATAAGTTATTTTCTAAAAGGAGTTACAAACAAAATGATGTATTTATTATTATTATTATTGAGGGTCCATTCATAACACAAAAAAGTAGTAAGACTTTTTTTTGATGGGTTTTAAATTTTATTTTGTTTAATAATGTGAAATAATAGTGAAGTTTTAAGGTTTTTTTTTAGTTTTGTGTTTGTTTATGGTCATCTTTTACGCAGTTTGGAGTCTGGTAGACCCAATTAATTTTCTCTCTCTCTCTCTTTTTCGAAGAGAGTTTTTTTATAGTTTGGCCGAAAAGCCCCATCATCATCACCACCGTCATCATCATCATCATTGCTTGCGTTTTTCTTCGCCCCTTTTCTTGGTCGTTTTTTTTACGATTTTTTTTTTACTTTTGCGTCAACCAAGTTAAGTCAGCCATTATGATAGTCTGTGAATTAGACTTTTAACCGAAAGGTTAGATGAAAACTTTCCTTTTTTTTAGGGTCGGGTCCAATTCAATTCGGGGTTTTGAGGGTCCGTTATCTCATTGAAATAGATAGGACACTTTATCTCTCTCTCTCTCTATTTTATACATTATCTGTTACCCAACAAACGCGCTGGTTGTTGCTTTTTTTATACCAAGTTCAGTCGTAATGAACTTGTGAAAATGAGCTTTTTTTTTCCTACCCTACATAATCATTATCATCATCATCATCATCATCACAGCTCATAACCAAAAATCATAATCTGTATTATAAAAGAAAACTTATTCTTATTTTCTTTGCTCTGGGTTCTCTCTCTCTCTCTCCATCCGTTTTTTTTTTCATAAAGAAACATGAAATAAACTAGAATTTTTAGTTTATTTATGAAGATTATTTTATTCAGTGTTGAATTTAATATTAAAAAAAAACAAAAAAAAAACAAATTACGTTTAATAATTATTTTTTTCTAGATAAAAATCTAACTTATTTAACTTTTAAATTACTATTATAACCCTTCTAGTTTCTGAAACACTTTCTAGTTTCTCTCTTAATTTTATTCTTGAAAAACAAAATAATCAAGTGTTCGAGCTACGTTTACAGTTTAAAATTGCCTCAATATTGAAAAATTATTTTTACTTTTTTAAAAAAACAAAACAATTATTTTCTGAACTATTTTACGCTGTTTTTAAATGGAACTTTTCATTTTTCGTATTTCTTTGCAAGTAAATCCACCACCTTTTTTTCGTCTGTTTGTATTCGTGTGTGCACGTGTTGAAAATGGTTGTATGATTTGTTGCATTGTCGGTGGTCGCTCTTGAAAATGAGTGTCGAAAATGGAAAAACTGGTTTCTCATTACATTTTGACGACGACGAACTTGAGAGAGTTAAGAAAAATCTGCCTCTCTCTCTTTCGATCCTACGCTACCTACCTACATACCCTTTTCACACTGTCTTTCTATATATCCTGCTGGGCCCACTCAACAAAAATCAATATAGAAGCTTCTTTTTTTAGGACTAGCTTGAGGTTGAGTTTTTTTTATCTTGCAAGAAATTTGGTCTTTGCCAGACTGCTCGTCGTCAAATTCATCTATTAGGACCCTCTCTATATAAGACATTTCAGCTCCCAAATTCCTCCTCCACCTCCCTCCCTTTTTCTTGTGCCCTAACCCTTCAAATTTGCTTTCTATCTCTCTCTCTCTCTCTCTCTCTCTTGTACACTCATAAAACTCAAGAATAGCCAGCCGTGCCATAGCTATATGTGTGTCTGTACGTTTAAGTAGGTGAAAATTTGTTTCCAAATTGACACACGATCACGTGATTTTTAGACAGGCCCACCACCTTTTGCTTTATTATTTTTGGTTTGACACCTTTTTTATCTTTTTCAGCAGGTAAATGATTTCCAAAGACGAGAGGGGTCAAAGTACACTGACCATTTTTTTTTCTTCTTTCTAACCAAGAATTTATTTTTGAGGTATTATGGATGGAAGTACCAATGAGAGAGATAACGGTGAACAATTGAATGTGACTGCCGTTTATTTCCGTACGTTGATAGATATATAGATACACAACGTAATAAGAAACCTTTTCTTTTATGATAAGATGAAATTTCTTACATACATTTTTTTAAATACCGCGTCTAGAAAGTTTTCTTTCATGATTTCTTCAGGCGTGAAATCGACTTTTTTCTACTTCATAGTCAATTTTTTCGTTGTTGTTCGATGACCTTGTTCTTTTTCTAGAGAATCTCGAGAAAAAGAAGAACAAAGATTTTTCTCTTTTATTCTTTCAAACAAAGATTTTTCTTTCTTTCAAATACGAGTTGTGATTACTAACAAATCCGATTCCTTGAACAGGTACTACTGAGGGGGAGGGTGACTTATTTATTTTACTATTCTAGTATTCTGTTTACTTGTTTGTTTTTCAGACTTCACATCCAGTCCGTTTTTTGGGAAGGTTTTTGTCTGATAAAGGAACCATTTTTACTTAGCTTTTTGGAAACAATATTTATGAGGAGTTTGAAAAGTGTACACAAAAAATGGCCGAATAAGTCAAATAGTATATGGATAATTTCCATTTTCATTTGAAAATCTTTTATAAATTAACTTTTCATAGACCTTTGTTGCTCTGAGAGCAGATGTGTCTAAAGCTGATGCTACACGTAGTAACAGTCAAGCAGCAATACTAGTTGTAGCAACAGTAGTTTCCTATTTGTTGCAAGCAACACCTATGATACATGTTGCAACGTTCATGAAACTTACATGAAAGCAACAACCAATGAAACAAAGAGGTTGTGAGCAAAAGACTGGACATAGACATTTTGCCTCGTCTTTCTCTTCTTCATCAGTTGAAAATTTGAAATAGTCATGTGATTATTCAAGCCGTTTTTATTGGCTGTTGGCTGAAATGGTTGCTCGAAAATAGAACCAAGTTCTATTTGAAAATTCTGTTGCTTTCAATCTGTGAGCAATAATTCGGATTTCAACTTTCATGAAACAATAGAGCAACACAGCTATGTTGCTCTAAAGTTGCTGAATTGTTGCTACGTGTAGCTTCGGCTTTATAATTGATGAGTGAAAACAGTAAAATTTGGATGGATGTCTGTTGGTGTGTGTGTCTTGGTTTGTTGGTTTCTGAGCGTTATTTCTCCAGAATGGAACCAGATATCTGAATGAAACCTTTTGCCTGTTTTTCAGTGATTTATTAACATTCAACTATTTAAAAATTAAAACAATCAATCAACTAATTAATTATTTTTTTGTTTAAAAACATTTTTGATTTTTTTGTTTCTCATGATAAGTTATTCTGAGCCAACCATAACATGAGAACGGAAACCACCTACAAGATTGAGCTAACTTGGCTAAATGGTTCTGCACATTCCAAAGAATTATATATTTAATTTCATTAATTTTTTTAACAACAACTTTTTCATATTTTGACTTAGCTTGAATTTAGTTTAGAGTTTCAGTCAGTTTTGTCATATAGAAATATACTAAAAAAAACAAGGTTGTATTAATGAATAATATAGATAGATGTTAATATATTTGAAAAGCAATGCTGCAGTGCGACAGTTTCTGTCTTTTTTTGTGTGTGTGTTTTATGTTCCTTTAGAGAAAAAAGAATAATAATGCTAATAATAATATCCATATTATAGACTATGCATGACATTCATGGAACTGTGGTAATGGAATTCAAAGCTATTTTTATTTTTCTCTCTTCGTGTAAAAATACATCTCAAAAATGAGATTCGTGTTTCTTCTATTGTATATTTTAATTGTTGTCCATTTGTTGTTTGGACATTGCTTCAACTCTTAAATTTCATACATTAATATAATAGCAAAAGCATCATCATCATCAGTAGTGAAACATCTAAAAGTGCCGGACCAGCGTTGCTCTTTTTGGTAGTTGTTCTTTTTGTTATGTGTGTTTATTTGATATATAAAAGGTAAATGTGTGTGGTATTGGATTTTCACGTGTTTAGATAGGAAATGTGTGTGTTTGGTGGTGTTGGTGGTACAAAGAGTGAGATGAAATGGGAGGAGGTGGAGGTGGTGGTGGTTGAGTTTCATCGCCATTAAAGGCATAATAACACAGGTGCAATGGGCATGACTGTAAGTTCCACAACATTGAACTCAACGTTCTCCCTATCAATGGTGGTCGTATTTCATACACGGCCATATAAACCCCCCTTACACCTTTCTCTTTCTATTGTTGTACCTGTATATATACGCGTAGTAAGTACCATACTTATTCACTGGCAACAATCTTTTCGATTAGTGCACCAAACTGAGCGTTTCTTACGCTTGAATGTTTTAAGAAGAGGTTTGTATGCAAATGAGTGGGGCACGCCCTCTCTCCCTCGCAACACTTCCAATTTTTAACCATGTAGCGCGTATATAAGGTGTGTGCCACGTACGCCTTTTTCTGAGAATTTTATTCACAATCACACATTTTTTTTTCGATTCAATTTTGCCGAAATGAAACTGGTGCAAAAAATATACAATGGTAATTGGAGTTTGCCGTTGTATTTCTTTTGTCCTGTTTTTTGTTTGATAGTTTTGTTTCACATGGAAATTGTAATCAACTGTTGTTGAAATTCGTTTAGTTTTAGAAATAACTTTTAAGCAGAGCTTTATTTAAATATACAAGGCTAAATGGTTATACGGATTACCCCGGATTTCCTGGTTAGATGCACTGTTTTTTTAAATTTTTGTTTAAAAACTAGAAGGTGCACGGGAATTTCCTTTTAAGATTGTTTATAATGGATTTAATTTAACTTTTTTTCTACAGAGGTGTTTAATTTTTACAAAATTTATTTCGATCTTTTCAAGTTCAAGTAGATATGGAAAGGGTTAAATTGCTCGTCTTTTTAAATTTTGTATTTAAAAAAAACAACAACTAGAAAGTACACGGGAATTGTCTTTTAATATTATGTTTTCTACTTTATTTTAAAAGTTTCTTTCGTTTCTACGGAGCTGTTTAGTTATTTATATTTTATGTATGGTTAGTTTTCAAACAAACTTTTTACAGTTTTACTTAAAATAAAGTTGTTTCTTAAATCAAATCGAAGTTCACTTTGTAAAAACTGTTGAATCATCTTTAACATTGAAATTTAAAGCTATTGATACGATTTTCTTTTTTCAACAAGTGAAAAATGCAAATAACGTTTAAACGTTGTATTTTTTTTTTTTTTAAAAAAAAGGAGTCTCTTAGGTAGATTATTAAGCGCTTATCTTAAACACTTGTTAGACGAAAGATAGAGGGAAAGAGATATAAAAAAGGGAGTGAATTAATTTAACACTTCTACATTTGAATATTTATAAGTTAAAAGTAAAGAATGGATTCAAAAAGACGGAGAGAGAAAAAAAAAAGTATAATAGAATAAAAGTAAAGAAGAAGAAGACAAAAGACTTTGTATTGGAATGTGTTTGTGTGAGATGTTGATCGATCGGTGTTTCGTGCCAGGGTCATCCGTAGATGTGTCTTGTATTTTCGGCATTTCTCTCTTACTCTCCGCCCCCCCCCCCCTGAGAATAGGAGACAAGCAGTCTGTGCAAAAACATCCAAAAGAAAATTTCGCTCTTTTGCAAGAAAACGGCTTTTCACCACCTTTAAATCCTTTTTTTTCATCCATAAGATACACGTATACAGAGTGTCGTAAACAAATGTATCGACACTTTGGTTGTGTTTAATTTCTTAAATTTAATTTAATAATTAAAAGTAAATGTTACAATAAAAGATTAGATATAAAAGCATTGCATGTTTTAGGTTTAAATGATGCATTTCATCTCAAAAGTGTTAAAAATGTTCTTCATTCTCATTCAAATCATTGGTGACAACGCTAAAAAAACTGATCTGCAAACATAAATTAAAACGTAGCTCTTGTATTTCTGTTGCAATTCTCTTAAACATCTTGCGATTTATACAATTATGGCAATAAGTCGTAGATAATTGTCGCACAATTACAAGGTTTACTTTGTTAATTGATGTTTACAGATCAGTTTGTTTTACCGATGTCAGGCAATGTCTTGATAAGAATGGAGAACATTTTGAAATAAAAGGCATCATTTAAACATAAAACATATACACGCTTTTATATCTAATTTTTATTGTAACATTTACTCTTAATTATTAAATAAAATTTAAGAAAGTAAAGGTTTCAGTTATTAACAACCAAAGTGTGTAAATATATTTTGAGGACAGACTGTATAGAGTGTATAGAAAGACGGTTAAAGAAGTGGATTGATTGTAGGCGACAAAATGAGGCTAATATTGGACGAACGAACGATTTTTCCGCTTTAACCATCCTAGTAATTGTTCTTCTGGTGCCGCCTTTTTCTTGCTTCTTTTGTGTTGTGTGTTGGTTCACGGTTACATGGTCAATTAACAAAGAATTACTTTTAATTGCAATATTAATAGCTGTGAAAATGTGTTTTTTTTTGCAATTGAAGATTGGTTTCATGTCGTTTTGAGATGATGATAATAGATCAAAATTGGAGATATTCTTTGCTTATTTCTTCAATTGTTGTTTTTATTATTTTGTTTGTTTTTCTTGAACATGGGTTTTTATGATGTTAGCAGTGATTGCCTATCCACGAGGGGAAGGGAGAGAGAGAAAGTAGGTCTTATTATTACCTACTGTATATATGTAATTAGCTCCTCTTTTGAATGTCTTTTAGTTTCAAATAGGGTCTTCTTATCTATAGAGGAGAATAGTAGGTTTTTCTCGTCGTCTTCTTGTTTTATCCCTTGATTAGATGAAGAAAGAAAAAAAAAAAGCAATCTTGCTATTATTCAGATTTTCAATCTGTGTGCAATTGTTGATGTCTAAAACGGTACATTGTAGACAGTACATATACGGGCGACATAAACACACACATATCCGCCACTCATCAGAAGAGTAATTAGCGTAGGCTCGTATATACACACACACAAATAGACATACTGTATATATACTACATTTACGAAGATTTATAGAGGCCACTCTATTGTGTTTTAACTTCATTATCCTCTGTGGATTACGTTTCTTATATATAAGCTTATATAATGTTACAGAGGTAGAAGGGGAGAAAAGTCCAGACAACGTAATTTTCATTTGTGTAGTTCATTAAAAGGAGGGGGTCCTTGAAAGTTTGGCTGAAATTTCTTTGTAATATTATATAACTATAGTAAACCCGTCGTGCAATCTACAGGAAATGCAAATGAATGCAAAGTGTGAATTTTATATTTTGGTTTAGAAAGTTGCTTGAAAATTCTATAGAACCGTATTAGAGATCCGTAAACCGTAATAGAAGTTTCACCTTTAATTAAAGATCACTATTTTTTTCTTCTCTCTCTTTAGTAAGTGATGGTGATGATATTCTCTGTAAGGCTAATAGAAAGTGTATAAACATTTCAACTATGGGGGGGGGCAATCTCAATGTGGTGATGGTGAGAAGGTGTAAACTATAAGAAGAGTAACCCTTCTTTCTGATTGTCTTTCTGTAATTACAGTCCAAGAAGACTCTTGTGTGTTCTTTCCGTACATTTGTTGTCACCATTATAAAACGTGAGCCACCTCCAACAATGGAAAATAACCCAGGGTTCATTTTATTTCGTTCTCCTATTAAAGGAGGTTTATTGTATTATTTTTATCGGCCCTAATGTTGGTCGTCCGTTTTAGTTTTCTTCTTCTTCTTGTTGTTGTTAGGTTAAGGTTTGGTATTTTGTTTCGTGTTTAATTCGGAGTTTCAATCAGGTTTTTCCGCTCATATAAAAGTTCTCCCAGCAGATCTATTAGTTTGACGAAAGGGGTTTTTAATGTTTAAGGGGAGGGGGGGGGGAATTAGGATGAGAAAACATTAGAAGGTGGTATTGATTCAAATGTCCGGTGTTTTTAATACTGGAAAACACCATCAGAACTCTTGATGGTATTTCTTTTTTTTTTTTTGGAGGAAATTTTTTACATTTCTCTCTTCTTTTTTTTTTTTTTGAAGAGAGATTTATGTTTTTAATGTTTTTATTTTAAGCTGTTCAAGAAGTAAATTTCAATTATAGTTTTTGAGATAATTTATTTTTCTCATATTTTTTTGAGTGGTCATTTTTTATATATATTTTTCGGGCATAATTTTTAAATGTGGGTGTGTGGGGAGGATCCAAGTGCGTGTAAATACATTGTTATACTTAAGAGAGAACACAATCTCTCTTCACTTTATCTAATGAAAAAGATGTTAACCTGGAGTTAATTGGCCTAGGATTTTTCTACTTTTTCGTTATATATTTCAAAAAATAACAACGATATCGTTGGTCCTTTGTGACAGTTTCTATTTCATATATGTACAGTATGTCTTAGAACGAAACGCCCTCCTTATATACTTATTAACCAAATTATAAAGAGAAATATAGCCCGTAAGTACAAATCGTTTAAAATGAAAAATATATCTCTGAAAGTATACAATCTACATATTAGAAAAGTTCGTTGTTATAGGAATATTTCAAAATATAGCTATACAAAGAAACGAATTAAATTAATAAATAATTATAAAAGTTATTGAAATAAATCGTTTCCTTCAAAGAAAAAAATTACAATTTATACCTCAATTTTTTTAAAATTCATTTATTTTTATAATTTTTTTTACTAATTTTTGTTTATTGTTTTGTAGAGCCATATTTTGGCTTTGTCGCAACGGTTAAACTGAAATTTGAAGTATTTATCTGTAATATTTAATTTTAAACGTTTTAATTACAGACGTCTCGGTAGCACAGTGAAGATCACCTCCGCTTGTGATGCTGGGGAGGGGAGGTCTCGGGTTCGAATTCTGGTTGTGTCGTGGTTGTTGTGTTTGTCTTTCATAATTTATTTAGTCATTGTGGAGTTGACGGCAGGCAGGCAGGCAGGACGGACAGCCGAATGTAAAAACACATTTCGCCAATTCCGACTCGTATGTCGCATCTCATCTGCGATCCGATCCGCTTGGTGCGGGGGACTTGGTCCAATAAAAGGAGAAGAAGAAACGATTTAGTACTTTGGTAAAATTGATAAGAAGGGGGGAGGGTGGTTGTTGATTCTGCAACATACTGTATATTATGTAATAAGGGTACTAAGGTTGTATGTTGGTTTTTGTGTTAAATGAAGACATTTTCCGTAGATATGCCAAGAAAAAGAGAGAGAGAGAGAGCTTATTAGGAGGGTAATTCATGTACAACAAACAATTTGCTCTTTTCTTGTGTTGTATTAAGATAAAAAATTGTAATTATCGTCGCTCATGAGTTTAATTAAAATTATTATTATTATTATGAGAGAGCTTCAATAGAGAGACCGATTTGTTTTTGGCTTACAGATTTTGTTAGAAAAAAACCAAAATAAATGTGTTTTTTTTAATAAGTTGATAACGATATTTTAAAATACAGAATTAATAAATATTAAGTAATATTACTTAAAAATTCAAAGTTAAGTATTTTAATAAAAAGGAAACACGCTAATATCGTGTACTCACACATGAGTTAAATGAATTCAAATTAAATGTGTTTAGGTGAATTATACGGAATCCAGTTAAGGACACATGAACACCAAATAAAAATTGACTTTAATTATTAATATTTTAAATTGAAATACTAAATCAATATTTTAATGTCAATAGTTTCTATATTTATATTTTAAGTATTAACTCAATATTTTCAGATTATTAACTGAATAAATTGAATTCGACGACATTTTGTTTGTTTGTCCTTCACAGGGCTCTGTAGAACACGTTTATTATTTCAATGCATTTAAATTATCAGCTGTGTGTATTTGATATATAGGGCACTTTTTCTAGCTTAATTGCATTTAATTATAATCTTAGTTATAGTAGTTACAACTTGATTAAGTGGGAGAATTAAAGGGTGTTTGAAGTCATGTGACACACATTTTTATGTTGTAAAAGTCTCAGAAGCACAAAAAAAGTGATTATCTTATCTTTACATTTTTTTGTAAGTTATTGAACGTGTTTTGAATTTAATAATTTTTCTTATCTTTTTGTCGGCGATGAGAAATATATTTGCTTTGAAATTTGCTTCTTTTTTTTAAAAAAAAAATTAGAATAACTATTTTAGTTTATGTAAGTTTTTACAGTTAGAAAAGATTTGATTATAAAGATAACTACATTTGTATAAATGAGTTTATGAATTTTTTTTTCCATTTAGATTTTCTCAATTAGTTTTTGCTGTTAATTATTCGTGTCTTAATAGTTAACTTGTAAAACGTCTTGAAGGTGAGATAGGGTGTTAAGGGGGGGATGAGGAGAAAATACATTGAGGTGTAGTGGTTATTATGGGGTTTAAGAAGGTGGGGGTGAAAGTGTTTGCATCTTCTTCTAATTAATTGCAAAGCAAATTACTTTGTAATTGGCAGTTGATTTTGGAAAAGGTTTTTCGAAGCGACTCTTAAAAAGCGTTTTATAAATTATCTCTGGAGGGCTTTTAATACATTTATCTTGTAATTTACTTTTCTAAGGAAACATTTTCTATCTTCTTCTATTTTGGGGTTTGGACCCTAATTTTATGATATCTTTTTCTCTATTTTTCCTCCACCCATATTTAATAAATTGCACCTGATTATTTTCAACATTTCGTATTCATTTCTATGTTTTTCTTCTTCGTATCATCTTGAAAGTTGATTCTGTAATTGATGTTATTTTTCTCCCTTCTTTATTTCCCTCCGAAAACACTTTTCAGTCTTATTTTTTTCTTCTCATTTTAAAACAGATTTACTTCGAAAATATTATATTTTATCTTTTATGTTTTGCATCGAAGGCGGTTTTGTACAAATCTGCAACTATGTAAATTTTAAGTAAAACACATATTATTATGTTTTTACATAAATTACTGAGTTTTTTTTTCTTTTAGATGTTAGTGTGTATGGCCGCGCGAAACATTTCTAGAATTTATCAAATGCCCTCCAAACAAAAAAGAGAATCTGGGATCGACTGTACATTACTGAAGTTTTTATTTACGAGAATTGAAATAAAACAGAAATAAATTATTTAAATTAAAAGATGTTTTATGAACAACGGGCCTGATTTTCGATTTCTTGATTATTCTGCGTTTTAGAAAATAAACACTAACTTTGTAAGAAGAAATTCAAAGTATGTTAGTTTAATTTAAATTGTTAAAAAAAATATTATCTGCTTATAAAGTTGGGTAATTTTCATACCGATCTAAAACGCTTATATTGAACGATATCAAACGTGAAATTACCCTTATGCAATTTGAGCTATCCTTCTAGTTTCAAAAAACGCATTCAAGTTTCTCTCAGTTTTGCTCCTGAAAGAAAGAATAATCAAGAGTTCAAAGGGCATTGTTTACATTTTAAAATCACTTTAATAAGGATGTCTAAATTAATAGACATTATTACACCGTAACTTTAATTATTTGTGAGGTTTCAATTGGGATTTTTTTTAACCCATTTTTGTTTTCAGAAATTGAATACTAATTAATGGAATTGATGGATTATATGTGGATTACGTGCATTGTATTACCACGTGTTTATTTTTTTTATAATATTATAGCCGTGAGGTCTTTATAGAATATTTACGGCCGTTACATTAGTACTAGACTCTCTGCCTGTAATTTTCTTAATGGGGAGGGTTGTACCTGAAGCCCATTTATGGCGAAACACACACATTCTATGGTGAGAGAGTAATACTAGCCTATTATGATCATTGATAAGATTGATTCATGAGTAAATTGGCAATTACACACTATATGCAATAAGGCACACACACATAAGTTACATACATAACAGTTGCTAGCTACCCTGATGTGAACATCCATTCGAATCAATTAGAACGACGACTTCATTGTAATTTACGCCGAAACAACGACTGTTCTAAAATAACGATAACTGAAAAGTTTGAATCGATCTCTTCTTCGAAAACAAATTTTTATTTTGCTCTGTGGAGCGAATTTTTTTAAAAAATAAAAGTTTATGGTTGTTTTTTTAGAATTTTATACACCATTTTATACACCATTGAATTGTCAAAAAGTGTAAGCTTGTCTTTTAAAAGAAAACAGCCGTAAGTTTGTGTTCACAAAAATACTATGAAAATAGTCTTTAAATTTATGTTTAGCATCTTTAATTTTTTTTAAATCTTGAGTGAGTTTGAATGAGTTTCAATTTGAGTGAGTTCCAGTTTTTGAGTGAGTTCCAGTTTTTTGAGCGAGTTCCAGTTTTTTGAGCGAGTTCCAGTTTTTTGAGCGAGTTCCAGTTTTTTGAGCGAGTTCCAGTTTTTTGAGCGAGTTCCAATTTCGATCGAGTTCCTAGCGAGCGGCTGTATCTGAGCAAATAGCAGTCTTTGAGCGAATGGCAGTTTTTGCGCGAGTGACTGGTTTTTCGAGCTAGTGACTGGTTTTCGAGCGAATGGCAGGTTTTTCGAGCTAGTGACTGGTTTTCGAGCGAATGGCAGGTTTTTCAAGCTAGTTGTAGGTTTTTCGAGCGAGTGGCAGGTTTTTCGAGCGTGTGGCAGTTTTCTATCCTCACTGAAAGTTAAAGTTTTTAATGTAATTGGCATCAGCATTGGTAGAATCATTTCTTAAAGTGCCGATTATACCAAAGAAAAATAATAAAATTTGAGAATCAAACCTAAAAAATAATTTATAAATTTATTAATCTATAAGGCAAAAAACCATGCTGTTTTTTTGCAACTAAAGCGACCTAGTTAGAGGCTCGAATTTAAAAGAGGGGAGAACAAAATGAAACCCTAATTCAAATATACCCTTACATAAAGACAAACGAGAAAACAAATACAGATTTATCATATTCGTTTAGAAATTTTACATAACATAAAATACATACATTTATATATGGAATTGTAATATCATGTATAACAAGTAAGAAAAACAAAACGATGAACAGATGTTGAAAATGAGAATAATGTCATATTTTTATTATTTTGAGATATATGTTACATTATATATAATATGCACAAAAATATATACAAAAAAGTATCTTGTGCTACAGTATATAAATTATTATAATTGCATATGCATGTACGTATATATATATATATATATATATATATATATATATATATATATATATATATATATATATATATATATATATATATATATATATATATATATATATATATATATATATATATATATATATATATATATATATATATATATATATATATATATATATATATATATATATATATATATATATATATATATATATATAGCATGCATAGAGATATATATGCATAGAGATATGCAATATAATGAAGGATATACATGTATATACATATATATTTAAGAAGAAGATGAAGAAAAGTGCGGTTTTTTTTTGTTGCAGCAAAGGGGTTTTTGCCACCCGTCGATTTTCTCTCTCGTTCTTCGTTTGCTTTCTCAGACTGCTTGACGACCAAAAATAACGCCATTCCTCTTGACTACCATTTGTATTCTGGATCTGTACATGGATAAAATACATATATATTTTAGGGGTGAGAAGGTGAGGATGTGTGTTGGAGGGGGTGGCGCCACACGTTTCTTCTTGGCCACACAACCACACTACTTTTTACTTACGGAGGGTGGTAACACACACTCTTCTTATTCTTTCAATCTTAGGACTGAATTGAAGTAAGTCACTTTGGCAAACAGCAGTTTGTATTATTCGCAATTCTTTGCCTCTGCGTGTGAGTGTGTTTGGTGGCCGGGGCCTCAGTCTAGCTCTCCTCCTCCTTTCTTTTCTTTGCTTTTTTGCCAGTCTTAGTCTCACGTTTGTCTCAATTGGATGTGTTTTGTGTATGTGTTTTGTTCTCTTCTATTGTTGTTGGTTTGTTATTGTTATTATTATTATTAGTTTTTTTTACTGGAAGAAAAACAACAACAAAAATAAGACTTGTTTTTTTGTGTGTGTGGATCAGGCAGGGAATTTAAATTTCTATTATTTATCATTACAGAAAAAAGAAAATATCAGGTGATTATTACTTTTTTTCTTTTCCTTAACATGACTTAAGAATGTTTGAAAGAAAGAAAGAAAAAAAAAACTTGTTCAGAAAAAACAATTATCAGTTTTTATGAAATATGTTTTCCTTTTTTTGGTCATTTTTTACAGAACTAATAAAAATTACAAAATTTACTTCAAAGTGAGTTTTATATAAAAAATAAATAAAATCGAATAGAACACATTTTGTGAACCTAGAATTAAAAAGAAAACTTTCATTTGCATCTTTAATAAATCCGACTTATTAAGTTTAAAATATGACTTAGAAATCTCTGTATTAGGTCATAACAGGAAGTCAAAGGTCATTTTTTTTTTAAAAATATCATAAAAAGGTATATTTTTTTGAAAAAAAAATTGACCTGATCAAACTTCATTTTCACCTTCTATTTTGACCTAATAGAAACAGGACATAACATTGTCCCAAAAAAGTCATAGAATAAATATTCTATACAATTACAGTATTATCTTTATGATGCATCATCATCTATTAAAGATGAACAATTCAACTTATTAGGAATCTTTTTAGAAGATTTACGAATTTAACATCGAAACAGTTTTATATAAAAAAAGATTCAAAGATGGATTTAGCATTTTTAATCGAAAAGTCAACATTTTCATTCCAGTCGACAATTGTCACAAGTTTATCGAGATCTTTTTCCAACGTTTGTTTTTTTATAGTGTAGATTTATTTTTTAGAGAGATGACCAAAATAAATAATACATTATTGCTAAATATTATCAAGATAATAACAGATTTGAAATCTTTAGTATTATACGTTTTAGTATTATTTGTGAAAATCCAATTTTGTGTGATACTTTGGAAAAATGATCATATTTCGAATAAGCTTTTTTAATGTTTTTAAGGTCAATGAAAAAACTTCATTTATAGTGATAGAGGATGACCTTATGAGGAGAGATTATAAAAGGAGTCTAATGAAATGTAAATTTTCTCTCTTTTCGAAGGGATTTTTGTATTTTTAAGAGGGTCATTTTCGGTTTTTGTGTATTTTTAAGCCCTACAGATTTGAACTAATTTGTGGTTAGGTCCATTAGCTATATATACATATTAGGCTACTTATACTAGAAACACCACATGTACACAACCAAAGTACATTACATAAATTTTCCATGTAAATTTTTATTTAATTCCACTTTTATGTGAAAAATAAAAAAAAATTCGACTTTTGTCAGAAAATCAGTTTTCACAACTTTGCATCCTAGGACGCCCACACATATCAAACATATTATTCACTATTACACATTTCTATGTTAGTTGGTAGTATTTATATTAGATTGTCATCCAATCTAGTCTTTTGATTTCATTTTGTTACTGTGTGTAGCTTGTGTCAAAGATGCAAATTATTAATAGTAAGCTTACTGAGAAGTACAAGTGAAAAAAAGGTAATGTTTTTTTTTTCATTGAAGATTCCACTGAAATTATTATAAGTTTGTGATATTTTAAAACAAACACAGCTTTTGTAATGAATAAATCTAAAATAATATATTTTTGAGGTAGGCGCCTACACACAAGTTGTATAATTTTACATGAAAAATGACCTCCTCATTGATATCTGATGGTGACCTAATTTTGAATGTTGAGTGTCCAATTTTGACATTTTTTTCTCTATATATATAAATATCATGAAATACAATCTACCATATAAATTGTCGATATTGGCAAACATATATTACACATTGGGTGCTAAGAAACCATTTTAATTAATTTGTTTAAACGAAATTCAGAGGAGCTCCAAATAGACCAAAAGTAATATCTTCACCAATAAAATATTTGTTTCCATTTAATGTTATGAAATATGACTTAATTGTCGTTTATTGTTCAAGAAAATAGATTGATTTCAAGGTAATAATTGTATTACAGTTGCCGCCGTACTGTAACTTTATGACGTCAGAGGATTCGGTTGACCTTTTGAAAATGGAGTATTAATAAAATACAGTAAAAGTTCTCAAAGAAACCTTTTTTGTTTTAAAGTTTAAAAAAAATTTAATTTTATTGAGAAAAACTTATTTGTAATTTTATTTAAATAGATTTAAAACTTTATTTATAATTAAATTTAGGAGACGAAACTATTGAATATCTATTGTCAAGATTTACTAAGCAGATCAATTGAATTAAATTTAAATATTTGCTTTAAATTTTGCTTTTTAAACTTTACAAAGTTTAAAAATTAAATTTGTTCAAGTAATTAGACAAAAATTTCAACGTTTTTCCTTTTTCTATGACATAAAATGATACGAAACTTACTTTTTGAACAGGCAATTAGAAATCGGGACATACAGAAGTTCGCTCCGCCCTTTTTATGACGACCGACAACTTCTAATTGGTTGGTTTTGTAGTCTGACGTCACATGCTCCGCCCTTTTCAACGTCAAACCACACAACAAACCAATTAGAAGTTGCCGGTCGTCATAAAAAGGGCGGAGCCAACTTCTGTATGTCTCGATTTCTAATTGCCTGTCTTTTTTGATCAAGCACTTTTCTGACGTCACAAGCTTCCAATTACAGTATGTCCACTATAGATTGCAAACTCTTACAGACTTCTTTAACTTCTGCAACCATTGCATAAATTTCATGTTTTCATTCAATGGAAGATGATGATAATGATGGCCTCTTAGGAAGAAGGAAAAAGTATTGTAGCTATTCTAGTTTTTTTTTTAAAAAATAAATGTGCTGCTAGTCAAAGCATGCTTCTTGAATGCAAAGTGCTATTTTGATAAATATATAAAAATAAACTGTAGACGTCGTCCATTGGTTTTGTATGCAACTACACAGTATGTTGGTCAGTTAAGTTTCTTGATTGTCGCGTTGAAAAACAAGCTTTTTTAAATGTCTTCTGCCTTTTTTTTCAATTGTGAAGCAGACTTAACTTAATGGTTACAAACGACGACCATATTTAACATGCACCTCGTACTTATGTTTGGACTTTTCTTTAATTTCCATATGTTTATTCATTTTGAGACCGGTTCTTCTTTAAAGAAGAAGTTTTAATTTCTTGTTAGTAGGTGTTTTAACAGTTTTTTTTGGCTTCTTTTGTTTTGTTATTTTTTTTAAAAGTCTATTAGAGACGATCATTGTGTGATTGCCTATATTCAGGGGGGTCTTAGCTATACATTAATTGAGTTTGCATTAATTTTGTTGGTTTACGGGTGCAAAATTACGACATCGTCCATACCCATATAAATGGAAGAATATTATCGATAATGATGATGATAATAATAATAATAATAATATGATAGAAGCGAAAATTTGTATATTTTTAATGGCAAAAAATGTTTACAACTTGTTAATCTTCAAACTGCAAACATTTTATTTCTTATGTTCATATTTTTAAGACCTAATCATGCTATGGAATGCGTAATTAAGGGCGTAATATTTAACGTTGTATGTATACAATATATAGGGATAGATAGAAAGAAAGAAAGAGAGAGAGAGATTGAAAGAGGGAAATGTGTTTTTAAGACTTATATAGAAGCAAACCAGTGAAAAATTGGCGGAAAAATTTATATGCCTGGCATTTATGTGCTTTAACCGTTGTTCATTTTCAAAACCGACGTTTATGTACAATTTGGACAATATCATAGTAGTTGTTTCAAGTTTTGAGTTACTTTTATTATCGAGGGAAATTGTGTGTGTGTTTTGTTTTAAAGTAAAAGGTCATGGCCCTAACCAACTGTATCTTTTTCTCTCTTTTTGGCTAAACATCATCTCTATAGAGTTTTATGGCATCAACAGTTGGGTTATTTATATATTTTAGAAGAAGATGGGTTAACTTAGAGGAGGAGGTTTAGAGAAAGGGGCGCCATGCGGGCTACCAATTGTTTACTCAAATTGGGCTGTTTGTGTGTTTATTGATGCTAAAGTGAAAATGCTGATGCCAATATATACAGTATATATAGGATTTTCATTACTGTGATATCATTGTAATCTTATATATATGCCAGTGATAGAGGCCCTCTATTGGTGGAGAGATGAGGGGGAAAGGAAAATAGGGGCAACGGGCGCTCAGTGGTTTCTATTTCGAATGTATCTTTAATTGCAATGCATTCACGGTTTGTGTTGCTAAAACATAAATTAATATATTATGAAGACCTACATAAATGTGTTTCTCTGGATTAGAAAACAAACAGCAGTCTTGATTATACAACAATAAATACAATATTTGGGCCACTTTTTTGGAAAAAATTTGGGAACATTTTTATTCAGTTCCTCAAATAAATTTCTTGGATTCATTTTTTAAAAAATATAGGAAATTTGTTTTGAAAAATAAAAGCACCAATTTGAAAGAACAAAAATCCTTAACAATTTGTACTTTTGCTTTTCTATTTTTTTTATGTGTAATTTATTTTTTAAAATTTTCTAAAATTGAAATAAGGACTTGGTAAAAATTGTCCAAAATCCTGGTTAAAAATAGTAGTCGTTTTTCCTATTTTAAATTTGGCTGCAAGTTGACATATTTAGCAATTTTAACAATTTAAACAAATTAAACAATACAACAACATGTGATTCCATTATTAGTAATGTTGCTATTTTGTTTATTATTATTATGCTTTTTAGCAATTTCGATTTTTTAAAACAATGTTTTTATATTGTATATATTGTATATATTTTTTGCGCGAAAATATTTCGATGTTGACACAATATTTGTGTTAAGAGATTAAAACATTTTTATTGATGTAAAAAAAGAACAATCGACATTCTTAATGTTTATAAATTCTTGTCGTTCTTTTCTTTATGAGAGAAAACACACAAAAAAGTGTAATTTATACGCGGTTTTATGTATAGAAAAGAAAAGTAATTCCATTATAGTAGAAAAAAAAAGGGGTAGAAAAGAAGAATAGACATAATTTTAAACGCCATTTGTAATTGATTTTTGTTTTGTGGCTGTTCTTTTTTTATTATAAAAAAATAGGACGGTTTTTTTCTTGTTGTTGTTGTTGGAGACAAATATTCCTTTTAATATGGTGTCCCATAGTAGAGCGGCTGCTATATGATAGATTGGGGGACCATTTGTTTCATTACTATTTGCGTAGAAGAAGCTAAAAAAATCGACTTTTCGGGGGAGGTTTTGTTTTTTTCGTTGACAAAAAAAAACTGAAGACAAAATATAAGCTCACTTTGTTAGTTTTTTTTTATTTCTTTTGAGAGTTTGTTTTTTTCTCTCTCAAACATTCATGAAAGTTGCTGTTGGTGTTGCCCATGCATGAAATGAAGTTTACACATTTTCATCCTACTGTACTCTCCTCCCTATACTTTTATACATGGAAATATACATATATAACCTAAATACATATTATATATACAACTTCCAGACTAGATTTTATTTTCAGTGTATTTTGTTTGCTCTTTTTTTTCTTGGAATAGTTTTATACCATTAATGGTCTCTTTAGTGTCAACAACAACAAATGATATAAAAATCTTTCTTTGTCAGTTTTAAATTTAGAAATATTTTCTGATTTTATTATAAATATATTTATCTGAACGTATAAATTCAGATAATTGATATTGCAATAAGCCAATTATTGATATTAATAATTAAAAGATTTGTAAGTCTTAATAAGAGAAAGAGGTTGGTACGAAATTTGAGATGTTTCTGGAAGTACAACATAATAATTTAATAAATTCTGCTGTTATTCATGTTATTTTTGACAATTTCTATCATAAATTACAAATAAAAACGAATCATTTTCATTTGATTGATCGTTCATACATTAGAAGGTAAAGGAGTCAGCCTTAGTTTTAATGTGCGCCGCCAGTGGCGTCAATAATATTCCGTAATAAATTCTGCTTTGATCCACATAACACAAAAATGTACATAAATTTATAATTTGAATCTCGCGAGTTTTTAACCTTTTTTTTAATTAATCTTAGTATTAAAATTTAATATAAAAATATGGATTTTCATTTAAAGTCATTTAAGTTTACAAATACATGATTAAAATTTCTATTGTAAATAATGACAACGATGATAATAATTCTCAAAAAGTCATTTTATTCTATTAATACCTTCGCATTTGAACCACAAATGACGAATTGCAAAGGGATTTCATAAAATTTATATTTTTCCATTGTATATATTAAGATTTCAACATTTGAGTCAAACGCCAGTTTGTTTCATCAATTTCAACATTTTGATGAGAAATATTAACTTTTTTTTAAAAAAAAGTACATTAAGACAATTATTGTTTCCAATAATAAAGGACAAGATATTCAGAGCATCTAATAACTTGGATTAATATTAATATTAGTTTAAAAAAAAAGACGAAAAGTTTGTTTTGTGCCCGTCATTTTAATATGGATAGGTTTAGGTGTCTCTTCCATATAATAATAATAATAGTAATAATACTTTGCTTACAGAATGACGTTTCATAGAAGATTTGTCATTATGAAAATGCAATGGGTGCTATGGCAACATGTCACTTTCATAACCTCAAAAGCGAGTTCTTATATTATATATGATAATATATATAGATCTATATATATGTAATATATAAACGTCTTCTCAAAGTAAAGGTCTTGACATAACAAATTACTATGCAAGTCGTATGGCTCAACGAAATCGACTTTCAGGGTGGGGGAGGTGGGAGACAGAGAATTCTTTTTTTCGGGGACCGAATTCGATTGATGCATCCGAAAATAAAAAAAAAAAGATTTCCAAATAATCCAGACAACAATTATATACAGTCTGCCATATTGTTGTACCTTTTCCTTTCTATACTATTTATCTTTTTTTTTGGGTGAGAATTTATTTTAATTTCTTATTAAGTTGGGTTTTAAAATGTAAACCGGGGGGGGGGGCTTCTCGAACTCTTTTTAGGTGAAAAATAAAGAGAAACTTGAACGTGTTTAAGTAACTAGGATAGCTCCTCCATTTACTGAAGGGTTTTTTCATGTTGATAAATGAAAAATGTTTATTTTAAAATATATATTAACATGAAAATACCCTTAAGTGAATGGAGCTACTCTTCTAGTTTCTAAAACACTTTTCTAGTTTTTTTTCCTTAATGTGGCTAATCTGAAAAAGACAGAAATAATCAAGAGTTTGAGAATCAACATGTTCATAATACCATCTCTGTAGGTTGGAACACACTGACCACCTTTTTGTGTAGTCGATTTCGACTGCAAAATGAAGTCGAGAGTTGTCGTCAAAACCGACCACTCGACCACTTCTTTAAAAAAACACATTGCAACCACAGCTCGAACTACCATCACCACCAACAACTTCATTTTGCATTCAAAATTGACCTTCAAAAGTGATCTGCTGGGGTGAACATTTGAACTGTTTGAAAATGTCAACTGGTGAAAAATAGAACAAACGTGGCTCCAGCCGATGATAGGCGGGGGGAGAGGGCCCACGTTTGTTCTCTTTTTCACCAGTTGACAGTGTCGACCCAGTGGAAACAAGACCCTTACTAAAAGAAAATATGAAATAATTCACAATTTCATTGATGATGTTGTTGCTTCATTTTTGAAATTTTTGTTTCTAACAAAAAAATAATAATCATAAATGTAACATTGTTATTTGTGTGTTTTTTGTTGAGTATGTGGTGTTCTCAGTTGAAAAATATCTTAACATATCCGGCTGTGTGTGTGCACGTTGGTAGGTTACAGTATATAAAGCGCAGTTGTGTAGACCATAAACGTAAATAAGTCTCGATTAACGATTAATAATTGATGTTTTCTTTCGGATAAAAAAAAGATAGAACACGCTATAATATTATACAAAATACAAATGCAAGGTATATCTCTCGTATAATGGTGTAGTAGTACTATGTCTAAGCAGCCCTTCATTTGATGTTGCTATTTTGTTGTTGTTGTTTTTTTGCCCTTTTTCACGTTAAGCATCACGCATTCATTAATATTACATTTCTCTACTCTTTTTTTGGGGGGGTCTATTTTTCTTCTGCAGACAATCTACATGTAGGTCTTAGGTCTTAAAATATCTTAGGGATATTTTTTGAAGGAGTTTTTGGAGGTTTGGATCCAGAAGAGGGAGAGAGAAAGAGAGACGGAAAACACAAACGAAAAAAAATGGCAGTCAGCGAAGTTGAAGGAACCGTTGATATTCGTAAGTTTTTCGTTTTTTTTTTCGTTATTTGCTTTTATTGATATTCTTTTCACCTTTTTATTTTTATCTCTTCAAGGGCGGACTGGAATAACGGGCAATCGGGGGCCTGTTTTTTTCCCGATCAGCCGCTTAGTTTGAGTGCCGGTTTTGCCATTTGAGGGGCTCATTTTAGGATGAAATTCGATTAAAGTTTAAAAATCGCACAAAAAAAAACACCTGAAAGCTTTTTTTTTATAATAATAGTAAATCCAAAAAGACACTTTTTTTTTCGAAAAAAACAAAGGAATAAAAACTAGAATCGTTTAGAAAGAAAAAATAATTTTGCTGGTTAAAAGTTTGTGCAAAAAATATCGGAAGAAATTTTTATATTTATTTTATGCAAAAATGTAAATTAAACCATTTGTAATTTTAATAAAATAAACTATGCTCATATTCAATGTGAGTTAATATCTAGGTGTTTTTGGAATTTTTAACTCCTTAGGACTAGTGAAATTTATTTTTTTCCGGGCCGTTTTGTTCGTTTCCAGTCCGCTCTTGTTGTCTCTTTGTTGTTTGTTAAAATATAAAAATTCATGTGTTCAATTGTGAAATGTTATATATCGAATTCTGTGTACAAAAATACAATAATAAATGTTAATAGTTGTATTGTGAAAAATATACAAAAGAAAAAAAAAAGTAACTTGGAGAAAGAAAAAGAAAGTAGAAAAGGAAAGTAAAAAAATGGGTTTTGTGTTTAGTATTTGATGTTGCCAAGCAGTCTGGGCCAACAGGCACCTAACCTAAATGTATAAAAATTCTTCTATATAGATTTATATACTGAGACTTAGTAGTCTGCCTGCCGCCCTCCTACCTATTTCTTTCTGGAGCCTTCTTGTCTTTTTGGGGGGGGCTAACTCAATTGAGGGTTGTTGCTAACATATATAATATTCTGTATGTTGGATTTGCAGCCAAAACACAAATCTATTCCAGTCACATCCACATCCAAAACACCTTGAATTTATACTGGAGAAAAGAACAGTTAATATAAGGAATAATCGAAGAATGAAATTGAATTTATTAATTAAACTTTAAGGTGGTTTTAAAGAGGTTGTAAACGCCTTTCGAACTCTTGATTATTATGTTTTTCAGATGCAAAATGATGTGAAACTTGAATGTGTTTTGGAAACTGGAAGGGTAGGTAGTTCAATTATAATATTCATGTTGATATTTTTCAAAATAAACTTTTTATGTGAGTTCGAAAATAACCCAACTTTTAAGCTATCGATATTTCTTAATTTCTGCGTATGAAAATCGTTTATTATGAAGGATATCATCATCTTAAAACTGATTCAGCTACCGTTCCAGTTTCTTTCTCTTTTGTTTTGCACCTGACAGGTAAAATGGAAACTGAATCAGGTGGTTTTAAAGTGTAAACGCCTCCCAGAAGAATGTGTTTTAGAGACTTGAAGAAGGTTGCTTAATCGCGTAAGAATAATTGTATGTGGATCGATCTTTCAAAATAAACTTTTTAGAGACTTCTAGTTAAAGCTGAGTCATTTTCAAACTGACATAAAAAGTTTACTTTGAAAGATATCAACATGAAATTTTCTAAAATGATTGAGCTACCCTTCTAGTTTCGAAAACACATTCTAGTTTCTCTTCAATAATCAAGAGTTCGAAAATCAGCTGTTCCTAAAAAAAACCATCTTAAATATTATGGAGGAAAGAGAAGGTGATTTTCTTGTAAAAATTTGTATTAGTTTTAGAAATGTGGCTTATTATTAGACAAGTGTCACATTTCTATGACCTGTTTCAACTTCCAAACCATATAACCATTTTTTTTTCTGTCTCTTTTTCTCCATCCATTACATTTTGTCTTGTGACACATAAAATATGCATTCAGATTCTAGAAAGAGAATGTTTCATTCTAGTATCTTATATAAAGAGCGCTTTCTATTTGCCCAAAAGAACCAGATGAAGATGAAAAAAGGTAGCTTTTTAAAAAAAAAAAGAAGAAAGAAGTATGGCGGTCGTTACCTTAACTGCCCTCCTGGGAAGACAAACGACCGACTTTAATGAGAACTTATTTGCAGATGTCATTGCCATATATATAGGCTTAGAAAGTAGAAAAAAAAAGGAAGTTTGTTTCAGATAGAGCTGGAAGTGCAACAAACATAGCATTATGTCATTGCAATCCTATGATCATCATCATAGTGACCAAGTGAAATAGGTGTGTGTGTTGTTAGCTCAGGTAATATGGTAGAAGTTTGCAATGGTCATTTTTTCAGAGAGGGATGGGACCTCCCCAAAAGCCCATCATTGTGTGGGCATCATCTCATCTCAAACAAACTTTCAATTGGAGAAAATAGAAAGAGGCTAGTGGGCAAGAAGAAGAAAAAAAATATCTTTTCACTTTGAAAACCACCTTTAAACCTTAGGAGAAATAAATATATATATATTTATACACGTTGTGTGTATATAGAACCTTAAGGATAAAAAACACATAAAAGAGAGAGAGAGAGAAATACATGAAGGTGTATTTATATATGGATATATATTGCTGTATTTATCCTCATTCTGGTTGTTATATTCGTGCTTATGTTTGTCATTTTATTGATCCAAAAAAAAAGGGTGCTTCTTATATTTCTAGCGACCTCTATTGGATTATTATTAAAACACAGTGTACATCCTTTTCTTCTTCTCCCGTTACAAATTAGTAATGTATTCAGAAAAAGGTGTTTTTCAAGTCAAAGAACCTGAATAGAGGCTAGCATTGAGAGGCTATAGCAGTGTTTCTCAAAAGGTGTGCCGTGAGTTGGTCTTGGTGTGCCACGAAATTTTAGATAATATATTGAATGCGTTAATATAATTAAATATTTTCAACTAAATTTTAACTTTATTGTAAAAAGCAAGAAAAAACAAACAAGCAATGCATAACTTTTAAGTACTTTAAGTACTAAACCAGTTATTTCCAAATGGTGTACTGTGGCACACTAGTATGCCGTCAATTTTAATAGGTGTGCTACATTTTCTCTATATAAAAAATAATGTGCCGTGACCAAAAATGTTTGCGAACCACTGCTCAGACTAGAACTCTAGCCTCTAACCAGGTTTTTTTTAAAACTGAAAAATGCATTTTTTTCTATGCCTTAATTAATAACTGAAAGATTTTTTGCAAAAACTACATAACTGAATATTCATTCAGTCAAATGAATGTCTCGCTAATCAGTATATTTATTAAACATCTGGTTTAAGTAAAAATAAATGTTCTAATATGGTGGTAATAATAAGAAAATTCACTAAAAAAAAATTAAATTTTACAAAGTTGATTGTTGCAACAACTTTTTAACGAATAAAATGAAGTTCTTTAATTAGGAATTTATACTGTGACTAGTGACTTAAAACTTATTAACAAAATGTACGGAAAATAATTCTTTTATAGTTAAAAGAGACACCTTTAGTCATACACAAACATTATTGTATTAATATTACAATAATTGTAACATAAAATTTTATGTATAATTATCCATATTTTGTTGTTTGTGACATTTTTTCCCCTTTCATAATAATAGGGTTCATTGTTACTAAAAATGATGTGTTTTAATTAAATATGAACCTGAGAGAAATAACAAAGTGGAGGGAGGAGGAGGATGACAAAATGGATTCCAGAATACTTATAGAAATTGCATTGTTTTTACTGAAATCATTAGAGAGACATTTCGTGAACATATTTTTGCATAATATGATCCTCTCTCTCTCTCTTTCTATCCTGTACAACACAAGAATCTTTGACAAATTTGGCGCCAATGGATTGTGAATAGAATATAAGGAGACAGTTTGTCTACCTGTCACGCCCCTGGCGGCGACATGGTCTCTTTGAGGATAGGTGGGTTTTTAAGGGTGGAGGCGGTGGGGGGAGGGAAATCCTGATACAGTTGTGGGTGGTGGTTGGGTGTATGTAGCTACTATTACTATTGACTTTGTAATTCAGCATACTGTAAATGTATACGTTGTGCTCAGACTGTTAGAACGATTCATGGTGACGTTAGAAGCCTTCAACGCAATTGCACTGCATTAAATTGGCTAACAAAAAGATATATTAAGGTGTAATGAGGTTGGCGCCAGTTGTCTGGGCCTACCTCTTCTCTCCATCCCCATCCACCCACACTCATATCGATCTTTAGCTCTCTCTCTCTCTCTGTTTATTAATGGCGACGTCGCCAGTTACCTGAATTTCATCAGTGCGCAAGCGCGCGCCACACAGTCTGAAAGTCAAGATCTGTGTTACTTTTATATTATGTTACTTGGTGGCGCACATAAAACGTCATCTTCTTTTTAAAGATGATTTTATCTCAAGAAACTATAAAATTTGTACACAGTTTAAAAATGAATATATATAATTAATAAACATTTATCACTAATTTGTACAGAAGAATTAAACCTAATTATTAAGAATTGATAAAAGTATTGAATTTTGAAAAGAATTCAAACACTGTCAGGTACAAATGCCGCGTTTATAGGTGACATTTTTGGTGTCGTTTTCTCGAAAATGTATTCAGACTGTAAGCGGACCTCAGGAAGAACGTTGAAATGCATTTTCAGACAAAGCACCTGTTTAGAGGGTATATGTCAAACTAGCATCTGGGAACTGTTTTTGTTCATATAAGGACTCTAGCCTCAAACGAGGTTCTTTGACTGAAAGACACATTTGTATTGTTGCCTTAGTGATCGTGAAATTTGGTTAAGTACTTATAAACATAATACCTGAATAGACACTTTGTATGTCTTGTTTGTTAATTAATAATTATCCTAACTACAATATATGGATCACATGATTCTCAGGTTAAATTAGTGTATGGATTTTTGTAATTATTGTTTTGTTTCTGAGATCTCTTTTTAAACAGGAGGCGTTTTGCTTGCGCCACCACCACATAAAGCAGTATTGCTTATATATATTTATAAGGGAATTAGTTATATATTGGAATAAATTTCAATATTCGAGGTGTATTTTCTAAACTGGGATGGTTTTGATTCCAAACTATAAACAAACATTTTAGAACCATTAAGTATTATTATTTTTGTAAAAAAACAAACATACAGGTGAATCTCATTTCAAGAGAATTTCAGTTGTTAATATGTTGTTTCTGTTTGTTCAATAAGGGCTCTTGTATTAATTTATTTATAGTACTGTTGTTATTAGGAGAGAGAGAGGGTGCTTTGAGGGAGGGGATCTATTTGATTAATAAAGGACCCTCATAGTCAGGTTGGATATTTTTTTTCTCTCTCTCTCTCTCATTCCTAGAAACTAGATAGAGTGTTAGAGAATTGCGTGATAATGATAATAATAAATGGGTGAAATATTAGAAGACAACAAGGAGGGGAAAAAATGGTTGTTTTAGACAGTACTTAGAATATCGATTATCCGGACTTACGAGTAATCTGAACTGGCTTCTATCATAATTTTAATATTTTTTTTTAAAAAATTGTTTTTGACTTTTAATTTCCTGATAGTAAACGAGAGAATTAAAGTACAAAAAAAACGGCGATTTTCCGAATAATTCGAACTTTTCGGTAATATCCGAACCAGATCCGGTTCCATTTCGTCCGGATAAGCGAGATTCTACTATAATGTATGTAGATGTTGGCCATTGATTCATAAATGTGACGTTATGTTGGCAATGACGTCATCAGAGGGAAGTTTTTTTTATTCCTCTATTGGTTCGATTTGAGTCATGTGACTTAATTCCTTCCCTTTTTGGAGGCCCTTTTCCTTCCATGTTGGATTTTTTTTTCTCTCCTTCTCTTCAATTCCCTCCCTCCTTTTCTCTATTTTTCTCTCTTATATTTTTCTGTCCTTTTCATGGGATGATGCTCAACCGACATCATGGTTCTACACCGTAAGTTTAAAACATTGTCCAATTTCCTTCTTCTTGTTTTCATTTTCTTCAAAATGTGTTAATCCTTTATCTTTATTATATTAGATGAATAATTTAATATATGTTTTGTCCTGTGTTTTTTTCTCTCTTTCTAAGAATTGCCTTTTTATTTTAATATTATATATCATTATATGTAGAGATCATAATGAGAAAGAATTTCTATGATGGCGTCTCTTTTTCCCCTTTACCACTACTTCACCATCAAACACCATCTTATATATAATATATATATTTTTTAACAACCTTTATCTCTTCAATGATCTTTTATCAAAACCGAAATTGCGTCATAATCTTAAATTTTTATACAATTACAATATGTTTAAAAATTTAAAGAAATTCTTGTGTGAGGTTTTTCTTCTTCTTCTTCTTGCAATTAAGATTAAATGAAACGGATTTTAATTTTTCCATTTAATTTTCGGAAGTGAGAGAGAAAATAAGACAAAATGACGAGTTTGCGTTTATTTCGATTGTTTAAATCCTTTAACCACATTACACATTTTAATTACATTTAACTACACCACACATTTTTTTTTCTCCATATAAATACTATTTTGTATTCTAATTATTTTTCTTTTTTCTGCTAATCAAATGTGTTGGATAAATTAATTAATCATTATATTTAAGGTTCGAACCTACTTGTAATAATAATGTTGATAATATTCTTCTTTACATTGAAGTAGGTTGGTTTTTATTAAAAAAAAAAAAGAGAAAAATACAATGGAAACCAGGAAATGGAATATTTTTTCGTGTTAAAACAATTTTTCTGCTATTTTAAGGGATGTTTCGTGTTATCCGATTTTTCGTCTTAGACGGTTTTCTTCGTAGACGAATATTGTGGTGATTGGAAGGGGGAGGAGTTAGGGGAATGGGGATGGGGATGGGATCCTTTTAGTTTTGGGGATTTTGACGTGACCGGGTTTTCTATGAGTCATCATTAGATCGTAAGGAAGGTGAAGATGGATATTTATTTATCGAACAATGTGGGGGTGAACGATGGTAATAATGGTGGTAGCAATGGGGGGGGGGGAGGTTTTGACGGGGTTCAGAGACGAGGAAAAGAGTTGAATTGAGGCTAAATGTCTACAGGACGAGTTAATTTTGTTATTCTAGTCTCGATAAGGGATGAAGAAGTTGTTCTTAGATGCGGCGGTCATTTTTACTCTTAAATTCTGATACAAATTTTCACCATTAATCCAATTCCATATATTGGAAACAACAACAAACATTATTAATTAATTATTTAAATTTAAATGCGTAATTTATGAGTGAGAAATACAAATAAATAATTTCCTAACATAAATACTAATTATCATAAAATTGAAAATAATTAATTACATCCAAAACTATTAAAATGAAATTTTAATTTTATTGGCCACATTTAGTGTTGGAACACACAGACCACTTTTTTGACTGCAAAATGAAACCGAATTTGATTGGGCTGTTGTAGTTTTCTATAGAAAAGACTTAAGGAGTTCGGTCTTAGCGACAACTCCAACTTCATTTTGCAATCGAAAAATGGGTGGTCAAAAGTGACCTGTAAAAGAAGTCAAGAATTTGCGATCTCGAGGAAGAGAGAGATCTTGTATTAATAAACGGACATTGTCCAACTATGATCCGTGTTTTTTTTAATACTGTAGTCTCTTGTTCCAATCGTGTTTTTAGATTCCTAAATGTAGTTCCTTCTAATAATTGAAACATTTAATATAATGGTTATTTGAGGGATTGTGATTACAAAATGTCACATTGACGTCATCATCTTCCTACTGTTAGTAAAGTGATACATATCTTTTTGAACTGTTCTACTGCCATAAATTTCTGCGTGTGTGTCTGTGCTGCTTCTATTACGACTTACAATATGATGTTATTTCATGTATTTTTCTGGAGGTTTTTGAGGTTCCTTCTTCAGATATATAAAGACAAGCTTTAAGAGAGAGAGCAGTTCAGGAGTTAATGGTTTAGAAGAAATGTTTTCGAAAAATGGAGGGAGGAGAAAAAGAAACACTGTTTTTTGCGTGTTTAGTCTTATGAGGAGGAGAAGGAAGATAGGGGGTTTGTGTGTGTATTATATGGTGGTAATGGTGGTGATACCCTCTAATTCTGTTCATTTGAGAGAAAAAAAAAGGAGAATTGAAAAAAAAAGAATGTCGTAGTTGGAAGTTGGGTTGGTTGTTATTTTCTGACAAGAGTTACAATGTGTTACAACAGTCAGTCTTGTTACTAACTGGGGTTCTAAAAGATTCCAGTAGATGGGGGGGGGGGGGGGGGGTTTGAAAGCACGTTGAATAATTTAAGACAGTAGTAGACCTACCAGTGTAGTTTCAACCCGAATTCTCTCTCTTTTTTACTTTCTCATAATATTTAACGGTTTTTTGTTCCTATTAATCTAGTATGGAATGTTAAAGGACAAATGCATAATAAAATGAGACCTTCATTTCTATTGAGGGATGAGTTGATTTGTGTAATAAACAGCTTATAGTACTGTCTTATGTGTGTGTGTGTATGTATGTGACTGTACAGTACCAATAAGATGATGATTATGATGATTGTTGCAACTATTAGTAGTTTATTGTGCGTTCCCCTCCACCACTACCACCACCACTACCACCATACACATCCATATTATTTCAAAGCATCTACTTTATATGTTGATGATATATATATCTAACTTAACCCTAAAACTCCTACGTTCCTTAACTTGGTTTAGTTTTCTATTCTGTTGAATGTAGAGAGAGAGAGATTAGATAATTCGGTAGAAAATGTTGGCGCCTGATTATCTCTTGAAAGCTTCACAGCGTTACTCGGGTGTTGGCAGTGATTGCCTCCCTACAGGAGTAGGAGTTTTGGGTTACATTTTTATTAGTCACTTACAATTAGGTTACTACCAATTCGTCATTAGTCTCTATAATGAAGAAGTTTTCGTCTGCATTAATTGGTTACATGTGTGTGGGGGGAGAGACTGGTTTTACTATTTTAGTTTGAAAAAAAAAATATTGATTTTTTGATTTAGAAATAATTAATAAAAAAAACGCATGTTTTATTTGTTGGTCGTTTTAATTCTTTGCGCCCGTTTTTTTCGAGAATTACCATTGCTTTTTTATATCTATATATATCTATATCTATATATATATTGTGGTTTGTGGAACTCTCTTGGTTGGAGTAAATCGATAAAAACCTAGAGTGAGTCCACCCTTTTCTGTCTGTTCTATTCTGTCTGTGTTTTTCTGTTTATATGGAACCGAACTGAAACCTGGGAGATGATTTTTTGTTTCTTCCGTCTTCAGATGTACGCATGCGTGATTTTTTTTTCTTGTGAAAAAGGGCACAAAAGAACCGGGGGTTTTTTTGGGGGGGGGGGGAGTTTGCGAGATATGTACAGTATGTCTCAAAATCAACGATCTCAGCCTTTATTAAATAATTGTGTAATTCTTGGCACAGTCTATTGTTTAAAATGAAATCTTACATAAATTATTATAGAAGAGCGGCACATTTGAAACTTAAGTTGGTTGTTAACAACATAATGAATATGTAGCTGTACAAAAATGAAACAAATTTAATTAATAAAACTATTAAATTAAAAAAAAAACATTTTTCAAAAATCGTTTCCATCATAAAAAATCAAAAATTATACCTTAGTTTTCTTGAAATTCTTTACTAATTTGTTTAATTTTTTTGCACAATTATGATAAGATTATTTAAGTTCCTAACTAATTAACTATAATAGTTTTAAATGTGTAGTTTTTTAGATATTTAATTTTAAACGATTTAGCAATGCGGGGCCATTCTTTTTATATTTTTTTTTGTTAAATAATTCTGGAACATTGATTTTGGAACATACTGTAAAATATATATATTTTTTTTTCCTCTTCAATTTTCTGTTCACGATGGCTTTGCATTTTAGTGTCGTTTTTACTGCTGCCGTAACCGACATCTTTCGTTGTTTCCTACGATTGTTTTACTGCCCAAAAGCCAAACCTAGAAAGATATAGAAAGAGGGAGAGAGATAGGAAGAGAAAAATATATAGGAAGAGAGAGAGACTGAGAGAAAGAGAGAGAATCTTGTTAGAAACATGAAACGAAATTATTTTCATTTACATTCAACGTGTTTCCGACATCCCAATTTATATTTTTATTTGCTTTCTTCACAAAATATGGAGGAGGAGGGAGGAGGCTAAAAATCGTGCAACATTTCATAAGTTTTCTACTTCAGTATGATTATTTTATTTTATCTCTTGAATATCTTTTCAAAAATCTAAAAAAATAGAAGATTCTTTTTTCTTAATTGCATCCTATCCTTCAAGAAATTAGAAACTAGAATAGTGCTTGAAAAATTTTGTGTTGGTATTTTTCAAAAATAAACTTTATGCCTTACTGGAAAAATAAATAAAACAATTTTTGATGCTCAATGACGAAGTAGAAAAACGTAAAATTCGATCATTTTCAAAACTGCCATTAAAATGAAAATTCATTTACTGCATTCGTTAAACTAGTCTAGTTTCTACCAAACATTTACAAAAATATGCAAATGAAGGAGGAACAATTGATTAAAAAAACTATTGATTATGCTGCTGCCTTTCCAGAAGCAACATGAATAAGAAATGAAGTCTGTTAGAAAGTAGAAGAGTAAATAAATATCTCTTCATGAAGTTTTTCTGTTATCTTTAAAAAAAATCAACTTTTATTCGTAACTTTCTTTGATATATTGGGGCCACAAGTTTTATTTGTAAAGATGCTGACATGAAATGGGATTCAATTACCCTTCTAGTTTCTAATATTCTTGAATTGAGAATGAGAGTTAGTTTTAACTAAACTTAATGATTGATTTTTGTTATATTTTTTTCTTTTCTTCAGAGAATGGTCTTTTGAGTTTTTCTAATCCGAACTATCATTTGGACGATGCCGTCAATTGCAACACAGAATCGGCGGACGATCCTTACGACGATTTGTATCAAGAACTTGATTCTGTGTGTAATTTCAAACCGAGATCTTCCGTAAAGAATAGACGAAATTATGCCGCATTGGATATTGGTTCAATGGGTATAGACATCAACAACGATCCTGTCAATACCACGACCACTTCTTCTCCTTCTTCTTCCGTTGAGAACCATCACCAGACCACAACCGCCGCCACCACCACCACCACAACCAACAACACGGAAGACAATACAAATAGGTAATATATAATATCAATCAGACACTTTTTTTTTCCTCAGATTGGTTCTCTTTTTATAACATTTTTGAAAACATTATTTTTAGTTTCTTCTGTAATGTCCATTTGGTTATTATTAACCACTAATAAATATGTATTTGGGGGAAACCACATGTAAAATTAAAAGTGGAAATGGCGAAGGAAACATAAAATGTGTTTGTTTTTACGTGCTATGAAAATGCAAGAGCTTGGAGCTTTTCCAGTCTTAGGTCGTTGTTCCATTTCTAGACAACTTAAGTCTATTTTTAGTTGTCATCCAAAGAAATAAAGTACTGTATTTTCTTTCTATTTCTCGTTTGGATATTATGAAAATTATATAAACAAACTTGGATAGAATTGACATAATAAATTAAAGGTATCGTTCTGAAAATTCCTCAAAAGTTCCGAAAAAAAAAACTCATGAAAGTCATCAAAATACCGAATAGAAACGTCAAATCCAATGTGAATTAGATAGTACGATTGTATATTCTGTGCCTTTAAATACGAGGACTTAAGAATCAACTCTGACTCAACAGATGAATCATGGGATTGTGATAATAATACGTTCTTCATTATATTTTCGTGCAGATTGCACGACGACTGAAGGGTAACTATCGAAAAAACACTGAATTTAATAGGTGAACTGGAACTGAAAAATAGATCTCAGCAGCAGTTACTTCGTCGTTTTGGAAACAATTTCTAAGAAAAAGAATTGAAAGTATTTTATAAAACCTAGAATAATGATAGATAAATCACGTGTTTTCATGATAAGGATTTTTTAAATTCTTTTTTTTATGAGAATTTGAAGAAATAAGAAATTTGTTGAAAATAGAAAAACAAAAGGTTTCAGAAGAATTAGAGAAAAATTGTCATAAAAAAATTCTTTTTTAAGGATATGAACACATGATAATTGCAGTAAGTGATTCATTTACTCTTCTAGTTTCTAACACACTTTAAATTTATTTTTTAATGTCATTTTCTGTAATTATGCAGTTGGACTTTTTTGCGTTTTAGGGTTATTATTATTTCGCCATATGAAAATTGTAAAAAAAAAAAGACTGTTCCAAACTCCATTTTTTTCTGAACTGATTTTAAGGCACCCTTTTGTTTCTATCTGCGTTTGTCACATAAAAAGTTATAGCTCAATTGAACGATTTCTTTTAAGCCTATATTAATTTTGAAACTTGGGGTTGAGTTTTTGTTGTTGTTGTTGTTGTTGCGTGCAGTTGTTGTTGTTGTTGTTGTTGGTAGTTGTTGTTAAGTGTGCAAGTGTCACATTTAATTTATGATTATATTGTTCACTGCTGTGCTGGTGGTGCTGTTGTTGTCACTAAAGCTTACTTTAATTTTACGACAAGAAACTCCTGCAATGGAGGAGGAAGGAGGACCCGCCGTTGTTGTTGTCCAGACAGACGAAAATTCGTTGTTAGTTCTGATCAACATTTGATGTTGTTGATGGCTGCGTTTGAAATCGCCAATGATCTAATCATGATTGATGGACACAATTTTCCTTTCTGAGCTTCTCTGCATCTCCTAACATCCACACACGTTCACACTTTTTGAAACGTGTTGAAAACAACAAAAAAATACGCCTTTTATTTTTTCTCAACTACTTGACACAAATAGTAGACACGTTCTTCTGTGATGATGTCTGTATGTGTGTGTATGTGTCCATTAGTCTAGGTTATTTTTGTTGTTAGCTCGAGGTTAATCCTTTCAATGCAACATCTAAAACCTTCGATTCAAATTAACTATAGAAAAAAGAAGAATGTTTGCACACAAAAAAAAGAAATACATTGAGTTGCATTAAAATTATTTGAGAAAACATTTCTCAGTTTCGTTTTTAGGGCCCTTAGCACACGAACCACTTTTGAGTGGTCGAGTTCGACTGCATAATGTTGTCGCATGTGGCTGAGTTGTGGTTGCAGTGTATTGCTTCATTTTGTAGTCGAACTCGACCACTGAAAAGGCCACGGCCTCCCTAACTGAGAATTTTTTCTTTTTAAAAAAAATATGTTGAAGTTAACCGTAATTGTAATTAATTGCATGCGTTTTGTTAACTAATTAGAAACGCTGGTTTAAACCTGACGACGTCGGAGTTCAATTGCATAATGGGAGCTTCCTGCGACGTCACCGATAATGAAAAGACCAACTCGATGTTGACGCTGGACCAAACCGGAAATGGTTTCATTGATTACTTTATGAATGTAGACAGTTGGAGCCACGAGGCCACCATGAATTGTCCCGATCTCATAGGGGACGTGAGTATTCGTTCTCGGATCGATTCGAACGACAACAGCAGCCTCAACAGAGACAGATTAAAAGCGAACAGTCCGGGAGAATACAGGTAATTTGAATCATTGGCCTTCTAGTGGTGGTTTTGGTTGCATTAAATAAACACGTGTGTTTAATGAGTATGTTAGAAAGTGCATTTTGGTACACATTTTCAATTAGCATCAGAGGACGTTCACTATTCTGCACGTGCACAGTTCGGTTGGTCACTTTACATAACGGTATTAATAAACCTGTTAGGTTCGGTTAGGATTTCCAAATGCTATGTGCATGTGCAGAATAAAGGATTTGTGAAAGTCCCCCAATGGTAGGCATTTTCAGGTCTCTGCATTCTCATCTTTAATTTGCATAGCTAATTTGCAAACAAATTTACAAGTGCCTAGGAGTGACTGTCGAGAGTTGTGTCCACTTTCGAGTGTCGTTTTTGTTTAAAAAAATCTCTACCCTCGACATTTGTTACAGGCAATTAGAAATCGGGACATACACAAGTTGGCTCCGCCCTTTTTATGACGACTGGCAACTTCTAATTGATTGGTTATGTAGTCTGACGTCACATGCTCCGCCCTTTTCAACGTCGAACCACACAACAAACCAATTAGAAGTTGCCGGTCGTCATAAAAAGGGCGGAGCCAACTTCTGTATGTCCCGATTTCTAATTGCCTGTGCATTTGTTAGATACACATTGCTTGTCAATTTCAATAGTTCTTCAAGAAGAAAAATTAGACATTTGAACTTTCAACTTTTGAACTCTCTCTCTCTCTTCAAACAGGGTTCTAACATAGAAAAACCTTGTATTTTTAAACATATGGTAAAATAACTCTGCTCAAGTTGAAGTTCAAATGTTAAGTTTCCTTCAAGGTTTTGATTCAGGTCATGTGATACCTTAATACACTGTAGATAACTGTAGGTATTTTTCTTATTTAAGTATCTTCTCAGTGAATGCAAATGCTGATAAGATTTCGATAATTATCAATTATTAATTTCCAAATGTGTCATGAAGTAGTCATTCAGGAAGGGAATTTGACGCTCACTTAATTCTGATATTTATTACATTTAAATGAATCATGTTTAAATAGCTATAACAATTGAGGCTTATTTTGACTTGTAAATAAAATTTCCCGCCCCCCCCCTCCAAAAAAAGCCGCACATTTCTATAAAAAAAAAACTACGCTTAAGAAAACAGGTTTTAAAAAATATGTTTATTTATTTATTCTTATATATTAATAATAACTTCCGTGAAAAGAAACTGAAAGTTCTCATCTGTTTAAATAACAATTAATTTCGGTTTGATTGAAGCGGAACAAAAAACATGAAATGAGAACTAATTAAATGACTAATTTCACAAACAAATTTAGATAATGTGTAATGTGTGTGTGTGTTTCATAATTGAAGTTGAATTCACACGCATAAAACAAAATGGATTATTGTTCTAATAATAGTATTAATATTACAATAACTAATTCTCACATCCAGTTAAAATTGTTTAATTTTTTTTTTTAAAATACGTCTGACATATAATTATTTGATTTTCCGGAACCGTGAATTTAAAGAAGAAAGACGAAAGTGAATGAAAACGTGTAATTCGTATTCTACTGCAAAAAATAATCACATTTAAAAAGTGTTGTTATTATGTGAAACCTTTCTCTTAATGACTTCATTCTTCTTAATTTCTCGTGCAATTTATTCATTCAGTTTCAACTTCAGTGAATTATTTTTCAGTGTAGATTTTTTTAAACATGCAATTCAGGTGGGTTTAAAGTTTAGATGCCTCGCCGCGAACTCTGATCATTCTGTCTTTAAGGTGTAACATAAAGGGAAAATTGAATGTGTTTTGGAAAGTAGAAGGGTAGCTCAAGCACTTAAGTGTATTTTCATATCAATTGATATCTTTTAAAATAAGCTGTTTATGTCAGTTTGAAAATGAACCCAACTTTAACTATATTAGTCTATAAAAAGTTAATTTTAAAAAATATCAACATGAAAGTATCTTATAAGTGATTGAGCTATCTTTCTAGTTTTTTAAAACAAATTTCAGGTTTCTCTTAATTTTGTTTCTGAAAGACAGATTAATAAAGTGTTCGAAATTTAGCTGTTTTCATAAACGAACTAAGGATGACTTAAGGACGGAATTAAAATTTAAAATGTTTGTTTGACTTTTTTGCAACTTTTCTAAATTTTGTTGTTTCTTAAATAACATGTAAATTTTATTAAGAATCATTTAATTTATTGTAAAACATACAATTCCTGTTCTATTTAAAAAAAAACGCCACTAATTGGAGAATTGTGTTACAAACAGAATATTTAATTTTTTTTTTAAAGAAGTGCATTGAAGCCTTAAATTGGGACTAGTAAGTAGGCTTTAATTTATAAAGGCAGCCATTTTTTAAAAGTTTAAAGCATTTCCCTTACATTTAAGTAGAAAACGTTTGATTATTATTCACAAAGTTCACTCTGAATTAAGAGAAGAAAAAAAATAAACAGTTGTTTTAAAGGTAGTTCTAAAGAAACATTTCCAGTTAGAAGTTTGCCTTGAACAAGTTCAGATTGTGTGGGGAGATATTTGACATGACTGTGTCTTTACCTTGGACAGCCACATTCCTACGTTTCAAAATGAATAATAAGCCAATAAGTTAAAACAAGATTTGCAACAATTTGTCTCTCGTTAGTATCTTTACTTTGCATTTCTGTCTCGTTTTTTTTAAAAAAAAATTACTTAGCTGCCGAGTTGCTGTTGTAATTTTTTATTTTGTAAAAGTGTTAGTAAAAGCAAAGAGAACAAAATATTACCTATGGACGGATTGCAACCATTGGAAGTATAAAAAAAGGTTGCAATTTGTTAAGTTTTATCTTGAGAGATATTTCATGTGTTTGTGTGTGGCCAGCTTGTTCAATAAGGCATGTAATAATAAGTTCTATAAGTGCGTAACCCCAATTTAGAAAATTATCTTTTTTCTCATAATTGTGTGAGAAAGTGAGAATATTAACGACGATGATGGTTAACAATCAATATTCAAAACGTCGGACAATGGTGCATGAATCACAAAATCGTACAACGATCATAACTACGAGCCATACAAATGGATATATGAAAAACAAGAAACATTTTAGACAACGTTCTCAGTCAAAAGAAAGTGTTTCAACTGCTTTATTGAGGATGAAATATTATCATGGATACTGGTTGGTGTATTTATGAATTTTTTTCTAAAAAAAAGTGATATATATATATAGAGAGAGAGACTCCAATATTAGGGCTCGGATTTTTATGCAAATTTTTCTCAATCTGTGACCCAGGTGCGGATTTGGAAGGAACAATCCTGGCTTATGTTGTTTTTTAAATCAGAAACATTGGTTAGAGGCTAGAACTATAATTAACGACCAGACATCTAACCTCTATCCAGCATTTTTTATTAGAAAAAAAAAGCATAATTGCAGTTGTCCTAATGATGATGATGATTACTTCACAATTGCCACTTGGGCCGACATTTGGAGAAACATTTGCCTTGATATTGCATAAAAATCCGAGCCCTAGTCATTATTATCAACTTACCATAAATTGTACTTTTTGTTCGACGATATTTTAACATTTAAGATATAACGCCAGCTAAATCAACAATGATAAAGAAATGTTAATGTGTGTTTATTGTTTGTTTTTCTATTTTGACAGCAGTAGCAATGATACTGGTAGTAGCAGCATGGAGCTCAATTCACCGAATAGTGTGGACATTGGTGAGAGCCTCGGTGCCACGAGTGACGATGCCGTTGTTATCCCTCATGTTCCTGGGCAGCTGAACAACGATCTTTATGCTGTGTTAGTCAAACGAAACAAAGTGGGTGACAGAAGTAAACCGACCACACCCACGGAAGATCAAAAAGACAAAGACACTTCATCACTGGAAATACTTCCACCTGGTTGGGAAAAACACGAAGGTCCGAGGGTTTAATATGAAAACGAATAAACTCGTGTTAGTCGTACGGAGGTTTAACAAATGATCATTGTTTTTTCTTTTTGTAGACAATGACGGCCCTTACTATTGGCACATTAAGAGTGGTACTATTCAAAGAGAAGCACCGCCACCTTTGCCTCCATGCAGTAGGGAAATGAAAAATTCGTTATCGAGAGATAACGATATCGTGAGTTTTGTCGTCTCTCGAAGATGTTAACTCTAAACAGTTAGTAACTATTCTTTGTTACCGTTTCGTTTAGGCCGGTGGTCTGACTGGACCGATGGCCACTCCAAACAGCGTTTCAATTGCAACGGCTCTTGTTGTATCCCTTCCACCATTAGAAAATAATCAGAACAAAGATGATTACAAGTAAAACAACTGCTGTGTTTTATATTTTCATTTAGACAAACTTTTGTTACTGAAATTCTTATGTTTTCTGCTATGTTTAAAGAAGGAAAAGTTATCCACGAGCAGAATGTGATAACAGAGAGAAGGTTTGTGTTCGCTTGTTTTTGCTCTCTTATGTTGGTTTTTAAGTGCAAATGGCGTTCCTCGAACTCTGGTTGTTCTGTCTGTTGGAAGCAAAACTTGAAAGTGTTTTCGAAACTAGAATAGTCGCTCAACCACTTAAGAATATTTTCTTCTTTTCAATATCTTTTAAAACAAGATTTTTATGGTGAACCAGTTTTTTAAGTTTTCAAAGCTGATAAGAAAAAAAAACAACAACACTTATTTTCTTAAAGATATAAACCTGAATATTTTCTTTTAAGATATTTTATGAACAGATGATTTTGAAATTCTGGTTATCCAGAGTTTCTAAAAGTAACACTTAATTGAAATGGAATTAGAACCTATAAGGATCCCACAATCAATTAAGTGCATTTTCATGTTGATATCATTTTTTGAAAATATTCTTCTTAGAGTCTAAAATTAAAAAAATATCGTCAGCTTAAAGTTGAATCATTTGCAATAGCTTATTTTAAAAGATATCAACATGAAAATTGCTCTGAAGTGATTGAGCCACCCTTCTAGTTTCTAAATAACACTTTCGAGTTTTCTAAAAGACACGATAACCATAGTTCGAAATAGTGCCTCCACTTTAAAACCTGTTTAAGTGATTCTTTTACTCATCTAGTTTCTAAAACACTTTGAATTTCTTTCTTATCGTAGCTTTTAAAAAGCAGAATAATTAGAGATCGATTAATTAGCGATCGGCTGTTTAGAAAGCTGTTTTAATTTATCATTTCAGCCTATTCGTTTCGCCGTTCGATCTCTCGGTTGGGTAGAGATCGCCGAGGAGGATCTTACGCCCGAACGGAGTAGCAAAGCGGTTAACAAATGCATCGTAGATTTATCTCTGGGACGGAACGACATTTTGGACGTCGTTGGTAGATGGGGCGACGTAAGCAAGCAAACGTTTTTTTTTTTTAATTTGAGCCTTTAACCTGAAACTAGAATAATTGTAAATCTCTCCCTCACATGTTTATATTGTTATTTTTTGGCAAATATAACTAACTCTGTCCTTCAAATTCAGTTTCTCTTTTCCTTCCCTCTGATTGCGTGCTTTAATGGCATTTTTATTATGAGGGTCTCTCTCTACCTGGTTTTATTCCGATGAATGTTTTAATTGTTTGTTGTATTAGGGTAAGGATCTTTTTATGGACCTGGACGATTGTAGCCTCAAACTGATCGATCCAGAGAATCTCACTGTTTTGAACACTCAGCCCATCCACACAATTCGAGTATGGGGAGTCGGACGGGATAACGGAAGGTAAGAAATTTTTTATTTCAAATAATCCACTTTGAAACTAATTGACTTTTTAAAAAAAACTCATAGTAGTTTAGAGCAGGAAAGGAATTGTTGTGTTTCATTTCATTTGTGTAGTTAATTTTAACTGTTAGGCAATCGCTATTAACTAACGTTTCGTGCTTTCGAGGTTTTTACAAACGGAAAGGGAGGGAGGGAGGGAGACGGAAGTTTTTTTATTATTCATTTGAATTACATGAATCGAGTTTCTCTCGACGTTTATGACATTTAGTTATTAGTCGACGATTTGTTACTGAAATTTTTAATTTTTTTTTTTTGGAATTTTCATTTAATTTTTTCTCTCGTTTTTACCTTTTCTTTCCTCGTTTTGTGTATTTCTTCTTCTTCTCCTCCCTGGTTAAATTGTGACTTCTTAGGGAAAGGTAAACAAAATCTTTTTTCTACAGTACGTTTGAACACCCGTGCATTTGGATGATAATTTGCATGATTTCTCGTAGTGTTGTTTTGTGCTCATGTGAGGCATGAAAATACCTTGTAAACAATGTAATTGATGGCGATTCCCAATGTTAACATTTAAATATTGTTCATTTGTTTGTTTTCTATCAGAAATATCATCTTAAATACTGGTTCTTGTTTTAAAAGTATTTGTTGCAAATTATTTCTTTCTTTCTTTCTGTCTAAATTTGAAATTGACTACCTTTGGGTTTTTTTTTAAAGTAGGCTCAAATACAGTTAAGCCTCAAGTTTCTTAATATGACGGAATTTCTTAAAGTGATCATGACTGTGTGATTCGAGGCTATTTTCTAAAATCAAAAACTTAGTCGTTCTTAAATTTAGCCTCTTTCTCTTTCTCTTTACAAACTCCAGTTTCTCGTGTGTTTCGTGTTTGTGTAATATGGTTGCATGTGATATTTTTTCATGTGTCAAGAGTGAAGATTGTCTAGGACAAGTGTTTTTAGTCGACATGAATTTGTCTATAGAGAAATTCGGCATCTCTTTTTTGTTTGTAAAGTTTTTTTTAAACAAAACTGCCAAAAATGTTAAAGTTGCTTTATTTTGTATATGTATATATATATATTGCTTCACCGTATCATTAGTGTTTTATTGACACGGACATTTTTATTGTCTTGCATTTAGCTTTAATTGACCATAACATTTGTATCTGTATGCGTTTCTTGTGCTTTTGTGTTCAAAGCTTGATCGCAGAAGCATTTAAGCTGGAATGACATTTTTTTCCCTCTCAAATAGAATGTTTGCATCTTTGTTTGTAATAATTTTACCTTGATGTTTTGCAAACTGTTTAGGTGATAGTCTTTGGACTTTTAAAAATTCTAGGTCTACTTTTGTTACTTTCAGAGATTTTGCATATGTCGCACGCGACAGGGCGTCTCGCAAACACATGTGTCACGTCTTTCGTTGTGACACTCCGGCTCGCACTATTGCCAATACGCTGCGAGATATCTGTAAGAAGATAATGATCGAACGCAGCTTAGCGCATTCGTTTTGTAAACCCATGGAATCTCAGAATAAAAACGGAGGATCTCTTTCGTCCGTTTCGTCGTCGTCGTCGTCATCCTCCAGCTCTTCGTCTTCGGCTCGAGGTGGTCTCGCTAGACCCACCAATCTGCCCACGGAGCATCGTAGGTTTCAGAATCGAGGTACAACAATGACATATTCAGGTATTTGGCTTCTTTTGCGTGACTTTCGATTTTTAGTCCAGCCCCGAGTTTAGCTTTTGAGCGAATGATTACAATGCAAGTTCATGAGGAATATTGATCTTTATGGTGTTTTATGGTATTTTTATTAGCCCAATCATTCCCTACTCCAATGGAAGAACCTAAGAAAATTCTTAAAGTTCATTATTTGGGAATGACCCACGTGAATAAACCCACAGGAATGGACGTTTTGAATTCGGCCGTAGATCAGTTGGTATCTACGGTACCAATGGATAAGTGGCAGTTTGTGAATGTGGCTGTTGCTCCGTCCACTATCACAATCAGCAAACCGGGGGTAGGAGTTTGTTTTTAAAGGATTTCATTTTGTCGATTGTTATTTAATCAATATTTCATTTTTTTTCGATCTCAAGGATGATGGCAAACAATTGGTTGAATGTAGAGTTAGGTTTTTGTCTTTCCTTGGTATCGGTAAGAATGTCAAGTGAGTTTTCTTTTTTTTTACGAAATCTCATCCAAAATATACATAGGATGAAATTCAAGAAGAAAACTTTGTAACTTTTTTAACTTGAACTTTTAGTTGAGCTATTTAAAGTTATATATTATATAATCTTTAATGGCTCAACTAAGAGCTCTGAATACGGAGCCACAATTCTACGATTATATGAACAGCCTTGTAAAAAAGATTCAGGGTTCTCTTTATAAACAGAAATAGAAAGGTATTTCGGTAATATGATGAATAAAGGGAACCTTATAGAGACAAGAGAGGCTATACAATTGAAGCTTACTCACCCACAACATTTTTTCTCTCTCACATGGAGTTGAGCTACCTCCTCTGTATCTTGGTTCAAACATAAAAAGCATTACAAAAATATAAGTGACAATAAACTGTTATATCTAGAACATAACCTTGTAAAACAGTCACAAAAGGAAATTACAAAATTTGATTATGACAAATATTGTCATATGGCTGCCATTGACTGTTGTATAAAAGAATATGACAGTCATAAAATAATAATGCACAAGAAGTGACATTATGTTATTAATCATTGTCACAATTTTGTGACTTTTTTCTTTAAATGAGGCACCAGTTTTATAACATTCAATGAAATAAAGTGTTCTATGAAGTTGAAGTTCGAGTGTTCAAGTTGCTTCTTGAATTTCAATCTCAAGCATCTCGAGATTTGTTTTACATTTTGTTTGTATGCAATTTAGACACTGTGCTTTCATCATGCATACGGCTCAGGATGTCTTTGCTGCTCATGTTTTTTCATTGTGAGCCATCTTCTGGTGCTCTATGCAAAACAATTGAAGCTGCTTGCAAGGTTTCAGTATTTTTTTTCATTTTCTACCAAATTTTAAACAAATATTTACATAATTATTCGTATTTAGCTTCGTTACCAGAAATGTTTGGATGCCCATCCACCAGGAACCGATAAAAAGATGAATGACACACACAACGCAAGAGTTAGTTATATTTAATAGCAAAACTGAAAAATATTTACCTTGTTAAGATATATGAAATATTGGTTTTATTAATTTTTCAAGGGTCTCGGAGCAACTCTGAAGACTGTTTTTGGAACACTGACGGGAAAAAGGTCGAAGAGTACGGAATCTTGAGGCCGTTTTTCTAAAAAAAAAAAAAAATAAGCCAAGAACTTTCTCTGTTTTATCTCTTCTGCCTCTTTATCTTTTGTGTTGTTGTATATCTTATTCTTCAACAATGAATTCGGGGGGGAAAAGAAAAAGGAACGTCTCTTATCGCGCGGCCAAAGCTATTTCGTGAAGCTTTTTGTAACATACATACCAAATCTTATATTATATAAACACACACACAAACACAAACTCGTACGTACGTTGTTACTTTGGTGTGTTTGAAGCAAAAATCCATTTTTAATGGGTTTTTTTCTGTCCTCATAAATGAATTTAGTAATGGGGATAGTTACTTTGATGTTAACACGGAGAGTCGAATGAACGAAAGACGTGTATTTTTCTTTTTCCTCTTTCTCTCTTGTCTGTATTTCTTACTCTTCTCGTAGCACACAGTTTCCATTTAGCATAAAACCTTTTTGTTGAGTACCGTAGTTGATAAAAGATGATGATACACTTTTTAAACGTTAGTGGCTGAACCAAAATAAAACTTGGACCGAGTTCTTTGGTAGTTTCTGCTAGCTCTTAGCTTTTTATATTAAACACACACAGAATATATAAATAATAAATAAATAAATATATATATATACATACACGTTAAGCGGGGATACTTAGCTTTAAAGAAAGTCAAAAACGAAGAAAGCAGTTTTCTGCTCCATCCATTTTTCATTGTCTTATTTCATGCTTATTCTAATTAGTTTGGTTTTTTTTTTAAATTTCGTTTATTTTTTTTTAAACTTATTTTAAAGAAGTTTCCATTTTTTATTATTTCTTACAACGTCGTCAAGTTCTTTCTTTCTCTTTTTTCTACACAACAATAATTTGAAAATTAATTAATATGTCACTTATTACTTAATCACGGCCAAAAAAATGCAAGCATTGTATACAAATTAGATTTAAATTCATCATAGATCATTGTTGTTGTTGTTGTTGTTTTTCTTTTGCATAGAAACTAATAGCGAAAAAAACAAATGTGATATATTTTTGTCAAGATCTCTGTTCTAACTTTTTATCCCACCCCTTGTAATTATGGCTTAATGTGTGCTCGTTACGTGTTTCGTGTGTGTTAATATAAATTATAAATTTTGACTTTATTGAGATAACAACTTGATCAGAAAATGTTTATACCATTTTTATTTTAGTTTCTATTCAGTTTTTAAAAAAAAAACGGTTGAAAGTTTTGACGAATGAGAACAGTTTGAAATTTGTTTTTTGCTTCTGTTGTTGTGGTTCTTTCGTGAATGTGTGTGTTTGTGTGTGTGATTGTTTGAAGCACATTAATAATTAGCTTATTGAAAAAGCTTTAACTGTCACACAAAAATCAATTAGATGTCGATCAAATTTCTCATGGTAATTGAACTTAAAAAGTAATTGAGTGAACAAATTCTAATTTTACTTGAAACATTTGAGTAAATTTTTACTCATTTGTTCATCTCATGCAGTTTTTTTTTCACTATTTAAGAAAACACATTTATTATTCTTGTTTTGATGATGTATGAGAACCTGTTTAAATTTCTTTAAACAAATTTTTGTTACGATTATGATGTCACAATGATAAGTTTTATCAGTTGCTTTTATTAATAATTGATTTGTAGAATATGTAATTGCTTTATATACATATATTTCTAGTCTGTTTTTGTTTTTCACCTGGTCAATTTATTTCATATTTCAAACAAAAGAAGTTGCAGATTTTTTTTAAAATAATGCAATTTTTTTTTCATATTTCATAAAAAATGTGCAACTCGTATCTACACAATCTTGTTTTAAATTTCACATTGCATTTTTTTTAAATGTTGGATTGTGTTGGCATCTATAAATATATCTATACATACAATTAAAATGGTTAAGCTGAGCTAGAATAATAATAATATTAATAATAATCAGTTGTACAATTTGTACTTTTACTGATGAAAAAAAAATCTAAAATTAAAATAAGATTAATAACAAGAAAATGTATTTTATTTCATTTTAAGACACATTTGAATAATTATAAATTACAGATTTATAATTATTTTCTTACAAAATTTCAAATTATTTTTTATTAGGTTGGTAGGAAAATAATTGTGGTTTTTGTTTACTGCAATTGAAACTCATTTGTTTTTAATATAATTGTAAATTACATTGTGTTTGTGTTAAGATCATTTAAAAGTGCATTTTGCAGTCTGTATTTGAGTAAATGGATAGGAAACAAATGAACGTAGCTGCAGCCAAAAATGCATTTCGAGATTTTATCAACTCCAGGACTCTAGAATTTTACACCACCGGAATAAACAAACTTGTAATTAATAAACAAAACTGTGTCAATTCTAATGGCGGTTATTTCGTTTAATAAAGTTAATTATTAATTCATAAATTTCGTTATTAGCTGAGAAAACAAAAACCGCAATTATTTTCCTACCAACCTAATATTTGCATGGAGTTAGGTAAACAGTCAAGTATGCCCAGCAGTAAAATTTTGTTTTCTCCGTCATTTTATGAGCGTCAGACCAAACATCAACCAATTAGAAATTGAAAAGGGCGGGGTATGTGACATCAGACAAAGTAACAAACCAATTAGAAATTAACGAAGCTCATAAAAGGACGGGGCCAACAAAATTTTAGTTCTGGGCAAACTTGCCTGTGTTAGATAATGTGTTACTAGATGGCGCGCTGTGCGTCCTGAGAGAGCGAGAACTTAAGAGAAGTTGCGTCATTTTGGCGGGAAAAGTGCCCGGATTTACAGATTTTTTCTCTCATGTGATGGTCGACGTTTTCTGTTTGTTTTTTTGCGAAAAATCCGAACTTAATATGTTCGCGTAATTTTAAAAATAGAATGTTTGTGAACTTTAAGATATATTTTAACGAGTTTCGTTTATATTTATTAAGTGATAAAGTGCGAAAAGTGCGTTGTTTTTAACCGCGTCTTGACTCCTGAATGACGAAAGTGCGTCAGTTTACTCAAGGCGCCGTTTTAAAAGTAAGTCAATTCCATTTTAAAAGTTATTTTATTCGTACAATCTGATAAAACACGTTTAACAAGGGCTATAATTCAATGTTTATTGATCATAATTGATCGCCGTACGCGTGCATGTTTCTATGGCGAACGCAACCTCGCATTTAATCAAAATTCACCGATCGCAACCCCCGGTTGTGACGTCACTCGGCCCCAATTGAAAAGGAGAACCTTAAGCTTAGACCACATAGACCTTTAGAGAGTCTAAGGGAGAACAACGCTGATGATTTTCAAACTTAGATCAGATTCTCTTGTCTTTCAGAACTTTGAAAGTGGTGAACTTTAGAAACTAGAAGGGTAGATCTATCAATTAAGGGGTATTTTCATGTTTATATCTTTCAAAATAAACTTTTTACATAATAAATTCACATAAAAAGTGTATTTTAAAAGATCAAATAGAAATATATTTTTAAGTGATTTAGGTACCCTTCTACTTTTTAAAAAAAAAAAGACTTTCTAGTTTCTCTTAATTTTTCTCTTCCGAAAAAGACAGAATTATTCAAAGAGTTCGAAAATCAGCTGTTCATAAACGACAATTTTAACCGGTTCTTTTTTTTTCATGTCCATCGGTTAACCGATATGAACTGTTTTTTTTTTATTATTTTAATGGATATTTCATTAATTTCAGTTAAAAATTACATTAATAAGAAAAGAGATTAACCAAAAAGAAAAAAAAATATGCCCGAAAGAAAATACATTTAATTTTCCAAAAAAAAAAATACGGAATCTAATTTCTTTGAATTGTTTTCAAACTAAAAATGAAAAGAAAGAGAAAAAAAAAATTCTGAAAATTGAAAACGACTCTTTTGAATTTCAATATCTTCCCTCCCCCCTCTCAATCCACCCCTTTTTATCCGCCTCCTTCTTCTTAATTTATTCTTCAATACTAATGATAATAATGCTTTTATAATAAGTTACTTTTTTTTTCTCTTCTTGGATGAAAATTGAAGTAAAAAAAAAAAAGATGCCTTAAAGCTAAAAGAAACAAATAGACGAAAAATGATAGTCTATATATTGCTATTTCTATATTATTAGGCCACCAGGTGGCGTAACCTTACAATTCTCCAATTTCCCTTCTGTACAGTATTCAAAAATATTAATAATTTTATTATTTCCTTTTGTTGAACGATGAGTTTTATAAACACAGCTGAGTTTTGAACTCTTCATTATTTCTGGAGGTTTTTTTTTCAAGAGAGAACGAAATGAAAAAAAAAAGTTTAAAATCTTTTAAAAACTAAATCTATCTTACAAAATTAACTTTTTATAGAGTAAAATTAAAAAAAAAATATTGTCTGCTTAAAGTTGGAACATTTTTAAATTGATATAAAAAGCTTATTTTGAAAGATTTTAACCTGAAAGTTGAGCAACCTTTGCTGATTGTAGACGTTGCATTGAGGGGTGTGGTGGGTGAACGTCGTATTCTTAATGATTGCTAAGACCTCAAGTGCTAAACATGAAACTTCAAATGAAAAAAAAAAAGTTCATGAGTTTAGCTTTAGCTCTGACTTAAGCCGAAAACTGAATTATTATTGTGCATAATTTAATATGAAATTGGTGGCTTTTAGTAACATTATTCACTATTTTTAAGAGGGCTTCATAAAAAAAAGTACTTGTGTAAATGCAAGGTAGATGGCGCCTGCAACCTCCATAGGTAGCCAACT